>CM060381.1:31943231-32273231 GCA_030545235.1 Helianthus tuberosus
TCGTGGTGATCAATACCTCTCTACAGTTGATTTTAGCGTTGCCAGTATGCAAACATGGATGACCTAGAATCACCTTTTGATGCTCATTCATCCTCGTGGGTGTATAATCCTGCACCATGAAATCTATCGGGTAATAGAAATCACCCAGCTGGATCATCTGTCACACCCCCAAATTATCAGAGCTGGTGTGACTGGACCGGTATCTTCATTGCACAGCGGAAGCAAATAAGCTAAGTCTTTTAGAAAATGAACGCCACTAAGTACTCGACTCCACATGGTTCTCCTATTCCAACCGTGCCATAACTTTGAAAAGTAACCTGAGAAAGAAACATGCGAAAAATCAACATAAAGTTGAGCAAGTTCATAGTTTGTTTGTAAAAGATTTGAAATAAATCTTTTTGATAACCGGTTTGTGAAATTTTACTGAGAAAACGAATTTAAAAATCATTTTCTTGTCAAGTTATATGGAAACTTTGTATTTGTAACGCATTATGTTCGTAGAACCATGTATTTGTAAATTTTGTATAACCGTAAATGCCCACCCCGACTTTGACATCATGCCCGCATAATCCTATGCATTGGATTTGTATAAAACATGGTATGTAATTTGTATAAATTAAGTATTTATGTATGTATCGAGATTGTTAATGGGTTGCAAGGCCATTAACATGTGACACGACATAGGAAGCATCCAAACCATAGGCATTTTTCTAGTTGTCGATTCACGACTGAGACACAAAAGCACTACTTTGTACTAGTTATCACCAAGAGTGTGGTTGCCCGAAAACCCATTAGATCTAACATTTTGTTCTGCGGTCTTAGTATGTACACGATTAATGGTGCTTATGGTACCCTATTCGTGACACGATTTCTTGTATCATTCCTTAGCTCTTGTATCCATCATACCATTTGTAAACATTGTAACATTTGTAACATGTATTTCACCCCCGAAGTTATAAAACTGAAAACAGTTAAAAGAAAAGGGGGAGCATGAACTCACTGGGTTGTCTCGTTTTACGTACGCAGACCAACCCAGTCCCATGATTATAACTAGGACGTTCCCATCCCTAATCATGAAAATTATTCACATTTCGATAATACGTATTTGTTTTGTAAAACCGGTATATTCAGTGCAAATCACTCGTAAACCATTTGAGTTCTTTGTAATCCATTCGTAACATGGTTTAGAAATATGAGTTTTCGTGTATCGATAAATTGTTTGTTTTTGCAAAACTTGCATGTCTTTCCACCCCGAAAACATTTATAAAATGTAAAATAGTGAAAAGGTGGGGTTATTAACTCACCTGGATATTTCTGTGCAAAGCTAGCTAATTAAGACTTCGTGATGTCGTTTCCAAGATGAGACTCGCTAGCGTGCTTTCTACAATATTCCTAATACGGAATATCTTATAAGTTTCTAACTAAAAGCGGTAGCTAAACTACGTGTCATCGAGCTCTTACCGAATCGTTCGAATCGTTGACCGAACGATTCGACGGTTAAGTTGTTAAGTTAACGAAAATGACTAAGTTAAACTTTGTCGCCCCGAGAAGTCATTTGTGTATATAGGAATATTCGTATGAAAGTAATATATAATAAACTTGTATTATATATAATGCGTTTTGTATATATGTTTGCCAAAACATATGTATATGCCGTTTCGGCATTTGAAATAAATATAAAAAGTTATATTTATTTTATAGAATTATAATCGAGTTGTTGGATGTTTGAAATAAATAGATAAGCTATATCTATTTTTATAAAAGGAATGCGTATTATCGGCTTTTGAAACAATATAAGTAATTATATTGATTTTGTAAAAAGAATTGTCGAGTTTTCGAAGTTTAAAATAACTAGATTTATTGTTTTAAACGATTCCAAAATCGTCGTTTTCGTAAGTTGTAAAGTGCCATTGTAAAACAAATATTCATTTGTATTTGTGTTTTTTTTATTAAAGTTTCTCGGATTCTATAGGTTTAGTCCTTTAATAAAACGCGTTGTATATTACGGGTTTTTTCGAAAAAAGGGCAGAGTTTCCTCTGTTTTTGGACGGCCCCGACAACTAAAGTGTCGTTATATTTCAAAAATTCAATCAAATTACTCAACAATATTTACGTATCATCAATTTATAAAAACGAAATAAATAATCAAAGTTTTCTTTAACTATCAATTCGTTATTTTGTTCAGTTCGAGCTCGTTTGTCACGTAATATTAAAATAAGGAATAGTTAATGAAAATAACATTCGTCTTAAATCTTTTACCGAATCTTCGTGTCGAAACGCCGAAAGATGTTGACCGAGTTGACCAAGTCAACTCGCTGCGTTGACCAGGGTTGACCGAGTCGACTCGGTTTGACCGAGTCAACCCGAACCACGAAATTGAATCTGACCCGAACCGCACCCTAACTGACCGATACCCGAACCAAACTATAGCTCGAACCCGCTGCTGTCTCGAACCGAGACTTGACCAGATCTGACTCGTTGACCCGCGCCATTGACCAGCTTTGACTTGCTGACCGGGTTTAACCCGAACCCAATACGCGGTCCGAACCCGAAACCGCACTAATCCGACCATCTAGAACCAAAACCGGAGCCATGAGACCAGAATATATCCCGAGACAAACAAAAAGAAAATCAATTCATCTTCAACAATAGCCAGCCACTATCACATAACTTTTTCAGAAACAAAGCAAGAGAAACTGGGGTTTTACCGGATCCTTCATCTGAGAACAAGCACCACTGTCACCGTCACCGTCGGCCGCCGCCGCGTATGGTGGCCGGCACCTCCTTCTCTTCGTCACATCTTTCTCTCTCTTCGCCTGTCTCTCTCTCTCCGCCCCTGCGTGTCATCGCCGCACCACCACCAGACGGTGGTGGTGGTTGCCGGTAAGTTCATCGAGGAGGAAGGGGGGGCTGTTGGACGTCGCCACGCGTCGCTACCACCAAGCGGGGGTGGTGGTCGTTCGTTACACGGGTCGAAGGATGGGGGTGGGGTGTTGAGGGGATGATGTTTGAAAATTTGGAATCTCCTGTTATGTTGTCTGCTTATTTGAAATCGAGAGAGAGAGAGGAAGACCTTATTCCTTGTGTGTGTGTATTGTCTGAGGAATGAGAACAAAGAGACCCTAAGGTCTCACATATTTATAGAGAGGTTGAGATCTTGATGAGTTTTATAAGGATTGAGTAAATCTTGTGTAGATTTTATAAATCTTGTAGAGATTTTGTATATCTTGTAGAGATTTTGAGAATATCTTGTAAAGATTTTCTAAGATTTTATAGGATTTCATAGAGATCTTGTGTGTTATGTGCAGGTTTAGGCTTGTGTGTTTTGGGCTTTGGCCCAGGGCCCAGGGCCCACAAGCCCATTTCATATGTAAGTGGCCCGTAATTCCTACGAGACCCGATATCGCAACCCAGACTCCATAAGTGTCGAAAGAATAAATTTTTTAAAATTAAAAGGCGTATAATAGTGGCGTTGTCAGTATTTTGAACGGTATTAGTCCGTTGTCATTTGATGTTCCGCAGATTCCACGCGAATCTTCATACGCGTACTGTAGAGTCGGATAAGCGTTCCTAGGCACTCCAAAGGCCTAATTAAGTTAATTTGTGCTGTAAATACTATTTATTATTGCGTTAATCACCTGTTAATCACGTACTTAAGGGCCGTAAATCACCGGTTGTCACATTCTCCCCCTGTTAATGAAATTTCGTCCTCGAAATTTAGACTACGTTAACTCCTTAGAGTTGCGTTATGTGTAGGTAAATACGAATAGCATCAAAGTGGATGACCACGAAATCGAATCAAGACTTATCCGAATAATGTGAATTCAAGGACATACCTCAACAATAAGAGCCCAAGCTACAAGTTTATATCGACGCCACAAGGTGACGTAGTGATTTAAATAATTCAATAATAGCGGTGATCAAACAAATTCACCGTGTTTGAAGTCAAGAGAAAGTTCAATGAAGCAAATTTGAAAATTTGTTTCGAACGTCATTATAGGATTTTTCAATTGAAAATGGAACATCAAAGAATTAATGTTTTCGATCGAAGATGAAGAAACAATAAATATCGCAAAATATTCGATCGATGTTGAAAGAACCGTTAGTAGGTACGCCGGAATATGCAATGAATTTGTGTACCATTGTCATAACACACAATTGTGTTAAGACCGCTTAAATATGTTAAATCGAAGCAGATTTAAAGCAATTCAATAAATAAATAATTAAATCCGTGCATGAGATGCGTAAACGAGTTTAGCGCAAGCTTCAAACTAGTGAAAATCACCATCACATGGTGTCGGAATCATCAAACGACTTAATGGAGTCGTAGATCAAACAAGTCTACTATGACTCGAAACAAATGAAACACTTGTTAATACGAATTTGAATATGACGCTTTCAATACATCATATGGTGTGTTGAATTGAATATGTGTAATGAACAAGTTTCAAACAATTGAATCTTGGTTTCGGCGCAAGCCGACAATAAGTACATGTATCGACAAGAAAACTTTCGGCATGGTGACAACGAAAACCATGTATGTAACTTGAAAAGAAGAGAAGTTTCAAGAAAATGTGTTGACTTGATAACAAAGAAGCCAACAATTACAATAATGCAGGTCATTTGAATCACAATTCAATAATTAGATTTAGCGAAATAATATTTGAACTTTGTTGAAACGCTTATTCAAAACGAAACCACATGCGTAACAAACGATGCATGCGTAACATATGAATTTTCAAGAAATGAAGCAAATGAGTATTCGCTATACTGAAAGATATGATCGTGATACAATGACCATTAAGAGGAGTAGAGATACGAAAATCTACTCAGTAAATGTGAAAGTCAAAATTTCAATAAAAGAAATTTAAGCACTTTACCTGGGGTTGCATGTGATAACCGGTTGTTAAGTGACATTACCATGGAATGTCACACATTGCGTATTTATCGAGATAGGGGGAACACGGAGACATGCGTCTTCTTCTTAGCATGACTCGTATCGTTTGCAGGACCGCGTGCCAACTGCCGCTTCCTCGAAAGTTGTATGTGACGTACTTCAACCTCCGTTGATGTATAGCTTAAGTTTCACGTATACCTGTGCACTAGCGTTTCGTTATGCGTAGGCTACCTGCTCGGGAAGTCAAAATATCATAGACTATATGGATAATAGTGTGTGCCCGAGTTAATATTTGCGGTTCCTACGTGATGACCTTTAATGAACTTCAACATGAGTTTCCGAAGGTCTTAAATGCATGTTTCCTAAACTCTCAGAGTTTTGTGTACTGTATGTAATTGTTTTGTGTACCGTGTGTAAAACACCACTTTAGCGTATGTTTGAAAACAAAATCTTGACTGTTTGTTTTTCGACAACGGTTGGAGACCATATTCGAGTACTAGGCGTTCTGTATGTATTTAAAGTCTCAATAGTCTAAGTCCCAGAGAAATATATGAGGTTAGAGCCTAGGTATTCCTACAGAAAACCCTATTTGCTATAACCTATAGCTCTGATACCAATCTGTCACACCCCGAAATTATCAGAGCTGGCGTGACTGGACCGGTATCTTCATTGCACAGCGGAAGCAAATAAGCTAAGTCTTTTAGAAAATGAACGCCACTAAGTACTTGACTCCACATGGTTCTCCTATTCCAACCGTGCCATAACTTTGAAAAGTAACCTGAGAAAGAAACATGCGAAAAATCAACATAAAGTTGAGCGAGTTCATAGTTTGTTTGTAAAAGATTTGAAATAAATCTTTTTGATAACCGGTTTGTGAAATTTTACTGAGAAAACGAATTTAAAAATCATTTTCTTGTCAAGTTATATGGAAACTTTGTATTTGTAACGCATTATGTTCGTAGAACCATGTATTTGTAAAGTTTGTATAACTGTCAATGCCCACCCCGACTTTGACATCATGCCCGCATAATCCTATTGCTTTGGATTTGTATAAAACATGGTATGTAATTTGTATAAATTAAGTATTTATGTATGTATCGAGATTGTTAATGGGTTGCAAGGCCATTAACATGTGACACGACATAGGAAGCATCCAAACCATAGGCATTTTTCTAGTTGTCGATTCACGACTGAGACACAAAAGCACTAATTGGTACTAGTTATCACCAAGAGTGTGGCTGCCCGAAAACCCATTAGATCTAACCTTTTGTTCTGCGGTCTTAGTATATACACGATTAATGGTGCTTATGGTACCCTATTCGTGACACGATTTCTCGTATCATTCCTTAGCTCTTGTATCCATCATACCATTTGTAAACATTGTAACATTTGTAACATGTACTTCACCCCCGAAGTTATAAAACTGAAAACAGTTAAAAGAAATGGGGGAGCATGAACTCACTGGGTTGTCTCGTTTTACGTACGCAGACCAACCCAGTCCCATTATTATAACTAGGACGTTCCCATCCCTAATCATGAAAACTATTCACATTTCGATAATACGTATTTGTTTTGTAAAACCGGTATATTCAGTGCAAATCACTCGTAAACCATTTGAGTTCTTTGTAATCCATTCGTAACATGGTTTAGAAATATGAGTTTTCGTTTATCGATAAATTGTTTGTTTTTGCAAAACTTGCATGTCTTTCCACCCCGAAAACATTTATAAAATGTAAAATAGTGAAAAGGTGGGGTTATGAACTCACCTGGATATTTCTGTGCAAAGCTAGCTAATTAAGACTTCGTGATGTCTTTTCCAAGATGAGACTCGCTAGCGTGCTTTCTACAATATTCCTAACACGGAATATCTTATAAGTTTCTAACCAAAAGCGGTAGCTAAACTACGTGTCATCGAGCTCTTACCGAATCGTTGACCGAACGATTCGACGGTTAAGTTGTGAAGTTAACGAAAATGACTAAGTTAAACTTTGTCGCCCCGAGAATTCGTTTGTGTATATAGGAATATTCGTATGAAAGTAATATATAATAAACTTGTATTATATATAATGCGTTTTGTATATATGTTTGCCAAAACATATGCATATGCCGTTTCGGCATTTGAAATAAATATAAAAAGTTATATTTATTTTATAGAATTATAATCGAGTTGTTGGATGTTTGAAATAAATAGATAAGCTATATCTATTTTTATAAAAGGAATGCGTGTTATCGGCTTTTGAAAAAATATAAGTAATTATATTGATTTTGTAAAAAGAATTGTCGAGTTTTCGAAGTTTAAAATAACTAGATTTATTGTTGTAAACGATTCCAACATCGTCGTTTTCGTAAGTTGTAAAGTGCCATTGTAAAACAAATATTCATTTGTATTTGTGTTTTTTTATTAAAGTTTCTCGGATTCTATAGGTTTCGTCCTTTAATAAAACGCGTTGTATATTACGGGTTTTTTCGAAAAAAGGGCAGAGTTTCCTCTGTTTTTGGACGGCCCCGACAACTAAAGTGTCGTTATATTTCAAAAATTCAATCAAATTACTCAACAATATTTACGTATCATCAATTTATAAAAACGAAATAAATAATCAAAGTTTTCTTTAACTATCAATTCGTTATTTTGTTCAGTTCGAGCTCGTTTGTCACGTAATATTAAAATAAGGAATAGTTAATGAAAATAACATTCGTCTTAAATCTTTTACCGAATCTTCGTGTCGAAACGCCGAAAGATGTTGACCGAGTTGACCAAGTCAACTCGCTGCGTTGACCAGGGTTGACCGAGTCGACTCGGTTTGACCGAGTCAACCCGAACCACGAAATTGAATCTGACCCGAACCGCACCCTAACTGACCGATACCCGAACCAAACTATAGCTCGAACCCGCTGCTGTCTCGAACCGAGACTTGACCAGATCTGACCCGTTGACCCGCGCCATTGACCAGCTTTGACTTGCTGACCGGGTTTAACCCGAACCCAATACGCGGTCCGAACCCGATACCGCACTAATCCGACCATCTAGAACCAAAACCGGAGCCATGAGACCAGAATATATCCCGAGACAAACAAAAAGAAAATCAATTCATCTTCAACAATAGCCAGCCACTATCACATAACTTTTTCAGAAACAAAGCAAGAGAAACCGGATCCTTCATCTGAGAACAAGCACCACTGTCACCGTCACCGCCGGACGCCGCCGCGTATGTTGGCTGGCACCTCCTTCTCTTCGTCACATCTTTCTCTCTCTTCGTCTGTCTCTCTCTCTCCAACCCTGCGTGTCATCGCCGCACCACCACCAGACGGTGGTGGTGGTCACCGGTAAGTTCATCGAGGAGGAAGGGGGGGCTGTCGGACGTCGCCACGCGTCGCTACCACCAAGCGGTGGTGGTGGTCGGTCGTTACACGGGTCGAAGGAAGGGGGTGGGGTGTTGAGGGGATGATGTTTGAAAATTTGGAATCTCCTGTTATGTTGTCTGCTTATTTGAAATCGAGAGAGAGAGGAAGACCTTATTCCTTGTGTGTGTGTGTATTGTCTGAGGAATGAGAACAAAGAGACCCCAAGGTCTCACATATTTATAGAGAGGTTGAGATCTTGATGAGATTTATAAGGATTGAGTAAATCTTGTGTAGATTTTATAAATCTTGTAGAGATTTTGTATATCTTGTAGAGATTTTGAGAATATCTTGTAAACATTTTGTAAGATTTTATAGGATTTCATAGAGATCTTGTATGTTATGTGCAGGTTTAGGCTTGTGTGTTTTGCGCTTGGGCCCAGGGCCCACAAGCCCATTTCATGTGTAAGTGGCCCGTAATTTCTACGAGACCCGATATCGCAACCCAGACTCCATAAGTGTCGAAAGAATAAAATTTTTAAAATTAAAAGGCGTATAATAGTTGCGTTGTCACTATTTTGTACGGTATTAGTCCGTTGTCATTTGATGTTCCGCAGATTCCACGTGAATCTTCATACGCGTACTATAGAGTCGGATAAGCGTTCCTAGGCACTCCAAAGGCCTAATTAAGTTAATTTGTGCTGTAAACACTATTTATTATTGCGTTAATCACGTACTTAAGGGCCGTAAATCACCGGTTGTCACATCATCACCTCATTAACAACCCACGTGGTTGTTGTCACAGCCCCCCGACTACACCCTGGACGGGAGCCGTGAACATTTAAGTGGTACCGGTGTTTATTAAGTTCGCAACGAAAAATTTTCATCGGGACCGTTGTTAGGAAAATTTCAGAGTAGTAAAGCACCAAATTTTTGATATTAAACAACTGTGATAAAACCCATATTACAAACAAAGGTTTTTATAGGGATAAACCCTATTTTGACAAAACATAATTTCTTTTCTTTATTATGGTAATATAGCCACTTTATTTAAGCCTTCAGTGTTTCATAGTATGTTCCTTTACTTTTACAGTAAGTCACCTGAAAACGCTTTTAAGAACATTTTATCAGCGAAAAATACTGGTGAGTTCATTTGTTTGTATAAAACACATTCTTATAATTACAGCATTTAGAGTTTTTACATTTGTTTATCTTACCAAAGTACTATTGGCTAACTCATTGTCCAATAGTAAAGAAACTATTTTAAATAGTATTTGTCACTCGGTGGCAGTTCCTGTGACTGTGGTCATATCACTCATTGGCTAAATCATTGTCCAATAGTGATGCATAACAAGTAATGTATACAAAACCCCACATACTGATAGTAGTTTCCCAGAAAGAATACAAAGACTTAATCACTGTAATATAAGTAACAATTGGAAAACATTTAGGGTTTTGAAAGCATTTGATTAAAAAAGAATGACTCACATTGTAGATTTAGGGTTTTGATTATTATAGCCTCCTGGTATTAAGCCTGGGTTCCTAATAAACACACAACGCAACACGTATTAGTGTATTAACCCAATTCAAACTTTAACGATAATCACAAGATCAAAACCTTAACGTAGTTAACAAAGTATAGCCTTATTCAGGCAACACTTTGACATCTGTCGATAGGTTTCAGATCGACCGGACAGGGTATCGTACCAGTGATTAGGGTTTTGTACACTTTTATGTAGCAGAGATTCACAGTTTAGGGGCTCGAGAATTATAACAACAGAAAAAGAGAGCGTTTGATCGGAGAATTCAATCGAACAGGTGCGAAAGTTTCTGTCCCAGACTGGCCTTTATATGGCCCACCTGGGATTCCCATGAACGTCGCGGAAGGAGCAGGGTCTCTTCCGCGTGTCTCCTGGAGGGTCAGCCTGGCCTAGGTTGCCACGTGTCCAGCATAGGTCTGACACGTGGCGCGTCGTCGTGACACGTGTCCCTGGCCGCCTTTTTTGTCCAATCACGCGTTTTTCTCGATTTTCATGCTGGTTTTTATCGCGTATGCCTAGGTCTCGATCCTAAATAGTTCGATTTTTAATTACAAGTCTAATAAGGGTACATTTGTGCGGGTTAGTTCATCAACCGTCAAGTTTTCTTAACCGCTAAGTTGGGTATACAAGTTTCGTCATGCACACTTCTGGTTTTGATTACAGGTTGTCATCGGGAATATTTTTTAGGGTTGTTATAGTTGTTTCCATGTATCATCTGCCAACACTACCTTCTTATCAGAATCATGTAGCAGACCAAAGTCGTACTGATCATGTAAACTTCCTTGCAGAACACTCATGCTTGATCCATAGTCCAATAGAGCCCTATGGATCTTCAACTTTCCCACTTAAATTGGAACAAGTGGTGCTCCTGACTCACTTTCTTCTCCTCAATCTATATCCTCTCATACACCTGCAACTACTTGAGATGAAGAAGTTAAACATGTATCAACAAATTTAGAAATATGAGCTATACTTACCGAATTAACTCTTACATGATGTTGAGGATACTTTGTGGTATCACTAGGCAGTCTGCCCGAATCCTTTCTTACTTGATCCACCTCGGCTGCCAACTGAGCAACTTGTTTTTCTAAGGCTTGATGAGCCTTAGACTGCAATTCTTGGTCTTTTCGGATCTGCTTCAAAATTTCCATCATCTCGTTATTGGATCCCTCATTCTGGTGACTAGCTCTGTCTTGATCTGAATTTCGATGATAACTTCTTTGATTGCCCTGGTTGTAACCACCTTGGCTGTAGTTCTTGTTATTTTACCCAGATTGTTGCTTCTGGTATTGTTGGCCTCCTTGATTTGGTACCTAAAAATTTGGATTCAACTTATTAGAAGTGTTACTGTATCGAAAATTAGGAAGATTACGTGTCGGAAAGGCCACATACACCTGATAATTGGTCGATCATGAGGACAGGGAACGAGTTCCCATGTTTCATTTTCCTGTAACGCACTAAATTCGGTTTGCATTGCATGCAACCAATGAGGGTCGACAAAGGCCTTTGCATAGGTATTGGGAACCGGAGAGAGGGTAGTGGAGGCGTGTAAGAATTTGGCCTTTGAATGGGTGGTCATGGGGTGGGTGTTAGTTTTGGGATGTGCCGTAGCCGAGGGTGGTGGTTTGGCAGAATGGGCCAAGGTAGGTGTTTGGGTGGTGGAGGGGCCGTAGGTGGTGGTCTTGGGTGACGGGAATAAGTTAGAGGGAATGGGGTTACTGAATGGTGGGAGGGGCTGGTAGCGGTAGCAGTGGGGGTTGGGAGTGGCAGTGATGGTGGTGGACGAGTGAAAGAGAACCCCGGGGGGTAGTGTCATCGAGGAAGGTATAGGCATGAGAGGTGGTGGGAATGGTATATGGAAAAGTGTGTTCATCAAAGGTTACATGACGGGAAATGTGAACCTTGCCAGTTGTCGGATCAAAGCATCGATAACCAGGAAAATCCGGTGGATATCCAAGAAAAATGCACCAAACTGACCGGCTATGTAGTTTCTGAGGTTGGGTGGTGGAATGATTTGGATAGTAAGCACAGCCGAACACACGGAGGTGGTCGTATGTGGGGTGGCGAAGGTAGAGGGAAAATGTGGGAGTGAAGAAATTTAAGCGTTGGGTGGGAAGGATGTTGTGGAGGTAAGTGGCTATGTGTAGAGCCTCAACCCAAAAGGTGGGTGGGAGATGGGGATGGATAAGTAAGGCACGAATGATATCGTTTAAGCGACGAATCATTCTTTCCGCACGACCATTTTGTGTGAAGTTTGCAGACAAAAAAAAAAAAACGGAACAAGAGGCCCTGTTGGGTGGCAAAGGTTTTAAAAGCATTATTGTTGAATTCGCCACCCAAATCACACTGAAAAGTTATGATTTTGCGTTGAAATTGGGTAGTAATAAGGTTGTGGAATTTGACAAAGGTTGGGTAGGTTTCGGATTTATATTTAAGGGGTATACCCAAATAAAGTGAGAGAAGTTATCAATTAGGACCATGTAATATTTGTAACCGGTTTTACTAGTTATTGGGGAGGTCTACAAATCACAATGTATTATATCAAAAGGTGAAAAAGTAAACGAAGTAGATTCATAAAAAGGAAGACGTTTACTATTAGATAAATGACAAGAATTGCAAAAACTAGAAGTTTGTTGTTTATTACATAAAAAACCAGAATTACGCCTAAGAATATCTAAGACTTGAGATCCAGGATGTCCAAGTCTATCATGCCAGGGAAGAGATGCTGTTGAAAGGGAGCAAGCTTGAGGCGGTAGTGTTGGTGGGGTGATAGGATAGAGATCTCTAGTGCTATTGTGGCGTGACAGGACGCGGCTCGTCTTGAGGTCGTTCAAAGAAAAACCAAAAGGATCAAATTCAATTGAAACATGATTATCACGTATGAATCGTCGAATAGATATTAAGTTTTTAATAATTTGAGGGTTAAACAGGATATTGGGTAGGATATAGGTGCGGTTATAGATAGGGAGAAGACAAGTGCCCGAGCCCTCGATTGGTAAAACATTGCCATTACCTACCAAAATTTTAGTAGACCAGGAAAAGAATCATGGTGAGTAATCATACCTTTGTTGTTGGAGACGGTCCGCTCAGCTCCTGAGTCAAAATAGGATGATGGGTCCGTGTAGGCGAGCTGGGACGTGTTGTAGGCTGCACTCAAATCAGATGGTTTGAGAGCATCGAACCTGTGCTGAGTTGGGCTGAATGGGCCGAATGGGCCATAGCCCATGTGTGGCTGTGGCTGGCGGTACCCGGTGAAGTGGGCCGAAGGGGCCTGTGGTGTCGCATCAACGTTTGGCCTCCATTGTGACTGGGTCGGGTATGGACATGGTGGTGTTGTCCACCAGGCCCATTGCGGGTAAGAGTTTGGTTGAAAGGCCCAGTGATTACTGTTGGATCCAAGTGGTCGATTTCCGCTTCCGCGGCCACCGCGGCCTCTGTAGGATTGGGATCGGCCACCTCGCCCACGATACGATTGACCGCGATAGCCTTGTTGCTGAGACGTATCGGATGGTTGTGTGGTCGATGCTGCGGAGGAGTTCGAGTTTGGAGCAGCAGGTGCGGCCAGTACTGAAGACGTCTTCTGAGTGCGAGCTTCCTGACGTATAACCTCACCGTGAAGCATTGATCGAGCAAAATCCCAATAAGCCTTTTGGTTATTAATTAAGGCTGCGGTAGTGTCGAATTTGGAGGACAAGCCGCGGACCAATTTAAGTACGAGTCGGGACTCGGTAACCGGTTGATCAACATTTTGAAGTTAATCAGCTAAGCTTTTTAATTGCTGACAGTAATCATCGACAAAGCTGCATTGTTCAAGAGTGAGGTTAACAAACCATGATCCAATGGCAGCGGCCTTAGCTTACTTGTTACTAAGGAATATTTTTTCCAGCTTCAACCAGGTGGTGCGAGCCATAGCATCGGTGTCAAGAACACGCGTGAGAAGGTCATCCGAGATTGTGCTATAGATCCATTGAGAAACCAACGCGTCCAATTCTTTTCAAGATTGATATTGCAGATCTGCAGAGTCAGGGGCTGGTGTATCGTCGATGTGATCAAGAACCTTATACGCCATGGTGTGAAGCTTAAAAAGCTTTACCCATGATGTATAGGTGACCTTAGTTCCATTAAGAATTCGAATCATTGTTTAGATGTTTGTAACAGAATACGCAGGGTGGAGGGAATTGGTTTTGATTTCAGATTGAAGGGGTATGGTCCCAAAAAGCCGCGCAGACCAATCAGGTCATGCGCTAGACCATACTCCTTACTCAGCAAAGCTGACCAATCTCTTAGACACGCGCGGGCTACTCAAGAAGAATGAGGCCTCGCGCGAGGTCCAGATAAGAGACGACATCAGTTTCCACACTTAATATTCTGGATACAAGCCTTCGGCCCCTACAACCCTACGCGGGCTAGTTACGTGCTCAGCAAGGGTCCCGCAGGAGTTAGGGCGCAAGGCCACTTCAGAGAGCACAAAAGATACAAGTGGTAGAAGAATAAGCCAATCAGCGTCCTCTAGGTTGTGCTCTATCGTGCTCCACGATCTTCTGACGTGCAGGAGACAGAGAGTACACAAAGACGCCTACGTGGCACCAATCAGGGGGCGGCGACATCTGCCCCACGATCTCCACTTACCTGCTGATAGTAGAGGGACAACAAGGCCGACAACTGGGACACGTGGCCCCAATCATGATGCGCCAGCACCAGCGATCTTCTAGAAGACATTAACGGTCGATACCAGTGAGACAAGGAGGATATTCCCTGTTTGTCGCCTTCCGGCCCAAGGCCCATCAGCCCACCTCCTCTTATACCTCTCCGGCTATAAATAGAGATCCCCATGCACAGGTTAAATATTCCATTGCCTCTACTCTCACTCTTAACGCACACTTATTTCCTCAAAGCAGAAACTTATTCTCACGCCGGAGTCTGGTTTAGAGGGAAACCCCCATATTCCCCTCTTAACGAGCTAACGGTGTTTCTGTTTTGCAGGAAGAACGGATCAAATCAGAGCTCAGGAAAGTTTAAGAAGATTAACCCTTATGACTGAAACATAAACCAAACTAATTAACCTTAAAATTAGTTCCGTGTTTCTTCATTGGCACCCACCGATTTTTACAATCACTTCATCTTCTTTTTCTGAGTTTTGTTCCTTTGGTCTTGGCTGGTCAAGGGTTTATTCCTGATTTTGGTTTTGGCACGAACTCTATCGCAGGATTGGGGGAGGACAATTTGAATGTCCAAGTCCAACCTGCCGAAGAGATAGGTGAAATCGAAGTAACAAACACTGGGGGACCCTGCGCGAGCATCACTCGCATCACCCAAATGGGAACCCCAGTAAGTCATGTCGCTGGTAAGCCAAACAGATTGCTACCATAAATACTGCGTATCTGTCTTTGAGTGCGCAACAGGCAATTTTACAAGCAGAAACATCCTTGGTTATTCCTCCGGGTCTAAGTCAGGGGGCGCGCCAGACCCCCCCCCCCCGCAGCAGAACTTTCAAGGAAGAATCAACAGACCTCCCCCACAGAGAAGGCCAAGCATGCACGACACGCGCGATACACGATGGGAGACAGGCAGTTATTATGACCATCCGTCAAATGTGCAAAGGGGTCTAGTTCACTGCCGGCTGGGGCCGCGCAACATGAACAACGAATGGGACGACATGGATCCGGATGAATATACTTGGTAAGAGGATGAAGGTTCCTCAGTTTTCAACCATTTGCAGAAAAATCATGAGTCGTACAGGCAAAGACAGCGCATCACATACAGCGAAGAAACAGAACAGGATTTCAGCCTAGCCTATAGGCCAGCTGAAGCTGCCGAACACTCGAAGTTCATTCCAAAGCTTGCTCTATCCCCGCTGTCAAGAGAAAAGCTGCCTCCATCAGTGGGAAAGTTCAACGGTCTCGCTGACCCTGATGATCATGTTCGAGTATTTACAAGCGTTGGTGTTATGGGAGGATGGAACATGCCAATGTGGTGTCATCTGTTTATCCAGACGTTCACAGGAGCTGCTTGCGCATGGTTTGACAACCTTCCGCCTGGAAAAATCACGTCCTGGGTCGACTTCAGAACCCAATTTATAAACCATTTCAGCCAGCAAAGACGTTATCAGCGCGATACGTCTGAAGTAACAGACATCTGGTGCAGAGAGAACGAAGGTTCAGAAGATTTCATCACTCGCTTCAATAAGGAGTGTTTGGAGATCGGTGGTGTAAGCGAACAGCTAATGCGCGCTCACTTCAAGAAAGCCATTCGATGTGATAGTCTCATCAGGACTATCACAGGAAAATACGGTATGCCCAAAGAATGGGACAAGCTCACGAAAGCCGCAAAGATAGTAGCGCAGACTGAAGAATCATTAGCTGGAGCCAAAAACTCCTACACCGAGGACTGTTTTTCAAGAGAAGCTCGTGCAAATATGGCAAGCGCAACAAGAACAGAAATCATGAAAGGAAGTCAGGATAATCCAGCGGTTATGAGGAAAGATCGCGTTACAAAGAAGACGCGTGAGTAACACTTGACAGAATTGGATATCGAAAGGCAGTCAGGAACGAGAATCGAGAAAAACACTGGATTCCGCTCATTAAGACACCAAAAGAGGTGCTCATGACAGAGAACCATGATTTCAAGGCTCCAAAGCCTATGACAAACAAGAAGGGGCAACACCCGAACCTGTACTGTGATTTTCACAAAGATACAGGTCATCTGACGGATGACTGCATTAGTCTAAGGCAAGAAATCGAGAAAGTGCTGAAAAGCTGAAAGTTAAGCCATCTGGTCAAGAATTTGCGCAAGGAGACGCGCCAGATTCAACGCAATGATGATGGAAACCAGAAGAAGGTTAGGTGCCTAGAAACACACATGGTCAATGGACCAAGGTACAACGCAAGAGACAAAGGCAAGCGCCCATTTGAACCTGCATGGCAAGAACAACAAGTCATTTTTCCGGTAGTGCGCGGGGGACCACGCGCCCCGTCGTCATAACCGGCTTTATAGGTCACTACGAAACAGAATACATCTTCATCGATCCGGGAAGTACAGCTGATATCATTTATGAAAAATGCTTCAATCAGTTCGATGATGAAGATAAAGCGCGCCTCGAACCTGTTGATTATCCTCTATCGGGATTCTACAATGAGATGGTCTTCCCACTAGGCCAAATCAGATTCCCTGTCACGCTATCTGACGGGAAACATTCAAGAACTACAAACGTCAACTTCATGGTGATGCCAGTCAAATCAAGGCATGATGTGTTAATTGGGAGAGAAACCCAAGGAGAATTGAACATGGTAACCTCCACACCCCACTCAGCCATTGGATTCCCAACTGAGACGCCGGTGGCGATTATCTATGCAAAGAAAGAGGTGATGTCAGCAGAAGATGCGCGCCCAGTCAAGGCAGCAAAAATTTCAACGACCGAACCAGAAAAATGGGTCTTGAATCGCAAATACCCAGAACAGACGGTGACGATAGGCCAAGCAATCTCACCAAGTATCAGAACATAACTCAAGCAACTACTGTTCAGGGACATGGACATATTCGCCTGGACTCCGGCCAACATGACTGGTGTCCCACGCGACGTCACTGAACATTGTTTGAACACTTATCCTTCCGTCGAGCCAAAGGTACAAAGAAGGTGCAGCCTAGGAGCGGATAAGACTAAAGCCATGAACGAGCAAGTTTATGAACTACTAAAGGCAGGTATACTGAGGGAGGTGCGCTATCAAAGTTGGGTTGCAAACCCTGTTATGGTTGAGAAGTCTACCGGAGGATGGCGAATGTGTGTTGATTACACGGATCTCAATAAGGCGTGCCCCAAAGATTGTTATTCATTGCCCGAGATCGACAAGAAAATAGACTATCCCACGCCATACAGGTGGAAATGTTTTTTAGATTGTTACAAGGGGTATCATCAAGTCCAGATGGCGCTGGAAGATGACGACAAGACAACTTTCCGCACTGACATCAAAATCTTCTGTTACACAAAGATGCCATTCGGGCTCAAGAATGCTGGCGCAACCTACCAGCGACTGATGGATACGATATTTGCTGATGACATCGGAAAACATATCGAAGTTTACATTGACGATCTTGTGATTAAAAGTCTCGAAGAGGACCAGATGCTAAAAGACATAGAGAAGACGTTCAATTCTCTAAGGAATGTGAACATGAAGCTAAACCCAGCAAAATGTTCTCTTGGTATGGAGGAAGGCAAGTTTTTAGGCTTCATGGTTACAAATGGCGGTTTCAAAGTTAACCCCGAAAATGTTCAAGCCATCGGGCGGATGCCGTCACCACGCATGATCAAGGAAATGCAAAGATTGGCCGGCCGCCTAGCCGTGCTTAAACGATTCTTATCAAACCACGCTGCAAAATCTTACGCTTTTATCAGTACCTTGTGCAACTGCGTGAAAAAGCAAGAGTTCAAATGGACGCCAGAAGCAGAAGCAGCCTTCCAACAAATGAAGGAGTGTTTGATCAAGCTCCCTACATTAGCCGCGCCGTTTGAAAAAGAGCCACTCATTCTGTACTTGTCCTCTTCGGACAAGGTAGTTGGGTCGGTATTGTTAGTGGAAAGAGACGGATTTCAGACTCCAAATTACTATGTTAGTAGGGTACTTACAGATCCAGAAACACAATACTCAACCATGGAAAAGTTAGTGCTTGCGCTGCTACATGCCTCCAGGAGGCTGCGCAGGTATTTCACTGGGCATGTAATCATTGTACTCACTAATTTCCATATCGGCACAATCTTATAAAAACCAGATACGTCAGCGCGGTTAGCAAAATGGGCAATTGAACTGGGGGGTCACAACATCCTGTACAGGCCTCACCCAGCTATCAAGGGCCAAGTGTTAGCGGACTTCATCACTGAAGTCCCAGAAGACAAGATCAAAGATTGTGAAGTTGATATTCCCATCAAAGACACATCAGATGAGTTATGGTTGGTGTATACTGACGGAGCTTCAAATGAAGACGGCGCAGGGGCTGGATTGCGCCTTGTTAGCCCAGAAAAGCATGAGTTCACATATGCCGTCAAGTTGGATTTCAAAAATACCAACAACGAGGTAGAATATGAAGCGTTTTTGGCAGGCTTGCACCTAGCCATCAAGATGGGAGCTCAAAATTTACAAGCGCACGTCAACCCTCTCCTAATCGAGAGTTAAATTAATGGGTTGTATGATGCAAAGGGCGAGGTTATGGCCTTGTATTCAGAGTAGGCGAAAGAATTGCTTCTGTAGGACCGGTTTTGACACCGTTCGATTGCGTAACGAACGTTCGACGTGCGGAATCCGTGAACGTGCGTGACCGAACACACAATAACGTACTAGAACCGTGAATCTATTGAAAGATATGACGTGTACGATACAAGAATCACGTAGCGAGTACTTTCTCTCTCTAGACTTTCTCTCTCTAGACTTAAATCTCCTAAATCACCAAAAATGAGCAAAAGTCTTAAACTTTAAACCTAAGGCTCCTATTTATAGTCCTTGGAATTAATGAGATTTCTCATTAATTACCAAAATTCCACCTTGCTAATTCTATCTAAATATTACAATAAAATCCTAGATTTCTACAGTTTCAGCTACGGTTTGAATTGACGGAGGCGATAGACATTAATGCATCAACAAACTCCCCCTTGGATATTGCCGCAGTCAATCCGTAGTTAAACTCGTAGCGACTTGTCTTTCTCTCTCTCTTGAGTCTTCTTTAAGATTTAACGTCTTCAACAAACACAGACTCCCTCTTGCTCGAACAGAATCCCGGTGGATCTGTCTTCATCTTCAGCTCCCCCTTTCGGTAGTCTCTTCAGGCTCCCCCTTTCGTCAAGCTTCCGTGCTTTTAGGATCGACGCCTGGCTTTCCGTAGCAACATATTTAGAAACCTACACATCTCAACCTTTCGTAAGACAAAAAAAAATTTTGACTCGAAAAGAATTCACTCAAAATTCTCAAACATATAACACACAATATTGTGATTCAAATTAATGAATCATCTAAACATTTGAGGATTATATTTTAACTTCTCATCATCTTAACCAAACCAATTGTTCATCTTGTTTAGCACTTGGAATTTTGAAAATCAGCTCATCAACATTAGTTGTCTAAAATCTTTTTGGATTTTTGTTTTTAATGAAATGCAGTAAAGAAATATATACAAACATATTTTTGTGAGTTTGCGAAAGAGGATCATATCAGTTTTTGAGACACATCACAAGCACCGTTAAGCTTTTAATCGTTTTAAGTTCTAAACGATTCACGTTGATTGACGATATTGTTGTCCTCTTAAGCTCAATCTAAAAACTTTTGAAATGCTTACCGATATGTTAAGGTATATTAATTTTGCACTAAATTCTTATGGACCCCACAATCTCAGCATATCCCCTCATCATGCAATACACTAACTCAAGTAATGCCTTTAAACTTATATCAACTGTGATTTGTGCGAAAACAAAGCAGAATGTTTAAACATTAACAATCAGGTCGATACTTCCGTATACGCAGAGAAAGTCCAATGTTTAAACAAAATAAGAAAAACAAAATAAGTTGAAGTTGTTTAGGCTTTAACCACCAGGTCGATACTCCCGTATACGCAGAGGTGATCCAAAGCTTAAACGAAACACCAAAGAAAATAAAGCAGAACGTTTAGGCAACAACATCCAGGTCGATACTCACGTATACGCAGAGGATGTCCGATGCTTAAACAAAATAAAGAAATAAAACAAGTTTAAATCTTTGCAAAATGAAATGCACAATCACATCGACTTTTTAGCAAAGTTGTGAAAGTTCACAGACTTAACCAGTTTTATGTATTTCGACAATCAGCTATTACTGAGTAGGCACACAATCAAGAAGGACAAAACTAAGTACTATGCTTTCGACCATGTTTCCCACTAGAACTAGGCTTTTTCATTTAAGTTTGTATCGTTATCGCAAATCTACTAGTCTAGCTGATCCTATCGTCACATCTTTAGTGAGACCGTTTATCACATTTTATCTCTCCATTTCTTTAGCATGCTGTGACAGTCCAACTGATCTACTATCATTTCCTCTTGTTTCAGCAAAACTCATTTTGAATTTTTTAATATTTTTGACATTTTCAAATTTTCTAATTTTTAAAAAATTTTTCTCCCCCTAAAATCAAAATATGTTTCAATTTTGATTTTCTGAGAAAATTTGAAAACAAACTATACAGATAAAGTGACAACATGATATCGAATCGCTTCAATTCGCCATCCACTTGGCATAAACAATCAGAACTCCCCCTGACAACAAACTATTTTCCCATTTAGATTTCAAAACACTTAAGTTTGTTTTAATCAAAATGGTTTTTCTGGAAAATTAGTTTTGTGTGTCGTTTCACAAACATGGGGTTTCATCACATTGTCCTTTCACAATCCACTTGTAGGTTTTTCACAACACAATCACTTGAAGAAAAGATAAATCAAGTACAACTTAATGTCCCTGATTCATGTTCCACGCTTACCAACCTGGGAACTCCGGCAAGTCAGGATTTTAAGCAAAGAATGTAGGTACCCAAGCCTGACCAGCCTTGGGTGCATCCGAGTTATTTTTACTCGGTGTATCAGTTTTCCTCTTTGATTCATAAAATTCCCTTACCCCTTTTACTTTTCCATCAACCATTTTTCCAAAAATGTTTAGAACATTGGGGTTAAAGACTTTTCCAACATCAAAATCTTTCTTTTCAGAAAAAAATTGATTTGAAATTTCAACTTCGTCAACTTTTTGTTTATAATTTTCAGCTCGCAATGGTGGAAAGTTTATGTTATCCATTGGCGGAACTGAATTTTCTCCTTTTTGCTCAACTGGTGGCTCTTCTGACTTTGACAAGTCAGATTCATCGCCAACACGTGGCTCCTTTGTTTCCAAAGAACAAATTCATTGCCAGATTTTTCATCTGAAAATGTTACTTTCTTTTTTCTCTATTTTGTCCTCAGATTTGCATCTGATGAATTCGTTTTACTTGACGTGTTTGTTGAGTGAAGCGATTCATCAGAACTTTTATTTGAACCAACAGTTGTACCCGAGGACAAAATCCTTTCAAGATACTCTCGAGCTTTCTTTCTTTTCTGTCTCAGTCGGTCTTTCTGCCCTTGTGAAAGCTTCACTTTCAGTTCCTTCACCTTCTGTTCTTTGGGCTTTTCTTCGACCTTGACTGATTTCTTCATCTTTTTCTGAGATTCAGCCCTCAATCTTTCCATTGATCTCATTGGGCAATCTCTTGCAATATGTCCTTTGATTTGGCATTCAAAGCATCTTCTCGTCTCAAACCTCCAACTTTGGCAGTTAACAGTAATGTGTCCTCTAAAACCACAGTTGTAACACACCCTGTTATCGTACCAATCTTCACCATCAATCCAAACACTCAAATCATAACACTGATTTGATTTGTAGTACTCATGATTTCTCCTATAATCTTGATTTGACGCTTGAGCACTGTGGTCAAACCTGCACCACATATCACCAACTTTTTGTGAGTTTTGGTTTTTCAATTTTTGTGGTTTTTTTATCTTGATTGGATGATTGAACTGATGATCTTTTATTGTTGTTTTGAAAATTTTCTGAATTTTTAACTTTTTGTTTCTGTTCTACTTTCTTTTTAACAGGTTTTTTGCTTTGAGCATTCACCTATTTCAGTAGATTGCAAAACAGTATTTTGAAATTTTTCTTGTAATTCTAAAAATATTTTTCTTTTCTTTTTTTTTTTTTTCATCATCAGCTTTGTCATCGCAATCTTCAATTTTGACTTTGTCAAAATTTGTGACATTGTCACTTATTAGAACATAATTGATTGGTTTTGGACAAGAATAATCTGGTGTTGATGACGAAGTCTCAAAACCTTTCAATTTTTCTTCAACCTCTTTAATTTTCATCCTAGCTTTTTCAGCTTCATTTTCAAGCCGAATGATTTTCTGAAGATGAGAGTTTATTTCATTCTGTTTTTTAAGATTATTTTTAAAAATAACAGATTTTTCATCTTCTAAAATCTTCATTTGACTTTGAAAATCTTTTTCAATTTTCAATTTTTCATTTTCAAAATCCTTTTCCTTTTCTTTCAAAATTTTGTTTTCTAATGTCAAACTGTTCAAACCAGTCAACAGTTTGACATTTTCAGATTTCAAATTCTCAAAATTTTCTTGCATTTCAAGAATCTGTTTATCATCAGATTTCATCTCATCATTCAAATTCTTGATTTCCAATGACAAACTCTCTATATTCTTCAAGAGTTTGGCATTGTCTGATTCAGATTTTTAACAGTTTAAGCACTTCTCGGACATCTTTTCAGGTTCGGCTTTCTTCTCTCTTGCAGCTAGTCTTTCTTTGATCTTTTCCATTTTTCCTGCAAAATAAAAATTATAACTTTCAGGTGTAAGTTCTCTTTTATAAGATTCAAGTTTTCGAATTTCTTCACTATCATTATCGCTTTCTTCCTTTGATGATTGATAAAAAATTTGAGCTTTTTCTGAAACCTTTTCTTGTTTGTCACTTTTACTTCCAGTTTTATCAATCTCTCCGGACTCAGAATCAAACTCCTTTCGTGAATCAGACTTCATTTTTCTAATCTTTTGGAATTCAAGTTCTTGAGCTTCAATCTTCTCAATGAACAAGCTCAAATTGAAATCAATATGTTCAAAGTTCTTCTTCCAAGTTAACAAATACGTTCCCCACACATCTTTTGGTAAAGCATTTGCCAACTTGTCAAACCATTCTTCATTTTCTTTTCTAATGTTCCAACGCTTCATCTCTAGATATAACTTGACAAACCTCTCGTTCAATTCTTTAGTTGATTCTCCCTTAAGAGCTGTAAAATTATCAAACATATCCATGTTTTTTTTATCAAAACAATCTAAACTCAGTTCAATCACTTTATCAAATTACTGAATCAGATGAATATTCGATTTAGTGACAAAAACTAAGTAACCACGGATCGGTTGTAGGATTTGCTTGGACAAGTATCCGATGTTTGACAATTTACCTTAACAGATTTGGGTATGACTCGATATATGTTGACTGCTCAAAGTTTTATCCTTTTGAAAATGGCCTTGGGATATACAAAATCTAAAACACAATTATGCAAATCACATGTGCCGTAAATGTTAGCTGATTGGGCCGCCTTTAATTCATATTCAACAACTTTAAATGATTGGGCCTTAAAATTTTTAGTGGGTCGGTGCACTGTTTAAGATACGTTTGATGATAGGGCCGAAACTAAGTGACTAAATCTGATTAGGCCTTCACTTCCACTAATCCGACAACATTATCAACAACATCTGATTGGGCCTTCATTTTTAGATCAAACCAATTTTATCACTTTGCCGACAATCTATGATCACACATGCAAATGTCAGTACAAACTCAAACTAATTGGACCGTCAATTGCTTTTTCATGTAAAGTCCGACAAATTCTCGTGGGTTTTAATGACCAATAATCATTATTTCATCACACAACCACAAGAGCGAAACTCCTCGATATGATGTCACAAAAGCGAAATCAGGAATGACACAAAAGCGAAACCAGTATTGTTCAAATGAGCGGAACCTAATGTTACACCTATGAGCGGACCTGCACAATGAGCGGACCTCTTAATGTCACTATAAGCGAACCACAAAAGCGGATCTCTTGAGCGGATCTCAAAGTCACAATAAGCGAACCACAAAAGCGAACCACAAAAGCGAACCACACAAGCGAACCTGTTTAATGACACATGAGCGGACCTGCCTGATACCCTAAAAGCGAATCTATCTGATTTTTGACGCAAAAACAGACCGAAAAACTCCGATTTCTCCTAAACGGCTAGGAGTTTGGATCTGAAACTTGGTAGGGTTATCGATCAGGTGTTTTCGCACAATATATCAAAAATTCAGCCGATTCGGACCGTAAAATCCCGTTCAATTTGACGCATTTCAGTAAAAACGTGATTGTCACACCCCTATTTTCCACGTGTCACCGGTGGGGAGTATAGTGACGTAGTTGGCATCATCATAGACAAACAACACAATGTAATAATGCACAGCGGAAGCAAAGATAGATTCATTTCAACTTTAATAAAACGTAATAATAAATATCACTGATAGTTGAAACGGATCCACAGGCGGATCAAAATAAAATAAGATATTGTTCAACAGTTTAATGTCGTCCAAGCTTGCGAGACTTATTGTGGACGCTCTAGAAGACAGCCAGCCTATTACGTGTAGTACCTGCACTTAACCTTTTGGGAAAATACGTCAGTTTACACTGGTAAATACAAATTAACTGACTCATTTTGAAATGATTGAAAATTGATTTGAATGCTCATGGCACAAAAATATTTTATAACTTGGGATAATTATATTACATAATCTTGTAAAGGATTTACATGTTACTTATGCGTTCAGTAGCCCGGTTCGTGCCGGGTTAAAGATCAATAGACACACCACAATATTGAGTTATACACTTGACAGGTGTACGCCTACACCCCGTGCTCAGGTCGTGGCCATCTCGTAAGATAATGCCGAGGATATCCGGGACATGGTCATTAACCCCCCAAAGGCTTTAAGCAAACAAAACATTCAATCAAAACATAGCATCTCAATAAATTTAACCACTATTCGATTAAAGAATTCAATGCTAGACCAAACGGTATTTTATATACCGTACCCCAAGCCCGTATAGGGAAAATAAGTTAAAAGTATTTACCTTGGTAAGTATTTATCTCAACAAGCAAAAAGGCAGGTAGCTTTTACCGGTGCTCCTAATCTGGAACGAAGGTTTATAAATAACCTATTAGATTTCTAACGGTCTTTATTTAAGCTAAAGCTTAGACCGGTTATTTAAAAGGACGAAACGGTTTAAACGCACGATTAAGCGAAGACCGGATAGAATGTGATTTAGACCCGACAAGTTGGAATACTTGTTTAATATGGGTATACTAAGTACATTCTGGATTTTGAGACAAAAATGATAATGTTTGACCCGTCTCGGTCAATTTATGCAAACTAGTTACATAAACTGAACCGAACGCGAAAAGAGCGCTACGGGTCACCGTAAGAGTCATATGCAAGTTCCCAGAGATAATATGCTATAAATATGATATAACATCAGTAATTTATTTCCTATTATGCCCAAAACGGATTTAAACACAATTCATGCCTCATAAGGGCATTTTGGTCATTTTAAAGTATGTAAAAGAGTTAAATTAGAAATCTGAGTTACAGGTCTGGTTTGAACAGCAAACATACTTAATTTAACATATTATAACAGTAGGGTATGGCCCATATATGAAATTTATCATTTAAAATCAAACTATGCTCGTTAGGGGTATTTTGGTAATTTTACAAGGGCTTAAAATGTCAAAATTTGGAATCTGAGTTTATAAACTTATACTTACTGTTATTTTATAAAAATATACTAAAAACATCAGTAGGTATCAACCTTATAGATTTAATATGATTATAGTACATACTATGCGATAAAAATGCGTAAAAAGGCGATTTGGAGCCATTTCCGGGTTTGTACAAGAAAGCTGATATTTTTATATTTCCAGAATGCTCAAAATATTATATTTATCAAATAAAATCAGTAGAAAAAGGTTTAGGGTCAAAAGGATTTATAAAACTCATTTTATAGCCTAAAAGGGCAAATTCGGTATTTACCGAATTAAACTTAGAACCCTATGTTATGATCAGCCAAAAATAAAATAAAAATCTTTAAAAATCCTAAAATATTATATAATATCAGTGAGTAAAAAGTTTTATATTAAAAAGTGGGTTTAAGTGGGTTATATGCTAATTACGCCGTTTAAGTAACATAAAGCTTGTAATTTACGATAATGAGCATAATTCTTATTCTGGACCTCAAACTGATATGAAATTTTCGGTGCAAGTTTATATATCAGTAACAAATGTTTCTAGTCTTTCACTTTTTCAAAAATCACGTTTTATAGCAAAAAGGGCAAAATAGTCATATTTAAGCATAAACCGGTAACATGCATATGAATCGGTTAAACATGGAACCAAGATGTAAAATTCCAGAGAGTTAAACATATATGAAAGTTGGTCTAAAATATGCTCTAATGCAGATCTTAACATGCATGTACGGATCAGAACCGATAGTCAAAGAAAAAGTCCATTTATGAGACTTTCGGTTCCGATTCGGGTGTAATACAGAAAATTGTCAAGTTGATCAAGTTGAAACATGTTCTTACATTATTTATAAAGTTATTTTGATGATCAAACAGGTTGCATGTAGCCTACATTACTGATTACGCTTAAATTTGCAAAAACATATTCTGTTGACTTTTTATGAAGAACTTTGACTCGACAATTAGCATGCTTAGAGTGTGAATCTGAACATACCCTTTTAGGGGTTTGATACACACATAAATACCAACATATGGGTACTTTCAATTTGAGATTTGACAGAGCCAATCTCGTTTAATCGTAAAGTCAAGTGTAATTTACGATAGTTTGACTTTTGGCTAGAACACTAAGCTAGAACGAATTAGAGGATGATATAAACACTTACAATGGTCCTAAACAAGCTTGGTGATCACTATGAGGCTGCCTTGTCGATCAGAAATGCTCCAGGAGAAGTCTTGTGAATTTTTGAAGTTCAAGTGTTTGAATGTTTTGCAACTATGGTGATCTTTAAAGCAAGTTTGATCTGATTAAAGGCTTCCACAGGTGTTTTATGATGTTGTGATAAGTGTATAAGGGTCCCCAATTGCATGTATACTCATTGGTGGGTTCCCTGAAGTCGAAAACAGCTGTGTACAGCTTGAAACAGACCAAAAAACCGACATCTGTGTGTTTCTGTCGCTGGGCAGGTGTCGCGCCACGCGAGACCCCCCTCGCGCTACGCGAGGGTGTGCTAGACCAGCATTACAAGTTTTTCAATATTGCAATTCAGCCCCTGATCTTTTGCAGCGTGTTTAAGCTATTTATTTAGCGCTCTTAGCCCTTATATCTGACTTTTATAAACCTTGGGACTTTTATAAACTTGGGCATGTCCTCGGTTAACTTTGCGCTTACCCGAAAAGTCATGAAATTCACGATAACGCAATTAACCTTTCGTATACGGTTTTAATCATAACTTTCTCATACGTTCACGAAACTTCATGAAATTTTTATCATATATTCTCGTGAGTATATTTTATCATTACAAAGCTTCGGGTTCGCCAAAAGATCACTCAGAGTTATAATTTCAACATGTTGACATGTTTAGCCCCTGTAGTTTGAAATTCCTCACTTTCTATCATTTTTCGCTTCGTATGATCCATGATTTACCCGTTTTAGATTATAAACACCATGTAGGGTTATTGTAGGGCCTATTTATCAATTGTTGACACTTTGGACCCTTATATCCACACAGTTTCACCGTTTGTCAACTTTAGTCCCTCTAAAGTATGTTTTTACATATTCAAAGTCCATGACACGTGTCAAGACATTATTGGACCTGAATTTCCGAGGTGTTACATCCTCACCCCCTTAAAAGAAATCTCTACCCCGAGATTTACTGAAACAAATGAGGGTATTTTTCTTTCATCGTGGATTCTACCTCCCAAGTGTATTCGGGACCTCTACGGGCATCCCATTTGACCTTAACAATAGGTATGTGCTTCCTTCGAAGCTTCTTTACCTTTCGGTCTTCAATCGACAGCGGCTTTTCCACAAATTTCAAGCTTTCATCTATATGTACATCCGTATACGGTATAACCAGTGGTTCCTCAGCGGAACACTTCTTCAAATTACAGATGTGGAACACATTATGGATAGCACTAAGTTCTTCAGGCAAGTTCAACTTATAAGCAACTGACCCGACACGTTCGATAATATCGAAAGGTCCTATGTATCTCGGGCTTAGCTTGCCTTTCTTACCAAATCGCATCACCCCTTTCCAGGGTGATACCTTAAGCAACACTTTATCACCTACTTCGAAGTGAAAATCTTTACGTTGTGGATCCGCATAACTTTTCTGCCTTTCTCGGGAAGCTTTCAAACGATCGCGAATCTGGACAATCTTGTCCGTCGTCTCAAAAACAATTTCTGGTCTTGATAGTTGGACATCTCCAACTTCTGCCCAACAAATAGGCGATCTACACTTTCTACCGTATAAGGCCTCAAAAGGCGCAGCTTTTATGCTGGTGTGGTAGCTATTGTTGTAGGAGAATTCAATTAGTGGTAGGTTCTTATCCCAACTACCACCCAAATCGAGCGCACATGCACGTAGCATGTCTTCCAAAGTTTGAATAGTACGCTCACTCTGACCGTCAGTCTGAGGATGATAAGCCGTACTAAAATTCAAACGAGTGCCCAAAGATTGTTGGAAACTTTTCCAAAAATGTGACGTGTATCTAGTATCTCTATCAGAGATAATAAACACAGGTATTCCATGCAAAGCTACAATCTTATCAACGTATAACTTGGCTAACATATCGGAGCTATAAGTCTCCTTGATGGGTAGAAAATGTGCTGACTTCGTCAGTCTATCTACTATGACCCAAATAGTGTCATTTCCCTTTCTTGTCTTTGGCAACTTGGTGATGAAATCCATCGTCACCATCTCCCATTTCCATATGGGAATTTCAGGTTGTTGTAACAAACCTGACGGTTTCTGGTGTTCCGCTTTGACTTGCGCACAAGTCAAAAATTTAGACACATAAGCAGCTATGGACTTTTTCAAACCAATCCACCAGTAATTTGCTTTTAAATCCTGATACATCTTGTCAGCTCCAGGATGAACGGAATATTTGGAACTGTGGGCTTCCTGGAGGATAACATCTCGAAGTCCTCCAAAAACGGGAACCCATATTCGTCCATTTAATCTTAACATTCCGTCTTTGTCATGGGATAACTGTTCCTCAGTTACTCCCAATTTTTCTTCAGGATAATTAGCTTCCAGCATAGCTACCTTCTGTGCAGCTAGTATCCTTTCGTTCAATTCATTCCTGATTTCGATGCGCTTGGCATTGATTCTTATGGGCTTTACTCTTTCTTTTCTGCTTAAAGCGTCAGCAACTACATTTGCCTTGCCTGGATGGTACTTTATTTCACAATCGTAATCATTTAGAGTTTCCATCCATCGTCTCTGTCGCATATTCAAGTCCTTCTGATTAAACAAATGTTGAAGGCTCTTGTGATCTGAATAGATCACACACTTGGTACCATATAAGTAATGTCTCCAGAGTTTTAATGCAAATACAACGGCACCCAGCTCCAAGTCGTGGGTGGTGTAGTTCTTTTCGTGTATCTTCAGCTGTCTTGAGGCGTAGGCAATAACTTTGCCTTTCTGCATGAGTACACAGCCCATACCAGTGTGTGATGCATCAGAATACACCACAAATTCTTCTATACCGTCGGGCAATGTTAGCACTGGTGCATTGCTCAACTTTTTCTTCAGAATGTCGAAGGATTCCTGCTGCTTAGGGCCCCAATCAAACTTAACCTTCTTACGCGTCAACGCGGTTAAGGGCGCAGCAATCCTTGAAAAGTTTTCGATGAAACGCCTATAGTATCCAGCTAAACCCAGAAAACTGCGAATTTCCGTAGGCGTCTTTGGCTCTTGCCAATTCATAACAGCTTCTACCTTAGCGGGATCCACCTGGATACCACGCTCACTTACTACATGTCCGAGGAATTGGACTTCTCGAAGCCAAAATTCGCACTTCGTAAATTTGGCGTAAAGTTTCTCTTGATGTAGAAGTTTGAGAATACAACGAAGGTGTTTCTCGTGATCAGCTTTGTTCTTTGAGTAAATAAGGATGTCGTCAATAAAGACGATGACGAATTTATCCAGATAAGGCTTGCAGACGCGATTCATGAGATCCATGAATGCGGCTGGTGCGTTAGTGAGCCCGAAAGGCATCACTAGGAACTCGTAATGTCCATAACGAGTCCTAAACGCTGTCTTGTGTACATCTTCATCCTTGACCTTCAACTGATGATAGCCCGACCTCAAGTCGATCTTAGAAAAATAGCTTGCTCCTTGTAATTGATCGAACAGGTCGTCGATCCTGGGCAGAGGATACCTATTCTTGATAGTGACTTTATTAAGCTCACGGTAGTCGATGCACAAACGCATCGATCCATCCTTCTTCTTGACAAATAAGATCGGCGCTCCCCAAGGAGACGAACTAGGTCTAATAAAACCTTTTGCTAACAGATCATCCAACTGCGTCCTTAATTCCTTCATCTCCGTTGGTGCTAACCTATAAGGTGCTCTCGCTATTGGTGCAGCACCAGGGATGATGTCAATCCGGAATTCCACTTGCCTATCTGGTGGTAAACCAGGTAGTTCCTCGGGAAAAACTTCAGGATATTCCGAAATGATAGGGATATCTTCAATCTTAGGCTTTGGCTCGTCTATAGTAACTTGCGCCATATAAATGACACAGCCCTTCTGCATACATCTGGATGCCTTGAGCATGGACACTTGCTCTGGCAATCCATGCTGTGTATCCCCTTGGATGGTAAGTGACTCCCCAGCAGGAGTTTTAATTATGACTTGCTTTCTGTTGCACACAATTTGGGCTTGGTTATGAGATAACCAATCCATGCCTATGACTACATCAAAGCCGGCGAGCTTAAAGGGAAGTAGGGACAAAGGAAAAGAATGATTCCTAATGGATATAACACATCCATCTAAAACAGTTGAGGCTGTTTCTATGGTTCCATCAGCTAACTCCACCTCATACTTCACACTTAAGGCTTTTACAGGCAATTTTAACAACTCACAAAACTTATTATCTACAAAAGACTTATCCGCTCCAGAATCAAACAAGACTCTAGCAAAAACATCATTTACAAGAAAAGTACCTGTAATAACGTTGTCATCTTGAACGGCTTCCTTAGCGTCCATCCTGAAGACCCTTGCATTGGTATTCTTTCCATCATCGGCTTTCTTAGCGTACTTTGGGAAATTAGACTTAATGTGCCCTTTCTCGTTGCAACCGTAACAGGTTGCATCCTTCAGACCCTTACACTTCAAAGTCGTATGATCAGTAGATTTGCAGATTCCACATGGTCTCGTGTGGGACTGCGATTTCGTCTCAAAACGACATTTCCCAAAGTGGTTTTTCTTGCAGGTTTTGCATTTGGGTTTATCCCCCGACTGTTGCCCATCTCTCTTCGATCCTGACCCTTTTCTATGGTCGTTATTCCCTCGGTGTCTCTTCTCCGATCTCCGTGAGGTATCGTCCTCACGCTTTCTCTTATTCTCTTCCGAGTTCCTAAGTGCTCTCAACCTGACCACGTCCTGAGTGAGAGAGAGAGAGATAGATCAGCTACTGATCTGAAAGTTGTAGGCCTCGATGCCTCAACACTAGCTTTAATCTCAGGGGCCAAACCCCCAATGAAACGGGCAATCCTTTTCGGCTCAGGGGTTACCAAGTAGGGAACCAATCGAGATAGAGTATTGAAGGTGGTGAGGTATGCCTGACAATCTAGATTCTTCATCACCAACGATACGAAGTCTGACTCGATCCTTTCCACTTCATGTTGTGGACAAAAATTTTCTTTAATAAGGGCTACGAACTGATCCCATGTCATACTGTATAGTGTGGCCTTTCCGGTAGCTTGCAAGAGAGATTTCCACCATGCTAGTGCGTCCCCTTTGAACGATTGGGACACATATTTCACTACATCCCGATCAGCACACCCGCTGATATCTACGACTGTATCCATTTCGTCTAACCAGGTCATGCAGTCGACCGCTCCTTTCTCCCCAGTAAAGTCTCTGGGTTTACATGAGACGAAGTATTTATAAGTGCAAGACTTACTGTGCGATTCATGTTTTTGCTTGATCTTCTTTATCGGGACACTGTTTTGGTTAGAGGAGTGATGATCCTCATCATCCTTCTTTGGCTTATCCTTCTTAGGTACCTCCTTCTGAGAGGGCGGTTTGCTATGACCCTCCGAATGTGTTCTTGGCTTGGAGCGTGATGCGGTTCGGGTCCTACTTCGGGTCCCGCTTGCTTCACTAAATTGTCTATTCAGTGCTTCGACCACGGCATCATTCACTAGTGCTTTTAATTCTGCACCCGTTACTAATATTTTAGTATTGTCCGGGTTTTCCACTGGATGACTGTTTATCTCTTCGGACTTAGTCATGTAGTCTTACTTGCTACACAAAATAAGGACAAGGTCTATTTAGAAGTCTAAACAGTATTATCGTTCTTGACGATTTATTAACCATGGTAAACAAAAGCCATATTAGTTAATTTTAATAATTTTCATTCAGGATTTTTACTTAATAATCCTTTTTAAAATAAAATATTGGCATAATAAGCCTAGTCACGTAGACAACTTTCTAAATTACAAATTTAGATCTTGTAGGATTTAGGCTTGATTAAATAAGACAAGTCAATCCTTTTTCTTGGCAGGGAGTTTATAAACTACAGCTGCCTTTTTATTTTTATATAACATTAATTATAACACGTAGGTACTATGTCACAACCAATTATATATAGAAATATTAAACTTGGATATTTTATAAAAAGGGTGGCGTGTGTGATTTTACGGATCACATTAGCCAAGAATGTTAACATGTTTACAGATGTTAACAGAGATTTGAATCTTTTTAAACAGGTTTCACCATATTGGCTAGATTTATGATAACATAACAGCTAGGTTTTACCTTTTAAGATCCTTATTATATTATTAAAATGGTAAATCAAAATATTTAATGTTATTTTTCATTTATTCATACACTATGTTTATACACATAATTTAAAAATGAAATTTAAATTAACCACTTCAAAATAAGAATTTAATCAGTACAAGTTGCCCTAAACGGGTCTTTTACATAAATCATATGCCCACGCAGGGGCTAAATAACAAAACAACAAACCCACGCAGGGGTTAAATAAAAAGATATGCCCACGCAGGGGCAGACAGAAGGAAATACCCTCGCAGGGGTATAGTACCGAAATAAATAAATGTCCACGCAGGGACATGAGTACCACACAAAAATAACTAACAAACAAAGGATTCAATGATCCTTCTTTTTCTTCCCCTTAAGCAAATCCACCACCTTCTGAAACATCCCCCGGTTATGACTCCTATTCTGCTGCATCTCTTGCCGCATTTCGTCCCTCACCCCGTGTATCTCCTGAAGAATCTCTTGAAATTGCGGCGGTGACATCGTCGGCGCCTGGGGTGGCTGTTGATAAAACGGGGGTTGAGGAGGCTGCGGTTGATAATAAGGAGGTTGAGAAGGCTGCGGTTGCTGGTACCCATATGATGGATATCCATAAGTCGAGGGTCCCGTAGCCCAGGGACCTCCGTAGGGAGCTTCTTGATGGAAGGTGTTGGAGTTTGCCGCTATCCAGTATGGATCCTCCATATAGTTGTACCCCATGTGAAACTGCTGCTCAAAGGGGTTAAATGCTGCAGCATTAGTGTAAGCGGGGATTTGTTCACCAAATCCGAATGGTGGCTGTGGCTGTGGCGCGACTGGCGCCGTTGCTACTTCAGAGACGGGGTTCAAAGAATCACCCATCTCTGGTTCTTCATGAACCGGTGAGTACCAGCTGCCACTAGAAAGTGGAGGGGTACTGATGCGTATTACCCCTCGTACGGACATCCGCAAGGTAGTTCTCCTTCGCCTCGGAGGCGAGGGAGGCTGAAGTGGAGGTGCTGCTGCTGGCGGAGTGACCGCTACAAGTCGAGAATCCTCGGAAGGATTCTGCTGCTGCTGCTGTGGCTGCTGCTGGGGCAGCTGCTGTGGCTGGTGAAGGGGAGAGTGGTGTGGCAGGTGCAAAGGAGAGTTGTGGTATGACTGGTGCAGAGGGGAGTTATGGTAAGATTGGTGAAGAGGAGAGTGATGGGAAGACTGGTGAAGAGGAGAGTGATGGGACTGGTGCAAAGGAGAGTTATGATAACTGGGGGTAAACACCCAGTCATACTGTTTGAACATCTCCTCATAACTATCGGGACCATTGTATGGTGATCCCATGAAAGGTGACCCATCAGAAATCTCGATGGGGTGGTTCGGTGTTCCAGAGGGTGGCATGGCAGGATCAGTATCCTCGTCGACATCCATCGGGTTGCCACCCGAAAAGTGGTCTTCCGGTCCCAGTGGGTTAAAACCCACTGCTGCTGCCTCTAAATAGTCATCAGGGTTGAACTGACCCTGGGAAGCAGGCGATGGTTGGTGAAAAGGTGAATGGTGTCCTAGGGGAATGTAGGACTGCTGCGAGTGGTGGGGCTCATTCTCCGAATGAGGCCCATAGGAATGCGGGATCGATGGAGAGGTGCTTAGTGAGACTGAGCGTCTCGCTGGTTCGGCGAAAGACCTCCAAAGGTCTTGTGCATCAGTACGGCGAGGATCCGAAGGTGTCCACCGGTGTGATGGTCCGGCCTCATGATCATTTGGAGCTGCATATGCTCCTCGGCCTCTACCTCTCATTCTTGGCGGCATGTTTAACTACCTGTCAAAAACAAACAAGTGATACAACAAAAATATAATTTAGACAAGGTTAGAAAATTTAAACAAAAATTTGGAAATTTCCTAAGTTCTTTGTCTAGACTCGAGAATCGAGGATTGTGTAATTGTGTAACTGAGATTAAACACAAAAGGCTAGTGTTTAATTCTCTCAGAGTTGGCTCTGATACCAACCTGTCACACCCCTATTTTCCACGTGTCACCGGTGGGCCCGGTGGGGAGTATAGTGACGTAGTTGGCATCATCATAGACAAACAACACAATGTAATAATGCACAGCGGAAGCAAAGATAGATTCATTTCAACTTTAATAAAACGTAATAATAAATATCACTGATAGTTGAAACGGATCCACAGGCGGATCAAAATAAAATAAGATATTGTTCAACAGTTTAATGTCGTCCAAGCTTGCGAGACTTATTGTGGACGCTCTAGAAGACAGCCAGCCTATTACGTGTAGTACCTGCACTTAACCTTTTGGGAAAATACGTCAGTTTACACTGGTAAATACAAATTAACTGACTCATTTTGAAATGATTGAAAATTGATTTGAATGCTCATGGCACAAAAATATTTTATAACTTGGGATAATTATATTACATAATCTTGTAAAGGATTTACATGTTACTTATGCGTTCAGTAGCCCGGTTCGTGCCGGGTTAAAGATCAATAGACACACAACAATATTGAGTTATACACTTGACAGGTGTACGCCTACACCCCGTGCTCAGGTCGTGGCCATCTCGTAAGATAATGCCGAGGATATCCGGGACATGGTCATTAACCCCCCAAAGGCTTTAAGCAAACAAAACATTCAATCAAAACATAGCATCTCAATAAATTTAACCACTATTCGATTAAAGAATTCAATGCTAGACCAAGCGGTATTTTATATACCGTACCCCAAGCCCGTATAGGGAAAATAAGTTAAAAGTATTTACCTTGGTAAGTATTTATCTCAACAAGCAAAAAGGCAGGTAGCTTTTACCGGTGCTCCTAATCTGGAACGAAGGTTTATAAATAACCTATTAGATTTCTAACGGTCTTTATTTAAGCTAAAGCTTAGACCGGTTATTTAAAAGGACGAAACGGTTTAAACGCACGATTAAGCGAAGACCGGATAGAATGTGATTTAGACCCAACAAGTTGGAATACTTGTTTAATATGGGTATACTAAGTACATTCTGGATTTTGAGACAAAAATGATAATGTTTGACCCGTCTCGGTCAATTTATGCAAACTAGTTACATAAACTGAACCGAACGCGAAAAGAGCGCTACGGGTCACCGTAAGAGTCATATGCAAGTTCCCAGAGATAATATGCTATAAATATGATATAACATCAGTAAGTTATTTCCTATTATGCCCAAAACGGATTTAAACACAATTCATGCCTCATAAGGGCATTTTGGTCATTTTAAAGTATGTAAAAGAGTTAAATTAGAAATCTGAGTTACAGGTCAGGTTTGAACAGCAAACATACTTAATTTAACATATTATAACAGTAGGGTATGGCCCTTATATGAAATTTATCATTTAAAATCAAACTATGCTCGTTAGGGGTATTTTGGTAATTTTACAAGGGCTTAAAATGTCAAAATTTGGAATCTGAGTTTATAAACTTATACTTACTGTTATTTTATAAAAATATACTAAAAACATCAGTAGGTATCAACCTTATAGATTTAATATGATTATAGTACATACTATGCGATAAAAATGCGTAAAAAGGCGATTTGGAGCCATTTCCGGGTTTGTACAAGAAAGCTGATATTTTTATATTTCCAGAATGCTCAAAATATTATATTTATCAAATAAAATCAGTAGAAAAAGGTTTGGGGTCAAAAGGATTTATAAAACTCATTTTATAGCCTAAAAGGGCAAATTCGGTATTTACCGAATTAAACTTAGAACCCTATGTTATGATCAGCCAAAAATAAAATAAAAATCTTTAAAAATCCTAAAATATTATATAATATCAGTGAGTAAAAAGTTTTATATTAAAAAGTGGGTTTAAGTGGGTTATATGCTAATTACGCCGTTTAAGTAACATAAAGCTTGTAATTTACGATAATGAGCATAATTCTTATTATGGACCTCAAACTGATATGAAATTTTCGGTGCAAGTTTATATATCAGTAACAAATGTTTCTAGTCTTTCACTTTTTCAAAAATCACGTTTTATAGCAAAAAGGGCAAAATAGTCATATTTAAGCATAAACCGGTAACATGCATATGAATCGGTTAAACATGGAACCAAGATGTAAAATTCCAGAGAGTTAAACATATATGAAAGTTGGTCTAAAATATGCTCTAATGCAGATCTTAACATGCATGTACGGATCAGAACCGATAGTCAAAGAAAAAGTCCATTTATGAGACTTTCGGTTCCGATTCGGGTGTAATACAGAAAATTGTCGAGTTGATCAAGTTGAAACATGTTCTTACATTATTTATAAAGTTATTTTGATGATCAAACAGGTTGCATGTAGCCTACATTACTGATTATGCTTAAATTTGCAAAAATATATTCTGTTGACTTTTTATGAAGAACTTTGACTCGACAATTAGCATGCTTAGAGTGTGAATCTGAACATACCCTTTTAGGGGTTTGATACACACATAAATACCAACATATGGGTACTTTCAATTTGAGATTTGACAGAGCCAATCTCGTTTAATCGTAAAGTCAAGTGTAATTTACGATAGTTTGACTTTTGGCTAGAACACTAAGCTAGAACGAATTAGAGGATGATATAAACACTTACAATGGTCCTAAACAAGCTTGGTGATCACTATGAGGCTGCCTTGTCGATCAGAAATGCTCCAGGAGAAGTCTTGTGAATTTTTGAAGTTCAAGTGTTTGAATGTTTTGCAACTATGGTGATCTTTAAAGCAAGTTTGATCTGATTAAAGGCTTCCACAGGTGTTTTATGATGTTGTGATAAGTGTATAAGGGTCCCCAATTGCATGTATACTCATTGGTGGGTTCCCTGAAGTCGAAAACAGCTGTGTACAGCTTGAAACAGACCAAAAAACCGACATCTGTGTGTTTCTGTCGCTGGGCAGGTGTCGCGCCACGCGAGACCCCCCTCGCGCTACGCGAGGGTGTGCTAGACCAGCATTACAAGTTTTTCAATATTGCAATTCAGCCCCTGATCTTTTGCAGCGTGTTTAAGCTATTTATTTAGCGCTCTTGGCCCTTATATCTGACTTTTATAAACCTTGGGACTTTTATAAACTTGGGCATGTCCTCGGTTAACTTTGCGCTTACCCGAAAAGTCACGAAATTCACGATAACGCAATTAACCTTTCGTATACGGTTTTAATCATAACTTTCTCATACGTTCACGAAACTTCATGAAATTTTTATCATATATTCTCGTGAGTATATTTTATCATTACAAAGCTTCGGGTTCGCCAAAAGATCACTCAGAGGTATAAATTCAACATGTTGACACGTTTAGCCCCTGTAGTTTGAAATTCCTCACTTTCTATCATTTTTCGCTTCGTATGATCCATGATTTACCCGTTTTAGATTATAAACACCATGTAGGGTTATTGTAGGGCCTATTTATCAATTGTTGACACTTTGGACCCTTATATCCACACAGTTTCACCGTTTGTCAACTTTAGTCCCTCTAAAGTATGTTTTTACATATTCAAAGTCCATGACACGTGTCAAGACATTATTGGACCTGAATTTCCGAGGTGTTACAGTGATAAAAGTGAAAAAAAAATGAAGAAATAGATGAACTTCGGATCTGAAATTGCTGAGATCTGGTACGAATCAATGCGTTTGATCAGTGCAATCGAGCTCCTAGCTCTGATACCACTTGTAGGACCGGTTTTGACACCGTTCGATTGCGTAACGAACGTTCGACGTGCGGAATCCGTGAACGTGCATGACCGAACACATAATAACGTACTAGAACCGTGAATCTATTGAAATATATGACGTGTACGATACAAGAATCATGTAGAGAGTAATTTCTCTCTCTAGACTTTCTCTCTCTAGACTTGAATCTCCTAAATCACCAAAAATGAGCAAAAGTCTTAAACTTTAAACCTAAGGCTCCTATTTATAGGTCTTGGAATTAATGAGATTTCTCATTAATTACCAAAATGCCACCTTGCTAATTCTATCTAAATATTACAATAAAATCCTAGATTTCTACAGTTTCAGCTACGGTTTGAATTGACGGAGGCGATAGACATTAATGCATCAACAACTTCAACAGTTCAAATCATACAAGGTCGTTCATATTAATCGATCAGAGAACAAGCTAGTAGACGCGCTTAGCAAGCTTGCTTCAACAGCCTTCCAACATTTCGCCAAAGATGTAAGAATCGAAGTCTTAAAAAACCCATCTGTTTTGTTGCGCCAAGTTAATGTAATCGAGATAGGACCTCCATCATGGATGACCTCTATCATTCAATATCTTCAAGAAGGATTTCTCCCTGAAAACAAAGTAGAGGCTAGGAAGATACAGAACAAAGCGTTGTTCTATGAGATGAATGGTGGAATTTTGTATAGAAGATCCTTCTTAGGGCCACTACTGCGCTGTGTGGACCCTTAAGATGCAACTTACGTGATCAGGGAGATTCACGAAGGCATCTGTGGCATTCATGCAGGCCCGCGCATGGTCGTAGCGAAGATAATGAACGTTGGTTACTATTGGCCAGGGATGCACGTTGACGCCCTGAAGGAGTTGCGCAAATTCGACTCCTGTCAAAGGCACGCCCCCAAAATCTTGCGCCCGAAGAATGATCCCATCCCTGTGTCCACTGCCTGGCCTTTCCAGCAGTGGGGGATTGATATGGTGGGACCTTTCCCTGAAGCTCCTGGAGCAGTGAAGTTCATAATTGTGGTCGTTGATTATTTCACTAAATGGGTGGAGGCCAAAGCCCTCGCTTCAACTACTGCAATGATGGTGCGCAAATTCATATGGGAACACATCATTTGCAGATTTGGTCTCCCACTCAAGATCGTAACAGATAATGACACTAATTTTGCTTCTGAAGATCTTCAAGAATGGATGAAAGAGATGAACATCGAGCACACTTTCTCTTCCGTTGCGCACCCTCAGGGCAACGGTCAAGTAGAAAGTGTCATCAAAAGTATCGTCGAAGGGATAAAGGCCCGCCTGGGCACCAAGAGAAGAGGCTGGGTAGATGAGCTCCCTAGCATCCTGTGGGCTCATCGAACCATGCCAAAAACAAGCACTGGCGAAACCCCTTTTAGCTTGGTCTATGGCTCAGAGGCGGTTATCCCAGCTGAAATAGGCCTCCCCTCACCGCGCTTATCATCAGTCAACAAAGTTGATAACGAGGCAGAGCGCCGTCTAGACTTGGATCTGCTCGAAGAGAGGCACGAAATAGCACGAATCAAAGAGGCCAAGTATAAAACACAGTTGAAGAGGTACTACAATGCAAGAGTGCGCATTTGTACCTACAATCCAGGGGAATACGTTTTCAGAGATAATGAGGCTTCCAATGCTGAACGCCCTGGTAAGCTAGCACCTAAGTGGGAAGGCCCATACTTAATACATGAGGTGCTAGGAAAAGGGGCATACAAGCTGCTCACCCTGGATGGACACATCATCCCACGCACGTGGAACGCGCAACAACTGCCCATATGCTACATGTGAACACCCTTGGCCATACGCCTTTTCACTTAGTTATGCTGGCCATGCGCCTTTTATCTACTTATGTTGGCCACACGCCTTTTTAATTACCTATGTTGGCTATACGCCCTTTTTTCAATTTCAATGATGTACCTTGGCCTAGCGCCTGTTTCTATGCTACTTAATGCAAGCGTTGTGTATGCCTTGTATTTATCATCATAACCCTTCAGTAAAATACGAGCTCTTGAGTTATGCCTCCAAGGTCCTCCGTGATCATAGCCTGAGACCGGGCAGTAACACTCACACACGAGCCACACTTACATTTATTCGAGCTAATTTAATCAAAGTTTCTAACAACAATGCAATAATTGTAACTTGACAGGCAGAAAGCAAACATAAATGTCATATTCCAAAAAAGCGCGCCCGCGCAATGATTACATAAAAAGTAGAAAAACATCATCAGTTCGATTCAAAAAGCGCGACCGCGCGATGAGTTACATTTAACATCTAAAATGAAAATTACAAGGCAACAGCCTATCAATACTATCATTTACTCATAACCATCACCATCATCCCCATCACCGCCGGCTGTCTCTTCCTCATCCGTCAACTCCACAGTTTCTGGAGGGTCGAGAATAGCCTTTAGCCGCGCACACCAGTCATCATGCTTCAACGCTTCGGTGACCAGAACAGGCAGCGAAAGATGGTCGTAAACGTCTTCGGCACGGGCTAACACAGCATCAGCCTGATCTGTCACCGAGCAGTGACTGCTATCGAACTCCTGACCGAAGGCTTCTTCCACGTAATGAGCGCATTCTAGATAACCACCGCGATGCCCAACAGCACGCGAAGCATCTATGAGCGCGAAAACAGCCGTATCTATCTTAGAAGCATTCAGGATAGAGTTAGCAATCTACAAAAAAGACAACGGATAAGAACAAAGCTACAACAAATAAAACTTAAGGTAAAGGAGGAGAAACTCACCGCCGCCACTCCCCAAGTGCGCATCCATTCGGAATCGAAAACTAGCGTATCCACGATTGCTTGAGCTTCAGCATAATTGTTCTGAGCTACGTTAAGGGCGGAGGTGCTAATATCTCGCGCCTCGTCGGCCCTTTGTTTGGCCTCCTCAGCGGTAGCAACCTTCACCCTCTCGGCCTCAAGATCAATCTCTAATGATTCGTTCTTGTCAATAGCCTCATGCAATCAGCGCTTGAGCTCCGCAATCTCCGCATCTTTGGCATGTAAGTCCTTATCTTTGCTGGCCACCTGCACCTTCAGCTCAGCCTGCGAAGAATGAAAACAAGGACTTGAGTAATATTTTGACAAGTACAAGAGGGCATAATGAGAAAAGGGTTAAGTCCATTGAATCTCAACATGCTCCTTGATCGCTTCAACGTCCTCAACCTTCTTTTTCAATGTGGCAATCTGAGCTTCAAGGTCGGTAATCTTGGAGCGAGCAGAATACATACGCTGATTATCCTTCTTGCACAGCTCTTTCCAATCAGCCCGCTTCTTTGACAAGAGCTCCTCAGCGGTACGCAACTTGCTCCTCAGGCCCTCGCGCCCCCATTCTTCAGTTTTTTCTCCACTTCGAAGGCGGTCTTCTCTTCAGCAAACGCGTTCTTCAACTTCTCAAAATCTTTAACTTGTCTCAGCAAGCGATCACGGTACTTCTCCCAATCCCCTCGCTCTCTGCACATTGTATGCCACTCGCGCACAATCTGGTGGTTAACAGTGCGGGTATTGGCCTCGCCGACGACATAAGCGTGATACAACCCATCGTGGGTTCGAGCTCTTTGCCGGTTAACTTCTCCGGGAGGGAAAGAATTCAAGAACCAATCACGGCAAGAAGCAAACTCCAGGAACGTGTCCTTCTGCTTTAAACCCCATGGAGCTTGGTGGAAAGCATCACCGCGAGCCTCCTCAGTATAAGTCTTGTAGTAAATATCTCCTAAGGTATCCTTAGGACCAATGGGAGTTTGTGGCATCGTTCCTCCAGCACCACCAGCTGCGCCTGCACGTACATTGCCACCAGCACTCGCACCACCTGCAGCAGTGGTAGTCTCCTTATGCGCAGTAGCACTGATTCCCCCGCAACAGAGGTCATTTGCACAGTGTGGGTGGGGGCATCAAGCTGCGCAGGCTCCGTTACTATAACAACCTCGGGTCCTTTGCCCCGAGTAGCTCTTTTCTCCTTTTCATGAAAGGGCTGATCAAGCCCTGTGATACGCGTGACCTCCTGGTCCCGCGCCACATCATGCTGGGTGGCAACGGCAGCATCAGTAGCCTCTTTCTCCTTCTCTTTTTCTTTCTCTTTCTCTTTTTCTCTCTCCTTCTCTTTTTCTTTCTCCATCTCTTTCTCTTTTTCCTTCTCACTCTCTTTCTCAGCCTCCAACTCAGCAGACTTAAGTGGGTTGATTACAAACTTGGTTTTCTTAGGCGCCGACTCTTGTGGATCTTTGAAGTCAACACCCTTAGTCTTCTCAAGGGTCTTCTTCAGGGCCTCTGTGGAAGTTAAGAATTAAGAAGAGATGTTACTAAAGCTAAAAAGCCAAAAAGCCAAAAACAAAAGTGTTAGCGTCATAATTCAAACCTGGAGAAAATTTGTAAAGGGAGAGCAGCTTGCTCTGTTTCCCTATTACTGGGGCTTCCCCAGCCTTCTGAGCAGCTTTTGCTCCAACAGCATCTTCCTCCCTAGTTCTTTTTCGGCTCACCAACTTGGCAGCAGGTTTTTCCACTTGCTCCTCTTCTTCCTCCTCTTCATCCAGCGCGATTGAAAAAGGAGTAGCGCCAGCATCTAGGTTCCTTGACCCCGCGCTTCCAGAACTTTTTGAACCTGCAGCGCTGGTCTTCTTCTCACCTATACGTGACAAACCCTCAAGTGAATGGCTGGAAACAATGTAATCTTACAGGTTACTCTGCCGAAATCGAAGAGTACCTTTCTCAGAAGCACCAGTAGTCGCGCGGCTACTCCCGCACTTCTTGTTGGTTGGTTCAGCATCGATAGTAATCCCCTTCTTCTTCTTCTTGCTTGGCTTCTTCTTCTTCTCCTCCGGATCTATGCCAAGGTAACGCAACACACCTACAAAGATGTTAGACCAGGAACTTAGCTCCCCATTTGAAGACCCTACAGACTCCTCGTTGGAAAGATAAAGAATCTCTTTCCCAGCGGAAGTCACAGCACGCAAGGGCAGGGGATTGGGTAGATGCACACCTTCACATGCTGTGGGAGGATTAGTGAAAGCTTCAGCAGGGGAAAAAGGAAATGGCCTTTAATCCATTGATACCAATAAGGCTCCCCTGATTCTAGCGGGCGCACTCCCATCGATCCACCAAATGTGGGGAAAGCCGCTTGATAAAGATGCGCTTCTGCAATAAGAATCCAACACTTAAGCGCAAACCAATTATAAAGAGAGACATCAAGGAAACAACATACCTTTATCTTCAAACTTCAGAATGGGTACTTCGTTGCTGTTTTTCGGCCACTTGTCGCTCATCTGCGCCGCAACTAAGACATTTTCACCAAAAAATCGATTCGGCGTGGCAGTGAGCTTCAAGTACCAATCGGCTTTTTTGGGGATCGGCATTTCCTCTTTCTCTATTGTATCCGGCTCCCTAAAGATCATCGTGATTGGAACAACCTAATCCCTAATGAAGAAAAATTTCATCTTCCAGTCATGAAAACTTTTAGGAGGATTTAAAAGGATCTTCTTAGCAGAACCCCTGTTGCCGAAGGAGTAAAACCCTATGTTCCGTATCAACAGGTAAAACACTCTGAATTTATCAACTGTCGGTTCTATCCCATGAGTTCGACACAGAAACTCGAAGTGTTTCACCCTCACCATACCGGGTGGACTCATCGGCGACAAATGAAAACCATAGAAATACAGTATATGGGCCATAAATTCCGTTGCCGGCAACCGGAAATTCCCTTGTAAAAAGAAGTCTTTGAAAAGGGTTATATACCCCAGTGGCGCGTCGGCGGCAGTCTGACCTTGCCGGGGATATTGGGCATCCCATTCCGGTGCAAACCGGAATCCTCTATTTATCTGTTCAAATAACCCCTGATCCCACTTGAGGACAGGGAGAGGACCTTCTTCGTGTTGAGTTTCTTCTTCAGCCATGTAAAAGTAGATGACGATCTTTGAACTTCTGAGAAAAACTTGAAGATCTACTACAAGATCGTTGAAGATTTGAAGAAGATATGAATACTAGAGAGAGAAAAGAGGAAACAAGAGGAAGATGTGTGCAACCCTCTCCCATCTCGCCGACTATGTATACTCATCGCATTTAATACGATGGGTAAACGTGTCGGATTCACCGCGCGCATAACCAATCAAGAGCTGCCACGTAGGGCGGAATTCCCGGAGTGACGGTTACCACGCGCGCGTGGGCCTCCCTCGACTGACAGATAGCTGAACCGTCAGTGACAACATGATAATGGCCGTGTCAGCAGTCAACTCAAACGTCGCTGTCAAGGACAATTCACACCAACCTGTCAGAATTCAAAATTCGAGGATTTTCCCACCCAAAGTTACTACAAACTTCATGCAAAAGTTACCGAGGCCGCGCAACGTTCATGATCATCCAATGAGCCTGCGCGCGTACACCAAAAAACAAGAACTACCAACAGGCTAATCTGGTAGTCACGCCATAGTAAATGACAAACACTTACACGCGCGCCGTCTACCAAACATTAGCAAGCATTGTTTCAAGGATAACACTTCTCTTTTTTCTATGTCCAGAGCTCCAACCATTTACTTCGCGTATGGAGCAGCAGTGGAATGGGGGGGACTAGAAGGGGTATGGTCCCAAAAAGCCGTGCAGACCAATCAGGTCGCGCGCTAGACCATATATTCCTTACTCAGCAAAGCTGACCAATCTCTTATGTTGGTGCATATGTCTGTCGACTTCTTCTTGTATCGAGTCTTGTATTAGATTAAGATAGATCAGTGCACGAGAAACGAGAAACATGTTGAATAGGCCATTTCGCACGGAATGGAGCAAAGATCATTTCGCACAAAATGAAGAGTTCATTGCGTACGAAATGAGTCTTAGTCATTTCGCACGAAATGACATTTCGTATGAGTTGTTTTCGTACGAAATCAGTTGCCTATAAATACTAGGTTGTGCCATTTCGTTTGTAACTTTTCGATTCCAGAGCCGAAGTGTTGCTGAAGTGTCTACTCGCTGTAAAAAGTTGTTATATCAATCTAAAAGACAATTAGAGTGTATATCAAGCTGTTTCTAAGCCGATATGTTAGTTTCCGCCTCTCGTATTGACAAGAACTCTTCTGAACGACTCGTTTTGGTCGTGAAAACGATCCTACAAGTGGTATCAGAGCTCAGGAGGAGGATTTCTTACCGAATTCAGCTTGATTTCATCATATTTCTGACTTCTACACCTTCTTTTCAAAATTAATCAAGTTTTCATGGTTAAAATGGGATGATTTTCACACATTATAATCGAAACACTGTTTTAACTAATCCTTGAAAGTATTAGACTTAAAATTGACCTAAAACTTGTTCAACTTGTTCATTTCGCTTGAAAATATGTTCGGAAAGATGACATCAGCAACATTTCGTACGAATTAAAATTTCATTTCGCGCGAAATCATCATTTCGTTTGAAAATTTGGTTCATTTCGCATGAAATTATCTATTTCATGTGAAATCATTTCGTACGGAATCATTTTATTGTCATTTCGCTTGAACATGGTATTTCGTTTGAAGAAGGTTATCATTTCGTACGAAATCACTCATTTCGTACCAAAAAGTTCATTCCGCATCAAGTTCATTTCGTGTGAATTGTGTTATTTCGTTTGAAAAGCTGATTTTGTGAAAACATTTACCGAAACATGGAAGAGGAATTTTATAACGCATTCGCTACTGCCCCAAGTACTCCTGCTAGTATTACTCAGAGTATGAACATGGAAAATGAAACTGGAACTTTGCAAAAACCCCCCCGAAGCTAATGGGCACTGAGGAATATTATGGTTGGAAAGATAGATTTGAAAATTGGGTTCAAGCAAATCATTTGAGGTCTTGGGAATGTATTGAGAAGAAGTATGTTAAATCGCGTACAGATGTGGGTGTTATTAAAACTATTTCTGAGTTGTCAGACAAAGAACGAGACATGTACAAAGCAGAAAAGATGATGATTAGTCTACTCCAGCAAGCTGTGAAAGAAGACAACATCTTCATATTACTTCAACATGATAATACTTCACGTTCGATTTGGGAAGCCCTTAGAATTAAGTTTGAGGGAAGTGAAAAGATGATCAGGAGTAAGAAATCATTGTTAAAGAAAGAATTTGATTTGTTTACAAGTTTACCGGGTGAAACTTCAAAGAAACTGATCGAAAGATATTGTCATTTAGTAAGATCAATGTCACTGTTGGATATCAACAAAGATCGAGAAGAATGGGTTGATAAATTAGCTGATGCTTTACCTCAGAAAGAATGGGGAACATATTTGATGATTTTAAAGAACACCGGAGAATATGATAAGTTGACGATTTCTCAGTTTATAGAAAAGATTGAAGGACAGGATCTTGAACAACAGAAGATTGCTAGAATGTACAATCCAAGTGGTCAACAAGATATCAAGATGTATTATAAAGGGAATGTTCAGGATATTGAAGCAAGTCCGAAGATCCAAACAGCTTTTAGTGCAGAAAATTCATCTGAATCAATCAATCAAAGTTCAAAAAAGAAACAGTGGTTTTTCTTCATACTCGAGTTTTAGTCCAAATGTTTCAACATCAAGTCATCAGTTTCAAAGCTCAAACAGCAGTAATGGTCATGTTTTACACTGCAACATCGCGTTGCATCTTCAGAATGGTCAAAATTTATCTGAAGAGGTCGCTAAAGGTCAAATGGCATTACTTGCTACAGTGTTAGGATCAGATGAGGGATTTGTTGCAGGAAGGATCGGAAATCCTATGCTGACAAAAGAGGATTATGATCAGATAAGATGCTGAAGAGATGGAGCTTATGGATATTAAGTGGTGTTTAGCGAGTGTTTTGAGGAGAGCTGAGAAGTTTAAGATGATTACATGAAGAGATGATTTCAGGGATGCTAATGTTTCTACTTTAGGTTTTGATAAATCTAAAGTTACATGTTTTCGATGCAGGGAAAAAGGACATTTCAAGAGAGAATGTACCAATCGAGAAGCAGGTGGAGCTCATAATCCTTTTGGAAATAATGATTACTATTGGAAAGCTATATATCAACAAGTTTCTCAACAACCATATCAACAACAAGAACCACAAACTGCACATGCTAAGAAGGCGATTGAAGAGTCAACAAAGAAAGCTTATTATGGTATAATAGATCAAGATGATGAAAAAGTGGCTGAAGGTTTTAGCTAGGACAAATATGTTCCACCTGATTCAAAATTAGGAGCATTCATTGCACAAATAGTCCAAGAACCAGATTTGATGAAAGAATGGACGAGTGTGTTTGATAACAGTGAGAAAAGTCAAGATGGAAAGATTGTATCTTCAGACGATAGTTCAGAAAAGATCCAAGTGTTTGATCAATCATCATCCGATAGCAGTGATGATGAATAAGAAACATAAATAAACATTGGAAAAAATCTATTATCTTCTGAAAGTTTTAAATTTTATTTTGCAGATAGAGTGGAAAAACTAAAGGAGAAGAGAGCAGCAAAAGAACAAAAAAAGAAAAAATGTGAGAATGTTGCTCAAGAAGAGAAGTCTGAACAAAGTGAAGAAGTTAAAGTTGCTGAGAAGATGATTGAAGTTGAGAAGATGGTTGAAGTTGAGAAGGAAATCGAAGTTGAAAAGATTATCGAAGTTGAAAAGATTATTGAAGTTGAAAAGATTGTTGAAGTCACAAAACCTTGTCTAAAATGTTTGGAATCGTGCAAACATTGTGAAGAAAAAGACGAGAAATATAGTGAACTTGACAAGTTGAAAGAAAAGTTATTGTTCGATGTCAATTATGTGAAAGAATCGTATGATGTGTTGAACAGAATGGTGAATAGTCTGCAAAAGACAAATTCTGAGAGAGAAGATGCTTTAACCATGATGAATGCAGTGATGATGTCAAAGCAAAAGGCTATCAATCACTATATTGAAGAATGTGCAAAGTTGAAGCAAGAGTTGGAGACTGAAAAGATAGAAAATGAAAGAATCAGACGATTACTTCAAAGTTATTCAAGTTCTGATTATTTGATTGACAGAATTTATCCAACTGTTGCAGGTTTTGAAGCATTTCAAGAAAAGAAGACGGAAGAGAAGAATACTGGTAAGAAACAAAGTGCAAGTTATAACAATTGTCTGCCTCCGATCTGGGAAGGTTATTCTCCTAGAAAACCAAATGAGGAACAGGTCAAAAAGGCAGTCAATATAAAGTTAAAGGCTGAAACAACTGATGATTTGCCAGAAAACATTGACGTCACGTTCACATCATCTGACACTGATCATGAATCTGAGTTAATAAAGAAAGTGGTCGATCAGGTGTTGGATAAAGATGAGGAGTCAGAGTCAAAGTCCGAATCCGAGAGTTCGAGTTCATCAGTTGACAATTCAAAGTCGTCGGTCAAAACGGTTTACAATAAAGAATTCCTGTTATCAAAATCTAATTTGAATGACGAACCAATCAAAGTGGCATATACTTTGATTGATTCAGACAAATTATATTCTGATGAAGAATTTCCAATAAGAGGTGTTAAATCTGAAATGATTAAAAATGTTTTCAAATTAACAGAAATTAATATTTCTGAAATAAAAGATGTAAATCTTACTGGAAAACCCAAAAAATACACTTCAAGAGTTCAACAAAGATTGAACAAGAAAAAAAGTTACAGTTCTGGTTCGGGTTATCGAAAGAAACCAAACCATAACAGTAATTTCAAAAAGAAAGGCTTAGGTTTTATTCTTCCAGAAAATCATAAAAATTATAAAAATGATAAACCAAAAACTGTATTTGTTTCAGGTGCAGGTTCTGAAGAAGATGAGAAGAGCTCATTCTGGAAACAATCAAACAAAGAGTTCTTTGCAGAGAAACAAAAGTTTGAGAAGAATGGAGTTCATCAGAGAAAGGAGACAAGAACTTGTTATAGATGTCAAGAAGTTGGTCACATCGCCTGGAATTGTCCAATGGCTACCAACACAAAACAGGAAGTTGTTTCTAAACTCAAAAAGAAAATTGTTGATAAAACTGAACCACCAACTGACAATTTCAAAGTGTTTAAAAACTCAATATATGAAGTTGGTGAGTGTTCAAAAAGCTTTTACAAAAGAAGGGTGAATCTTAACAACCAAACATGGGTTGTTAAGAAATCAGATGTGAAATTTGGCGATGAATCTGACTCGTCAAAGTCAGAAGAGCCACAAGTTAAGCTAAAAATAGAAACATCATTACCGCCAATGGATGATGTCAATTTTCCATCATTGAGGGCTGAAAATTTTAAACAAAAAGTTGGTAAGGTTGAGATATCGAATCAATTCTATTATGAAAATAAAGAGTTTGATGTCGAAAAAGCTTTTAATGGAAAAGTGAAATATATTTTTGAAAAAATGGTTGATGGGAAAGTCAAAGGGGTGAAAGATTTTTATGAAGAAAAAAGAAATGTTGAAACCCCAAGTGAAACTGAAAAGGTTACATCCAAGTTTGGTCAGGCTTGGATGTCTGTTTTTCATATGTTATAAGTATGACTTGCCGGAACATCCCAGGTTGGTAATTGTGGAGTAGGAATCGGCATCTTTCTTGAGAAATTCATTTCTGTGATATTTTAATCTTCAAGTGGTAGTATTCTTGAAAATTGTCATATTTCAATTTGCAAATGGTATGGTTGGTAAGTGAACCTTCAAGTGGTATTGTGATACGTACTTACAAGTGGTTAATCAAGGTCATTATGTTAAACTTGTTTTAACTTTCATACAAGTGGTTGAAAAGCAATGTGATGAAACCCCAACGAAACTAATTTTTCGGAAAAACCATTTTGATTAAAACAAACTTAAGTGTTTTGAAATCTTAATGGGAAAATAGTTTGTTGTCAGGGGGAGTTCTGATTGTTTATGCTAAGTGGATGGCGATTTGAAGCAATTCACAACAGTTGTCACTTTATTTGTATAGTTTGTTTTCAAATTTTTCTTTAAAATGGTTTTGAATTTTAGGGAGAGTAAGAAATTTTCAGAAAATCCAAAAACATTAGAAAAATTGAAAAAGTTAAAAACATGATAAAAAATAAAAAATGAGTTTTGTTGAGAAAAAGAGGAAATGATAGTACATTAGTGGACTATCACAGCATGCTAAAGAATTGGAAAGATAAAATGTGATAAATGGTCTCACTGATGATGTGCCAGTAGGTTTTTACACACTTAGTAGATTGTTGTCGAGATATAAACCTAAATATCAAACTAAATTATTTCGTGGGGAACATCTCTCGGATATATAGGTAACCCCTGAAATCTTGTTTGAAAGGTCCCTCTTTCTGAGATACTAGGTCTTTATGCTTAGTGATATCTGGGGTATTATCCCGGGACTTCTGATTTTGCGGAAGCAATGGCCTAGTCCCCGTATAATACTTTTCGCTTGCTTGAAATAAAAGCACCTCCCTCAGCATAAAAATGATGAAACATTGCAAAATGCTAATCATGTGCTGTTGAAGAAAAGATTCTCTAAAGGGACCATACCTAAAGTCGAAGCCATCATCTCTCTGATTTTGCGGTAGCAATAGCCTGAGCTCTCATGGCCCTCGCATTTAACCCTTTACAGATATTATCTAGGTATATTCACCTGTAAGACTGAATATTGAGATCTGGATACGGGAGTATATTCTGAGGTGATACACACGAATAAGTTTAAGTGCTTAAATCATTAATCTCGTATCTCGAATCAATTGAACTTTGTGTGAGAATTTAAGTGGATCAGTATACTGACAATCTAAGTGAATCGTTTAGAACTTAAAATATTTAAAGCTTAACGGTGTTGGTGATTTGTCTCAAAAACTGATATGATCCTTTTACACAAACTCACAAAAATATTGTCTGTTAATATTTCTTTATTGCATTACTTTTAGATTCAAAATCCAAAAAGATTTTCGACAACTGATGTTGGAGAGCTGATTTTCAAAATTCCGAGTGCTAAATATGATGAACAGGTTTGGGAAAATGTGTTTGAAAATATATTTTTTTTCAAGTGGTCATTCGTGTTTTGTTAAATGTTAAATCTTTTAGATGATATGTTCAAATAATGATGTGTATTTGTTTCTACATGTGGTAAGCAGAGATTAAATTTGTCAAATTTTAAATTTGTGAAATTTATTTCTGGGTAGAGTTTTTGTGCAGATCCTAGTGTTTAAACCTGAGCTGAATGAGAGCCACGGCACGATCTTGGAACATGAGCTATTTCAGACTGCGATTCCAGCTTATCGAAAGTGGGAGTCTGAAGACATCAAGAGGGAGTCTAAGGATGCAGAAGAACTTAAGGAATCAAGAGACCTGATCAAAAGAAAATAAAGCCAGATTGCGATTCTGATAGGGAAAGTAAAAAGAGAGAGAGAAAAGAGTTAAAGATTGAGGATGCTTTACACTGTTAGATAGTTTGGATGAGCACATAGACAGATAAAGATTGAAGATTCGACTTTCTGAAGATTTATACTGAAGACTCGTCGACATCCAAGGGGGAGTCTATTGGTGCATATATCTGTCGACTTCGTTTTGTATCGAGTCTTGTATTAGATTAAGATAGATTAGGGCATGAAAAACGAGAAACATGTTGAATAGGCCATTTCGCACGAAATGGAGCAAAGATCATTTCGCACGAAATGAAGAGTTCATTTCGTATGAAATGAGTCTTAGTCATTTCGCACGAAATGAAATTTCGTATGAGTTGTTTTCATACGAAATCAGTTGCCTATAAATACTAGGTTGTGCCATTTCGTTTGTAACTTTTCGATTCCAGAGCTGAAGTGCTACTGAAGTGTCTACTCGCTGTAAAAAGCTGTTATATCAATCTAAAAGACAATTAGAGTGTATATCAAGTTGTTTCTAAGACGAAACGTTAGTTTTCGCCTCTCGTATTGACAAGAACTCTTCTGAACGACTCGTTTTGGTCGTGAAAACGATCCTACATCTTAGACCCGCTGATGCGTGCGAAGTGTCGTATATATTAGGTGTATATTTTAAGCCCTTTTTAACACTTATTTTAGCCAAGTTTTAAATTTATAAAACATGATATTTCACTAACACTAAACACATATATGGGCAAGTGCACCCATCGTTGAGTGTAGTATAGCGTTGGTAAGATACCGAGGTCGTCCAAGGACACAAGAGCTTTTAGTACCGGTTTATCCTCAACGTCTAATCAAAAATAAAAGTTTAGAAAAATGTTTTAAGCTAAGAAAAATAAAAACTAACTAAAATGCTGAAAATAAAAATAAAATAAAAACAGATAGACAAGATGAATCACTTGGTTCCGACTCGTAACTAGTATAACCTTTGATTATTTCCGCACTTTTGCACATAATTAAGAGATTATCTTAGTTATTGTAGTAGGCCCCTCTTTTGAAGGTGACGTTACCCTCACCCCAGTAGTTTGAGTCAGCAAGGATACAATCCTAAAAGGGTGGATTATTGGAAGATAATGAATTAAGTTATTAATGCAGTATTGTGGTAGGCCCCGCTTTTGGCGGTGACGTTACCCTCGGCTAAGTAGTCTGAGTCAGCAGGGATACAGTCCTAAATAGTCGGGTTATAGTATTAATAGTAGTTAACTTATGAGGGGATCAAAGAGTTTGGACCCCCGCCATCCAATACCGTGAAGCATTGAAGGAGGTCCTACTAAATTTGACTCAGGTCCATTGCAGGACCTCTAAACGCTGAACAATGGCAAGACCTTTACCAAACCGTTCCCTTAACCCCCGACCAGGTAGCCAACATACCTCCATATAGACCGTGGAGATATGAATGGTGAAAATCCTTTATTTTATATAGACAGTAAAATAATGCCAAGACACCACGGACAAACGATAAAGAAAGATCACCTTCAACATAAGTAACTAGTTATTAAAGTCATTAATACAAAACCAAATAAAAAGTGCAAAAGATTAGAAATAAAAAGTATTATACTAGACACTTTATCTTCACCAAGTGATGTAAGAGACTTAGGCAAACATGGCCTTGATTGTCAAGAACTCTTACGATCAATCTTGGATCCCGAGACGACTCACACACTCTACGATGGACAATGGATGATGGTGGTGGATGATGGTGGATGGTGGATGAAGTGTGAGAGAGGTGGTGTGCCAAGGGATGAGATGAAATGAATCCAAGCACTCCTATTTATAGGCTGAACAGAGAGCTGGACACGGCCCCGTGTCTGTCTGACACTCTCTCTCCTCATTAATTGTAATTCTTAATTACAATAAATGCGCCTGCTGTACTTTCGACACGCCCCCGTGTCCGCTGGGCACGGCCCCGTGGTGGGCAATAGAAGCTTCTATAGATTTGTCTTTTCTGCTGCTTCTTGGGCACGCCCCCGTGCTGGCTGAGCACGGGGCGTGTTCAGTCATCTGACTTCTCTAATTTGCTTTGGAAGGTGCCGTTGAGGGGTCGGGCAGTCCACTAATGTTCCTTTCCTTGTATTTATGTTGGATTTAGCTGTCTTTTTGCTTCTTTTGTGTTTTTGAGCTCATTTAATCCTGAAAATACAAAAGGAAGACAAAAACACTCTTTTTCCAATATTAGTACTTAAAAAGGGTTAGTTTTATGCCTTGTTTGATGTAATTTATATGTTGCATTTTGCACACATCACCCGCGCAGGCTACTCAAGCAGAATAAGGCCTCGCGCGAGATCCAAATAAGAGACGCCATCAGTTTCCACACTTAGTATTCTGGATACGAGCCTTCAGCCCCTACAACCCTGCGCGGGCTAGTTACGTGCTCAGCAAGGGTCGCGCAGGAGTTAGGGCGCAATGCCATTTCAGAGAGCAAAAAAGGCACAAGTGGCAGAAGAATAAGCCAATCAGCGTCCTCCAGGCTTTGCTCTATTGTGCTCTATGATCGTCTGATGTGCAAGAGACAGAGAGTACACAAGGACGCCTACATGGCACCAATCAGGGGGCGGCGACACCTGCCCCATGATCTCCACTTACCTGCTGATGTCAGAGGGACCACAAGGCCGACAACTGGGACACGTGGCCCTAATCATGGTGCGCCAGCACCTTCGATCTTTTAGAAGACATTAACGGTCAATACCAGTGAGACAAGGAGGATATTCCCTGTTTGTCGCCTTCTGACCCAAGGCCCATCAGCCCACCTCCTCTTACACCTCTCTGGCTATAAATAGATATCTCCATGCACAGGTTAAACATTCCATTCCCTCTACTCTCACTCTTAACACACACTTATTTCCTCAAAGCAGATACTTATTCTCACGCTGGAGTCTGGTTAAGAGGGAAACCCCCATATTCCCCTCTTAACGAGCTAACGGTGTTTCTGTTTTACAGGAAGAACGGATCAAATCGGAGCTCAGGAAAGTTTAAGAAGATTAACCCTTATGACTGAAACATAAACCAAACTAATTAACCTTAAAATTAGTTATGTGTTTCTTCACAGATGTGTTGGATGGGGTCTGGTCATCGGAGGTTTTGGTTTCAGAGGTGCTCTTCATCATGGTGTATGGAGCAGACGATGAAGGAGGGTGATTGGAGGAAAAAAAAAGGGAAAAAAGGAGAAGAAGGTAATGAGAACCGTGTATCTGAAATTCTGTATATTCGATGCTCAAACAATAATACAAGGAGCCCTTTATATAGGGAGTAATTACAATGAAACCCTAACACTATTTTAGGAGAAGATAAACATTCCTAATTACAAGATAAATCTATTTTAAATAAATATATATACAGAAATATTATCGGCTAAGAGATAGGTGTTAAAATTCATATCATATTCCTTTTGTTCACCATACACCATGTTCACATCCTCTTCAATTGTACTGAACTGTCCCCGCCAATCTTCCAAAATATGACCTAATTCGCCAGAAGAGTCACAAACCTGAAAAGTTTGAGCCACGTGCAATGTATCTCGTCCTACAATGCCTTTGAACTTTGCTAATTGGAACTCCAAGACCTCCTTTTCTCTTTTCAATTGAGCAACTATAGCATTAGTGACCCCTGTACTGGTCGGTGCCATAACCAGATATTTCTTGTTCCTATCCAGCTGAGCCTGCCTCTTTGAATCTGTGGCTACAATTTCCAAATAATTCCAGTCAATATCAACCTAATTTCGTAAAAATGTACCAACAGTCACGGCTTTGATATCTCTCATATCTTCGTTTGAAATCCTGTCATGGAATGCCGTGATCAACTCCCATCTTTGAATGCCTTGGTGAGGACAATTTCGGATCAATTGGTTGAACCGTTTCCAAGCCTCGTAAAGCAGTTCACCCGACATTTGTTGAAACTCCTTAATTATCGCTTTCCCCGACTTGGTTCTTTAAGGGGTGTAGTATTCTTCTAGAAACTTCTGTTGCAACTCCTGCCATATGTGAATACTTGCATAGGGCAAGGACGTGAACCAATCTCTCACAGCATCCTTTAATGAGAACATAAATAATACTAACTTCACCTGATTTGGTGTAAACTCGTGTCCACCAATCATACTACACACCGTCTCAAAATCCACAATATGTGCATATTGCTCCTCAATACCCTTCCCGTGAAAGGTAGGTAGCATGTTCAAAATGTGCAGTTTGACTTCAGAATGACCGTTCCCCATTGAAAAATGGCATGATTATCAGAGAAGAATGTTCTGCAATTTGCGGTCAACAATGACTCTCCACTGCCCTAACGTTAGGATCCGGAAATCTAGGATCCCTTTGCCTCTGACGGGGCATAGCCGGTGCCCTATTAACTTGTGGTGGGGTTTGGTATCCGTGTCCCCCACACGGCTGTCTCTACTGAGAAAGTAGCTGATTCCGGTTTAGTGCAAAATTTTGCAGACCACCTCGATATCCCATGTAACCATCATTTATCCCCCACTTTTCTTCATCTCTAAACCCGTCATCCCAATCATCGGCTCTAGCCCAGTTTATTATTGATCATACATATTACCTGATTGGTTTGGGTGGAGAACTTGATTGGGTCTATTAACAGCCCTCAACGAATTGGGATGTGGTGGATAAAGTGGTCCACCGACCAGATGAAATTCTCCTTGTAAGGGGTTGAGCATGTCGGCGTTCGTGTTTTGTTGCTGTGCTATGGTTGAATTTTGTTGATTTTGATTTTGAGGTTCTTGTGGAAACGGAGGTGGTGGCATGTCAGGTTCGGTTGATTCTCTGGAGAATTCGTTGCTGAATTGGTACTTTTCCTTTAACTGTTGAATGAAGTACAACTTGGTTGTGTTTTGCGGTTTTTTCAATTTCTGGATCGAAAAGCAAAGTTGATGAGTTCCCTGAAAACCTGGTCTGCATGAAATAAGAAATCACTTGCACACAAGTAAACAAGAAACTAAGCGTAATACTAAACAAAACAAAAATAAATAAAAAGAAAATATTTTTTTGGTTTTTAGGATTTTTTTTAAATAAGAAAAAACAACTAATCTAAACTAACACTAAGCGCAGGAATTCCCCAGCAATGGCGCCATTTTGATGACTGTCGTTAGGGTCATGCAAAAACCTAATTAAAATAAATAGATCGCATAAGTAGGGTATCGTATCCACCAGGAATTTATGGTCAATGTTGTTCTATTATTCTCCTATTTGGGGGTTTGGTTGATTGATTACAAGACACGAAAATTGATTAAGAAAGTCGTTATCAAGATGAGAAAAATTAACCTCAACCTGGAATCCCGATTACCCGTTTTAACACAAAAACCCGTTTACCAATTCATAACACCACATAGACATAGCCTTGGAATTAATGATTTTGATTAATTATTAGGGACAGTTTTTGAAGTGTGCAGAGCGTGTATGGATTTTTAATGTATTTTTAGTACCTTTTTACTCTTTCTATCAAGCTTTAAATTTATAAAACACGATTTAAAACGATCACTCTCTACAACACGCTAGGGCAAGTGCACCCATCGTTGGCGTAGTATAGTGATGGTAAGATACCGAGGTCATCCAAGGACACAAGAGCTTTTAATTCCGGAATATCGTCGACGTCTAATCTAACCAAATATATATAGATTTTTTTTTTGTTTTTAATAGATAAAAATAAAGAAACAAAATAAATAAATAAATAAAACAGATGAACAAGATAGAATCACTTGGATCTGACTCGTCATTTATGTATACTTTGGTGATTTCCTCGCTTTGTGTTTTTTAAGAGATTATCTTTGTTATTGTGGCATGTCACTCTTTTGGAGGCAACGCTACCCATAACCATATTGGTCTGAGTCAGAAGGGATACGGTCCCGCAAGGCCGGATTATTAAAAGACAATTAAGTGAGTTATTAATGCAAAAAGTGGCATGTCCCTCTTTTGGAGGCAACGCTACCCTCAACTATATTGGTCTGAGTCAGCAGGCATACGGTCTCGCAAGGTCGGTTTAAAGTTTTAATAGTAGTTTTTTATAAGGGATTACAAGTCGTTCTTACTTCCCACGATTTGATGCTATCTGCCTCAGGGGAAGTCCTAATAAGCTTGAATTAGGTCCTCGCAGGATCTACACACTGAACGAGGCAATAACTTTACCCAACCACCCTTCTAACCCCCTTCCAGGTAGTTAACGTGCTTCTTATAGACCGTAAAGACACGAATGAGTGAATCAACAAAACATGAATAAATGGTTAAGTAAAGTTCACCTTCAATATAAAAAAAACTAGTTATTAAAGTCATTAATACAAACCCAAATAAAAAGTTACCAAAGCTAGGAAATCAAAAGTAATACATAAATGATTTTGTCTTCACCAAGTCATGTAAGAGATTAGCCAAGCATGACCTATGTTTGACAAAATCTCTTACTATCGATATTGGATCCCGAGACAACACACACACTCTAAGGATGGATGATGGATGAATGTGGTGGACTGTCTTGTGGTGGCAGGTGTGAGAGAACTGGTTTGCCAAGGGATGGTTTGCAAATGAGCCAAGCACCTCCTTTTATAGCTAAAAACAGTAGCTTCACACGGCCCCGTGCCCACTAGGCACAGCCAGGTGTCCTTCCCTTCTCTGTCTTTATTTAGTGTTGTTGTTAGCCCATTTGCACACACGCCCTATGTGTCAACGGCACAACCCCGTGTCTTCTGTACTTGTTGTACAACCCAGATTTGCAAATCTAAGAGTTGACCACGACCGGAGATTAGGGGACATGACCCCGTCTCCCTTGTCTTTTTCTGTTTGTCTTTATCCTCTAAGAATCTTAAGTGGGGCACAGCCCATGCCCGCCTGGCACGGCCCCGTGCTTGGGTTCTGGTTTTGTTATTTTTGTTTTTGGGTGAAGCTTGGAGGGTCGGTATAGTGTGCCAACTTCCTTTCTTCGTATTTATGTTGGTTTTCGCCGTTAATTTTTTGTTTTTGCCCGTTAAGCTCTTTTAAACCTGAAAATTAAAAGTAAACAAAGAAACACACTTTTTCAAACATTAGTACTAAAAATGGTTGTTTTTATACCTCATTTGATATGATTTATATGTTGCATTTTGTGCATATCAGTTTTCAAGATTTACTATAAAACCTAATAACCCGTTTGATTATACCAATTACCCACCAATTTACCAACCCGCTAACAATGCAAGGAAATTGCCAATACGCTTGATAAATGTAACAATTCAAATATAATAAACGTTTCACAAAATCAACACAAGTAGTTAAAATTATCGGTTAATAAGAATCGGAAAACAAAGTCCAGTTCAAAACAAAGCAATCGTTCATTCGGGCGGAAGCCACAAGGGGATAAGTCGCGCATGGAAGTCATCACAGCTTCAATTATCATCAGGATATGATCACACACGAAGAAATAGCTCGGAAGATGAAAGAATACTGAGAAAATCGCCCCCGGGTTTGTCTCTGACGGCTGGGAATGGAATGGGGAAGTTTCCATGCATAATTAGATTAAAAACCAAAAATTCACCGCCATACGATGTCGCGCCACGCGCCAGAACCACTTTGCTATGAACCCTATAGGTTTGTTATGTTTCACATCGATCAAATAACGGAACGGAACCCCTTTTTCACTTGTTAAGCCTCACTGGGACTCGCATGCACCCCACATTATTATCATGTGTGCACCCACAATAATATTTTGATTTGCATGCTCATCTCAGCTCCTCTTAACTCATTTCAAATGGTTCCTCAAACTCGAGTAGCAACCAAAGAGCATCACGAAACGTAAGTCATGAATGTTTAGGGAAATACCACCCTATCAGTTACATAACACATGCAAGTAATACATGAATTTATACTGTTGTGCTAAAAGTGCAATCACATGCAATATCATATGTAAGTGTTCACTAGTTATGCAGTACGATGAGTATATAAGAGACGAACCTTGCAATCTGGAGCTGAGTATCATGGTCGTATTCACGTTTTCAGAACTGTTCAGTTATAGTCTGGTTTTACAAAAACGTTTTCCCCTTTTTAAAACCAAGTTCACCATAACCAATGGCTCTGATACCAATCTGTCACACCCCCAAAATACCATATGCGGAATCACCGCGGGGCATGTGATATACCAGGATCCAAGCCACTAATCACATTGAACTCATAGCTATATTTAAATAAAACTTCCATTTATTAACATGAAGTGTTACAATGTTACAAATATTTCACAGAATACAGCGGAAGCATAATTCATTCGTTAAGTGTTTATAAACCATATGTAAAAACCATTTGTCTTGTGTTGCGATTCCATGTATCTCAACCCATGACCACTCCAGCCTCCCAGACAGCAAGTTCCAACAATATGCACCAAAAGACCTGCAAGGCATGTAACAACGAATCAACAACAAAGTTGAGCGAGTTCACAGTTGGTGTTCATTTTAAAGTTGTTCCAAAAACCATAAGTTCATTCGTAAATCATCAGTTAACCAATTTCCTTGTTTCCTAAACCATAACCATAACCAGTGGGGGCTACCCCATGTTAACCACTTATAAGTTGGTGTCCTTCCCAACCGAGGACGGAGGTACGTACTCTACCCAACCAAGAATACGCAGGTTAAATGTAGTCGTCCTTCCCAACCGAGGACGAAGGTACGTACTCTACCCAATTGAGAATACGCAGGTTAAATGTAGCCGTCCTTCCCAACCGAGGAAGAAGGTACGTACTCTACCCAACCGAGAATACGAAAGTTAAATATAGCCGTCCTTCCCAACCGAGGACGGAGGTACATATTCTGTTAGAGGTGAATATGTAGGTTTCGTTTTAGTTCTTAACCCATTCCCAAACCACTGGGAATCCCATGCCTTGTAGAAAGTGTGAACTCACCTTGGTTTGCTCGGTAAGATTAGCTACTTGTTTATCAATCGAGTACACACGTCCTATCATGGTTACCGACACAATCAGTTTTAGGTGCACATAACCCACATGTTTCATGTACAAATAATTCATGTATCCTTTATTCACATATTACATCATGCAGCATACACACGTGTAATTCATGTCATGACAATTAATCAGTATCACCAAGTAATCACTCAGCATATAATCAGTTCATAAGTAGATTCGTATCATAATTTCACGCTTACAGGACATATAACCCTCCATTCCCAAGAACCAATTATCTAATTGAACAACATATAAAAACATAGGCCAAGCAATGTACAAATAAAAGTTACGGCCCAATAAAGTGAATCAAAACAGCGGCCCATTCAGAATTTAGTCCAACATTTAATTGTTTACACTGTTCGATGTATTGCGGCCAAATCAGATGTGTTTGAGTGATCTTTAGTTAACATTGAATGCATTAATTATATCATTCCAATAGCAAGATTTGCATGTGAAGTGAATTGAAAAAGTTGTCGGCCACTCTTATCCTTGATTCAATTAAATCAATTGTTGTCATCACATGTGATATTTGACATCCCATGTGCATCATTTGATCATGCAGTAGAGGTCCAATAGATATATTCATTACTAATTAATGTCCGCAGTTATCAAAATATACCCAAGAGAAGCAACACTAGATCAACCTAATCGACATCATATACCCCTTTCTAGCAGTTAGTTGTTACGATCTTGCAAAAATCATCATATAATATAGATCAACAGTTTATAAACATACATATCCTATGCGCTTAACAATCAACCAACAGTTTCAATATCATGCAATTCACGTTAGCCAGGAATGAGACTTAGTAACATAGATCATACACTAACCGAATGAATAAAGGTGCAGGACGGGTTCAAGGAAGGGGTTTCGCGAAACAGGAATTATTGCCGTCGAGTGTTGCTTGCGGTTCCAAGAAACTCTAGGGTTTCTACGCTACCAATCCTAGTTACGTATTACCTGCTGGTAATATACAAAATTCTAGAGGGGTGGGCTCAATTGGGTAGTTTGGGCCAGACTAATGTGGGCCGAGGTACGTCATAGGTAGCTGTGAGGTGTAAGTGTAGCCCATTAAAATGCGCAGCCCACTACACTCCTAAACGCGTAACATATACAAACATAATTCACGTTTAGTAAGTTTACTAAAGTTACGAGTGTCTAACAGGCTTAACATACTTAAATTTAATGGAATTATAACAACGCAGCACGTTTCACATATAATACCAATTCCTAAACAAGTGGGCCGATCCCACTATAAGGCTCAATGTAGTATTGGCGAGACTAACCCTCGACGAAATACCAAACCTTTCGTCGCACTAGTCTTGGCGAAATGCTTTAACTTTCGTCGAGTATTTCGACATAGAAATAATCAAATATAACACACATAAGTTTAACATGGAAATACTTGATAAGTAACTTTAATTAAATTATTCCAAACACTACACAATTCCTAATATTTCATTCACTCATTAAAACAATTCACTTATCATAACATAAGGGTGCACATTTTACCACACAATGAATCATAAAAATACAGTTCCACAGTTCGTCAAATATGTATCAACAGTTAATCAAATATGCATCAGTTACAACACAAACAATTATGAGAGATAGTGTGGAATAAGTAACGTGTCAAGGAAAGGCCTTGAAAGTTCGGGTTGTCACATCATCCCCAACTTGAAAGAAATTTCGTCCCGAAATTTAGCATGTAATTACTGAGGAAGCTAGTTAGGTTGCGTGGTTTCCTGGTTTTTCCTGGGGTGTCACATCATCCCCCCGTTGGTTTGGAATTCTGTCCCGAAATTCTGCAGTAGCTTCAGCCTCAGTAGTGGTTTCGTTTTTCTCGAACAACTGGGGATATTTGTGTTTCATTTGGTCTCCTCGTTCCCATGTAAACTCTGGGCCACGATGGGAGTTCCAACGAACTCGAACAATAGGTATCCTGGTGCGCTTTAGGACCTTAACGTCTCGGTCAGTAATCTCTACTGGTTCCTCGACGCATCATAGGTGATCGTCGATAGTGAGCTCCTTGAGAGGAACTATGAGGGTGTCATCTGACAGACACTTCTTCAGATTTGACACGTGGAATACGTTGTGAACTCCACTGAGTTCTTCGGGTAGGTTCAGTTTGTAGGCCACCTTGCCTATTTTCTCTATGATTTCGAAAGGTCTGACATATCGCGGGTTGAGTTTTTCTCGTTTACCAAAACGAACTACACCTTTCCAGGGTGAGACCTTAAGTAGCACTCGATTCCCAACCTGGAACTCGAGTGGTTTCCTTCGCTTATCAGCGTAGCTTTTCTGACGGTCACGAGTCGCCACCATTCGTTGTCGTATCTGAGTAATCTCCTCTGTTGTGTCTACGACGAGTTCTGGGCCAGTGATCTGGTTGTCGCCAATCTCTGCCCAACAAAGAGGTGATCGGCACTTACGTCCGTACAATGCCTCAAACGGAGCAGCCTGGATACTGGTGTGGTAACTGTTATCATAAGAAAATTCCACCAAAGGTAGATGCCGCTCCCGGCCGTTACCAAAGGCGATTACACATGCTCGAAGCATGTCTTCAAGGGGTTTGGATGATGCGTTCAGTCTGCCCATCCATCCGTGGACGATATGATGTGCTCATGACTAGACGTGAGCCAAAGGATTTGTGCATCACTTGCCATAAATCAGATGCAAGTCGTGGGTCGCGATCAGAGATAATGGAGGTTGGCACCTCGTGCCTAGCAACCACTTCTTTCAGGTAGATGACTGCGAGTGTAGAAGACTTTTCCGTTTCCTTGGTGGCTAGAAAGTGTGCTAGTTACGTGAGACAATCAACGGTCATCCAGGTGAGATTGTTTCCGTTTCGAGTTGTAAGTAGACTAACGACCAAATCCATGCCAGTCTGTTCTCATTTCCATGTGGGTATTGCTGGTTGCTGATACTTCACCTTGACTTTCCCACAAGTCACTCCATTATTCACATACCTAATTAGGTGGGCCTTCATGCCCGATCACCAGTACAAGGTTTATAAATCCAAATGTCTCTCATCAAAACCCAGACGACTAGAATATCAATGCCGGTGCTTTGCTCAACATAAATTTCCTACAGTTGCTGTATAATGAGATCCACACTCGTTCCATGAGGCAGCGACTATCGTTTGACCTGCCAAGGTTGCTTCTCCATGCCCCGCATGGGTTCAACTTGAAAATCCCCTTCCTTCGGTTCTCCAGTTTGAACATGACGAATCGGATCAGGTAAGTTAGAGTCGATAGTGAGCTGCAAAGCTCGCGCACGTTCAATTTTCATAGTTGTAATTATCCTAGAGTTTCCCTCCAGTGATGCCATTAACTGATTTAGCTCTGTCGAAGCCAGGGTACACAGGAGGCTCTCGTGATCGGTCTAAATAACGCATCTGGTACCGTCCAAGTAATGCCTCCAACTTAAATCCAAGGCCATGGTTTCTATTGGTGGTTGTGGTTGTAGATCCCAATATCAATCCGGATCACAGTGGTTGATTGTTTTAGTCCAAAACACCTATAGATTAGGTGTTTGAATATGTAAAAGTCAAGAAAAATCAAAAGATGAAGATGAAGATTTTGGTTTGATGATTAACAACAAGTGTTGTATGAATTACCACCTGATATAAACGTTAACAAGCTCCTGGAAATCGGATTAAGCACAAGAAATAACAAGAAGATCACAACACTAGAGTTTTCACCAAAGAAACTAGCCAAAACCTTGGCTAGGGCACCATTACATGAGTTTATATAGGATCTGACTTGCCAGTATAATTATAATTATGCTGGCATCTTAATTACACCAAGTCAGATTTGCTACTATCAAAACATTACAATTTTAGCCCATAGACTATCTAAAGCTTAATAAACTTAACCAAACCAATCCAGAACCATCTAAAACAAGTACCAACGGTCTCAAATGACCTAACAATATTCCCCCTAGACCGTTGCGTACTTGATAGTTCTTCGTTCTTGTTTAGCATTTTGGACCCTAAGCGACTCAAGTACCGACTGTCTCAAAATGGTCTAACAATATTCCCCCTAGACCATTGCGTACTTCAGTGTCTTCATTCTTTGACTCTGGTTTCAGGATTTACTGCTACTTTTCCGACGTTGTGCTGTGATTGAGTTTTCTTGATATCAGCTTCACTTGCGTCCTCCATTATGACATTGTATGTGGATGATGTCGGAGATTGAATCCCTCAAACTTCTGATTCTGATGAAAGATCTGTGACTTTTGGAACAGGTGATTGATGATAGCTTCTTTCTTCTCTCGAGATTCATCACATTCCTTTTGTTCTTCAATTTTTGAATAAGATCTCCATCATCTCAGTCTTTTTTTCTCTCACCTTTCTCATAGCTCACATGTATCCCTACGCGGGTAATGTTTGCATCTCAAGATTAGCTTGTAGTACCGAGTCACCCCGCCTTTTCTTTCGCTTGTCTCTGCTTTTTGCAACCTGTTGGGGATCTTCTTTGATATCTTGTTCTTCGTTTCAGTGTGAGAGACTTCAAAGAGAACATATGCAGAATATATCTTCAATCCTATACCATCCCGCTTCTCTTGATCTCGTTTCTAACAGCTCTTGTGTTCTAAAACACACAAACGAGCTAAGTGAGATCTGGATTGCAAACTGAGAAGGTTAGATAATGCTATAATGCTATATTTACAAAGGATAGAAGTAGTAATGAAAGAAATAAAAATATTTACAAAGGCGTAGACAAATACGCAGGTAAGAACGCTACATATTTCTGACATTTAGACAATTACGCCGGTCAGATGCAAATTTCAAACTTTCTCGAAAAACGTGCCCATTTTGTCCGCTTAAACACTTAAAACTTGGGCAATTTGGACTTCGATATTCATTTCAAAGATTGGGAGATTCCTCTTTTTTTTATTTTATTAAACACTCGTCGACTTTCCTGCAAAAGATCACATTGTCAACACTTGTCAGATCCGTATTAATTTTTTTTTATTTAATTTTTTTTTGGCAAATCAAGGCACAAGAAAAACTGCCAGTATGTTTGTCCACTTAAATCCATGCATCCTTCTTTTAACATGCTTTCGGTGTGCGTGTTTATCATGTTTTTGGTAATATTGACAAGAATTCTATGGCCCCCACACAAGCTATTGAAAATAGAATCATTACGCCCGTGAGTCCCACATCAGGACATACCCCCCCCCCCCAATCAAGGTATGCACAAAGGTTCCTCATAACAGGTGAGTATATTAGATTCATTCTTTTTTCAAAGGTAGAGTGGAGATCAGGTCAGTACTTTCGTACAGCAGAGATCCCGAAAACTACCGAGGGCGGAGAGAGATACCAGATTTGGTACGATTTGATGATAGATAGTTTGGTGAACAGGTCAGTACTTTCATACAGCAGAGAGACCAAACTAATCCATCTTTTGGCCATATTTGGTACTTATTATGAAGGGTTTTGGCCATTTTTGGCACTTATTATGAAAAGTTATCATAGCGTCTAGGTCAGCATGTATCTGGATGCAGCAGAAGAACAACTATGATATCCCCGAATGAAAAACCAATATAAAGACCCGAGATCTCAGACTTTGGCAATCTATCAACGCAAGATTTAAGACCATTAAGCCATATGCCGCAACATGTTACCCACTATGATGCGTAATGCCTGAGAAAAGCCAGAATCCTTGTGTAGATGTTATGTTTTGCCACCTAATAGCAGTTTACTCGTTGGTAATGCTGAATCTACTGACACGTCGTTGCTTGGTACCCCGATTCCTTTTGTTTTCTGTTTTTCAAGAAATGACAAAGTGTTAGCAATTTTCTATCATTTCTTCTAACAGGAGTCAGACACAAGCATCTGATTTGATTTTCTGGAATATCCCCCCTAAAATTTTTATTTTCGTAAGACCATTGCCCGAAAATGAAATTTTAAAGACTAGAAAATCTTTTTGTTGGGCAACGTTTTAAGATACTTGTTTTACTTTAAACGAACGTTTTTTTTAAACAAACACTTAAACGATAGAGTATGTACAAACAATGATAAACGACTAAATTCATTTCCACTCAAGGAAATTAACGATTTCCAACCAGGTTACCAACTGGTTGCAACGAGTCTTTATCGAAGACTTCTGTGGGGATGTCAGCTCTTTGTTGTGAGGAGCTGAATTTGTGATGCTCTCATAGGATTTTAGCACTAAATTGGAGCACAGTGAATATCTTCTTAGAGTGATTTCGTCCAAGTTCAGCTAGCTCTCCTCCTTTTTCAGCACCGGTAAGCGATATAAATTCACCATTGACGAGTCTGCAGTCTTTGAGAAGCCCCTTCAATATCCATCATGTGTCGAATGAGCTCCATCACCACCCGAAGCAATTTTATTCTAGTATACAACAATTAAACAAGAAACAAAAGTTAGTTAGTTTTCGGAACCCATACTTGCTTCAATTTTAATCTATCATGATTTTGAATCATGATATCTTCTTTTCGTTTCCAAAAACAATTTGAGTTAACTAAGTTTTTGACTGTTTTCTTAAGATTATCAAACTGCTCTGTGAAACTTTTGGCAAAATTATGTTCAGGTTCAGGAAATTTCTTGCTTTTGCAATGTTTCGCAGTGTGTCCTAAATGACCACAGCGAAAACATCTTTTGCAATTTGCTCTTTTACTTTTGGAGGTTGATGTGTTAGAGGATAAATTATGTGATGAAAGTCTCGAGCTGCATGAGATGTTGTCTGATGATGATGAATCCTTGCAGCTTGAACTTTTGACTTTCTTCATTTTCTTGTCTATGCCGCTTTCATCTTCTAAACAGTCTCCGGGTCTGATGAAATTTATGATACTCGATCTTTACTTGAATTTTCTGAGCTTTGATCTTCATTTGTCTCGTCTGTAATTTCTTCACTTGAATCTTCGGAGCTTTGATCTTCACTTTGATCTTCACCTGAATTTTCTGATTCTTGATCTTCGTCAGAACTTGAAGTTTCTTCTTCCTTTTCTGAGGCAGAAATGTTTGAATATTCTTCGCTGCTTTCTTCAGTGACTTCCTTTTCTGAATCTGTTTTACCTGTTCGAGATGGAATAAATTCTGGAATTTCCTTGGTGAGGAATTTTCCAAAACTATTCTTTTTCAATTCTGGCATAAATATAGGAGATTCACACACATTTTTATCATCACAAAATGCATAATTTAAAGCATGACATTCAAACATAACATGTTCATGATCACGGGTCTTAAATGTAGGCACATGGCCCTTACAGGCATCTCGAATATTGTTTCTCTTATCACAGTTCCAGGTGAACCAGTTAACAATGGAATAACTGTCGCCTGAATAGCCTATTCCTATTTTTGAACCGCCGCAGTCTTCATCCTTATCGCACACATCTTTTTTACACACAAATGAATCTGCATTACTTTTAGGAATATTAGTGGTTGTTTCATTCTTAAAAGAATCGCTTTGTTCTACAGAGGCCTTTTCATCAATGAGATCGTTTTCGGGATGAGGAGTTGGCATAGGCACATAGTTTTTGCTATGTGGTGGAAAGAAGAGTTTTCTTTCATTTCCTTGCCTGTCCTTATACCCGATCCCGTCTTTCACATACGTTGGTCGTTGGCAGTTTTTGATGTTAGTAAAGGCCTTTTGACTGACATTCCATTTGTGTATGATAATTTTCAATTTATTCTTTTCGTTCAAAGCTTTTTCTAGTCTATCTGTGAGATCGTTAATGATAAAATCTTTTCTAAACACAAATTCTTTTAGAGTTTGCATTTTAGCTAAAGTTGAATTCAACTTTCTCTGATATGCGGCCTCGTTCTGTTTAAGCTCTTTGTTAAATTTTAAAGCTTTGTCTTTTTGTCTCTCAAATTCTAGATTTAGAGACTTGTAATGTGCCACGACATCAACGCATGCTGGTGTGCATAGCTTTACTTTAAAGCTATGTGGAATACTATTTACCAAGTCTTTGTCAGCTTTTTCTTTCGAAGATTCTGTTTTCATTGCTGCAGCTGAGACTTTTTCTTTGTCTTTCTTCTGGTCAGATGCCTCCTTAGGACCATGCTCCTTAGCCTCTTCAGAATTCTTTTCTTTCTCAGGCTCCGGGGAGGTGAGAATGCTTTTCAGACCCTTGTCAGCAATGTTGTCACCTTTTGGAATTTCAGCGGTTGGTTTCTCAAACTGCTTTGATGCGGACCTGCTTGAGATCTTTGCCATAAGAGCTTTGTTGACTTGTTCCTTGGCTTCAGCAATTTCTTCACTCCAATCATAATCTTCAACAACTAAAGCTTTTGGTGTGCCAGGAGATGCGTTGTTTTTGTTTTCTTCGATAGTGATTTGCTTTACAGCAGGAGTGGCTTCAATGTTTCCTTCCTTCAACAAGGGTCACTCACGCTTGAAGTGACCAAGATTCTTGCAGTTGTAACACCTCAGTTTGGACTTGTCAAAACCAGCTTTTCCAAGACCCAAACGCTTTCCGGTCTTATCCTGAAATTTCTTCAACCTTAGAGTGATCATGGCCATCTGCCATTTCAAATCCCTTTCCTCCATGTCATCTGGATCAACCTGATACATGTCTTCAGCAGTGAACATTTCCTTCTTGAGCTCTCCTAACATTAAAGCTTCATAGCTACTAAAAAACATGTTGAAAAGTGCCACGTCTTCTCACTATGTTGTGGAGCTTTTGATGCGCTTGCGGAAGCGTTAGCATAGATCATGTCAGAAGCTTGTTGACTGATGCCACCTGAAGCAAGGAATGCCACATTCTTCATTCCAGCAGAAGTTTGATTGGTCTTTGGAGTGTAGCCAGCAGTGTTCATTTCTCGTTTGTTGACATCCATTTCAAAAGCTCTTAGAGTGTTAATTAAGTCTGACAGAGTGACAGGATTTGGATTATTGAGGAAATCCTTCTTGATCATCATGCATTGCAAACTCCATTCCTTAGGGAGTGAGTCCAGCAGCTTCTTTATAGCAGCACGGTTTGTGACAGGATTTCCTGCCTTCTTCATCTTGGTCATCATATTCCGAAAGCGACTGATATGATCGGAAAGGCTTTCTCCACGAATTCCACAAAACATGTCATATTGCTTCTGCACCATGATTCTTTTGCTCTCAATCAGGTCTTCATTTCCCTCGTAATATTCGATCAAAGCGAGCCAGAGTTCATTTGCAGTTCTGTATTCTTCAAACATGTTACAGTCATCAGTTGACAAAGCCATGGTTAAGGAAACATGTGCACGACGGTCGCATTGGATTAGGGCTTTGTCTTCCTCAGTGTAGGTGGTGGGGTTGGTGTTAGCAACTATCACGTCTCCTCAAACCACCATTGGTACATGGGGTCCAACGGAGACGGAAATCCATTGGTTGTAGTCAGTGTATTCAAATAACGATTTGATACGATTCTTCCAAGTACCAAAATCAGCCGATCCTTTCAGTTTTGGTGGTCTTGTAGAAGTTCCGATCTCAAGTTCAGCTTGAGCGATTGGGTTCAATTGATTCAAAGACATTTTGATTGGTTTTTGACAAAATTTTGCTGAACATACACTAATTTCGCTGATTTGCTGGATGAAGAGCAATTTCGCCGGAAACGTGATTAATTTCGCCGAAGAACTATCTGGAAACACAAGGACACAGAAGACTACGCTGATATCTTCGCTGATGAGATAATTTCGCTGGACAGGGTGAGAATCCTGCATAAGAGAAAATAGCTAATTCCGCTGGAACATACAACAAACACGCTAGTTTGGCTAATTTCGCCGATCACCGTGATAAAAACGATGTGGTTCTTTATCACTGTCCTCGAAGTCGCCTTCGATAAATTCGCTACAGGGTCAATGACGCTATTTCGCCGGTAATTAACAATTTCGCTTGTGTTTGATTGGCGAAATTGTTAATTATGCGATATTCAAGTTAAATTTGCTGTATTCAACCTAAATTTGTTGTATTCAAAATAATTCCGATGTATTCAAAATAATTCTGCTGTGTTCAAAATAATTCCGCTGCATTCAAAATAATTCCGATGTATTCAAAATAATTCCGCTGACTTCAAAATTAATTCCGCTAACTTCAAATTAAGTCCGCTGACTTCAAAATAATTTCTCTATATTCAAAATAAATCCGTTGTATTCAAGTTTATGTACGCTGACCAGAGGGTTTAACACGAACTAAAACCCTCTAATCGCCGAAAAACGACTCAAAAACCATGTTTCTTTGCATCAAAATGTCCAAAATGATTCCCTAATCACTGATTAACAACAACCTATCAATTAAACACACCAAATCCATCCATTTTAAGCCCAAAAATTTGAAAAACTTGAAACTTTTGAAAAACCTTCAAAACTTGAAGAATCTTAACAAGAACACAACAATCAAGAGCACTAAGGCTCTGATACCAAATTGTAGATCCCAATATCAATCCGGATCACAGTGGTTGATTGTTTTAGTCCAAAACACCTATTGATTAGGTGTTTGAATATGTAAAAGTCAAGAAAAATCAAAAGATGAAGATGAAGATTTTGGTTTGATGATTAACAACAAGTGTTGTATGAATTCCCAACTGATATAAACGTTAACAAGCTCCTGGAAATCGGATTAAGCACAAGAAATAACAAGAAGATCACAACACTAGAGTTTTCACCAAAGAAACTAGCCAAAACCTTGGCTAGGACACCATTACATGAGTTTATATAGGATCTGACTTGCCAGCGTAATTATAATTATGCTGGCATCTTAATTACACCAAGTCAGATTTGCTACTATCAAAACATTACAATTTTAGCCCCTAGACTTTCTAAAGCTTAATAAACTTAACCAAACCAATCCAGAACCATCTAAAACAAGTACCAATGGTCTCAAATGACCTAAAAGTGGTTCGTGCAACTCTCCTTGTAATTCCACCACGTAAGCCATCACTTTGCTCGTGTTGTATCGACGTGTCACTGGAACTCTGGTTCGAATCATCATGGTTTACCACTAGATCGCCCGTACCCTCGGGTAAAGACAGTACTCGGTACATCGTAGGGTCGATTTTCAAAAGCTGAAAAGACGTCCTCCTGTTTCGTCTTTCACGAACACAGCACCTTACTGTGCTAAGGAGATTTAAGCTGTGCGACCTTCCAAAATCCTGTGGGTAGGCTGCAATAGTATCTAGCGAAACCAAGGAATTGCTGACTTCGCATGCAATGGCTCCTCCCATAGAAGCGCTGAGATAGGATACATATGCCACCCATGGTGTTCCTTTCTCCTGGTCATGATTCAGAACGTCGTCGACAAATTCTTCTGGTGTGTTGATCAACTCAATGATCTTGGTGTACAAAGTCGAAATGGCCGCATTGCGTTTGATATGCCATTCTAAGCGCATTCTCCCCTTGGACTTCCATCTGATGGTAGTTCGTTCGTTAGTCAATCCTCAAATGGAAGCTTGTCCCTCGTAACTGGTCGACAGGTTTTCAATACATGGTCGAGGTAAGTGGTTCTTAACTGTTACCTTGTTAGATTCTCAATAATCAGTACACGTATCCAATGATACAACCTATCTTCCTGGATAAAAACTGGGGCTCCCCAAAGCAAAACTAGGCCTGACAAAGCTCCTGTCCACCAGTCCCTGTTGTTGATTTGACAACTCTCGCAACCCTCCTGGTGCAAGACGGTAAGAAATATGAAGAATCAGGGCTGCCTCTGGCGTGAGATCAAACTGAGAGTTTGTCTAATAGTTGTGGAAGTAAACCTGATAGTTCCTCCCGTAGCATGCTGAGTGGAATCACGAACAATTGGTGGATCCTCGATCCTCTTTTCTTAGCCCAAACATTAGTAACGGTTGACAACATAGCGGGGTAGTCCCTCCGTAGACGCTTTCTAGCTTTCATTGCTGATATGATGCTAACCTTCACGCCACGTATAACTGCGTGATATCTGGATAACCAATCCATACTAACTACTGCATCGAACTATCGAGGATGGCAGAAAGAAGGCCGACGTCGAACACTTCTCCCATAAGGTCGAGTTTACATCCCAACGGACGGATAAGATTTCATTTGACTTGCCCCTCGTTGATTCCACAACAGGTTCGGTTTCAAGAAGCATCAGGTTTAAGCAGAACAGTGTCGAAGTGATTAGTCACCAAGAACATGTAGGCCACCATGTTGTTATAATCCTGGCGTCGCCAGGGGCGGACTTACGTAGAAAGAACGGGTTCCCGGGAACCCAGTCGGTTTTTAATTTTTAGTGTAAATATATATAAGATTCTGAAAAGGAACCCATAAGTAAATTTTAAAAGGAACCCATAAACAAAGCAACACATGGTTCCACTGGTTAAGTCCGCGCCTTTCTTCCTGATTTACCCAAGTTCGAATCCCGTATTAACCCTTTTTGTTCCGTTTTTTTTTCCTCTTTTAATCTTTTTTCTTTAATGTAATAAGTCCCTTTTAGGGTTATGTCAAAAACATACGCCGCAAGCCACAGAAGAGCAAGTAACGACAGACTAGTTCTCCACTTCTCCGCCGATTGCTTGCTGCCGTCTGCTCCGCTCGTCCAGCCGCTCCGCCTCCGCTGCTCGCCTGCTCGGCTAGTCGGCTGCTCCGCAGCTCCTCGCCTCCTCCACCGCCGATTTCGATTTTAAGGTTAGTTACACATCCTTCCTCTCCGCCGCCGATTGCTCCGAGTTCCGACACTTTGTTTTTCTTATACGAATCATCGATTAAGGTTAGAATTTTGGTGCTGATTGCTGAAAGTTTCAGCTTGTTATACACTTGTACATCTGAAATTATTAATTCCTTTTCATAGATAGCTCACCGCAATCTGAACTTGTTTATTAGTTTCCAATTTCTTTATAATGGGATTATGATTTGGGAATTAGGTAAATTATTAAGTTCTAGGGTTTGCTAAATGCTGAATGTTAATGCAATTGTGAATTACTTTGAAATTGTTTATGAGATAATATAAAATGTTGAAATATTGCTTATGGAATATAAAAGACACTCTGCAGTGGAGAATTTTGATTTTGAATCTTGTTTTAAGCATATCATATGCCAAACTAATCACTGGCACTGGGGCCAAAAATGATCTAATTAAACTATGCCTGAGACTAAACATCCAAAAGTTAAAGTTAGCTCTTTTAATGTACATTACCTTTGACATAACATGTGAGACTAAACCTTCCAGATTATGCAAACGGCCTTGAGCAGCTAGGACGGATGGTTTAGGAAGTGAATGCAATTTGAATTATAAATATGTCTCTTGATCAAAACAAAATAAGCCCTAATTAGTTCAGTATGATACAGGTTATTTCGTGAAAGGAAACAATGTTACTCACTGCCCCATTTGCAAGTCGGAATGCCATAAACTGAATCGCCGGTGCGAGCATCGCAGAGAATGGAGGAGTGTAATCACAATTTCAGGTAACTTTCGAATTACTCCGACCTTCCCTTTTCATTAAATACTTGAATCTCATATTTCAATAGTTGTGTTATATGAATATGAATTTGTGATTTAGCTTCATTAAAACTTTAAATTTTAACGCAACTGGAATGGTTATTGAAAAAAAGTCGTCAACCTTTGGTATGTTTCCTTAACCCGACCCGACCCAGAAACTCTAACTTTAGGTTGTGAAAAATTTGACGTCCGAAAAAAAGTGAACCCATAGAAAAAAAATCCTGGATCCGCCACTGGGCGTCGCCCACGCCAATCCTAAATGTCCCTCCATGAGCATCATTTCCTGCGTTGTTGTACTCGTTGCGAGGATTTCCAGTACGGCCGCCGTTCCCTTGGTTGTTGTCGTTGGATTTAACAACAGCCATTCCATGTCGTAGGCACCTTCACTTTCCATACTGTTGGTTACCATTACAAATACCTTGATGTTGTCGTGACTGTTGCCTCTAATGCTGTTGTTTGAAACTGAGCTCTATGATCTTTTACCGACAGGGTCCACCTCTTCACATTCCATGGTACGTGCTAAGGCACTACTCACTATGCGGGGAGTTTCACATCCATTCTACAGTCAGTTTTCATTACTTATGTCCTGATTAATTCGTAAAAGTTGACCCCCATGAGTTGCTAGCTGGGGTTAAGGATTCGATTGGAGTCAAATTGTTGATGTTCATTGTTGGTAACTAGGGTCTTTCAAATGCTGAAGTCCATCGTTCTTGCAAGTTGACTGAGTAATACACGATATGTTACGAGAGTGTTGCAGAAGTGATCGCACTTCGGGGTCTATGGCGTCAATACGTTAAGTTTCCAGCAAACGAAGAAATGTGAGAAAAATATAGACCAATCATTGTCGTTGCAACATCCAACTCGGGGATGTTTGTACAAGCACCTAACATTCTACATAGTTCGCTAGGCGTTCAGATGGGTCTTCAGGTAATACTCGATAGCATCGAGATTCGAAAGGATCCAGAGAGGAATGGAAAGTTCACGTTCGAGTAGGGGACAATCACTGCTATGACCCCTATAGGTTTATTATGTTTCACATCAATCAAATAACGGAACGAAACCCCTTTTTCACTTGTTAAGCCTCACTAGGACTCGCATGCACCCCACATTATTATCATGTGTGCACCCACACTAATATTGTGATTTGCATGCTCATCTCAGCTCCTCTTAACTCATGTCAAATGGTTCCTCAAACTCGAGTAGCAACCAAAGAGCATCACGAAACGTAAGTCATGAATGTTTAGGGAAATACCACCCTATCAGTTACATAACACATGCAAGTAATACATTAATTTATATTGTTGTGCTAAAAGTGCAATCACATGCAATATCATATGTAAGTGTTCACTAGTTATGTAGTACGATGAGTATATAAGAGACGAACCTTGCAATCTGGAGCTGAGTGTCATGGTCGTATTCACGTTTTCAGAACTGTTCAGTTATAGTCTGGTTTTACAAAAACGTTTTTCCCCTTTTTAAAACCAAGTTCACTATAACCAATGGCTCTGATACCAATCTGTCACACCCCCAAAATACCACATGCGGAATCACCGTGGGGCATGTGACGTACCAGGATCCAAGCCACTAATCACATTGAACTCATAGCTATATTTAAATAAAACTTCCATTTATTAACATGAAGTGTTACAATGTTACAAATATTTCACAGAATACAGCGGAAGCAGAATTCATTCGTTAAGTGTTTATAAACCATATGTAAAAACCATTTGTCTTGTGTTGCGATTCCATGTATCTCGACCCATGACCACTCCAGCCTCCCAGACAGCAAGTTCCAACAATATGCACCTAAAGACCTGCAAGGCATATAACAACGAATCAACAACAAAGTTGAGCGAGTTCACTATTGGTGTTCATTTTAAAGTTGTTCCAAAAACCATAAGTTCATTCGTAAATCATGAGTTAACCAATTTCCTTGTTTCCCAAACCATAACCATAACCAGTGGGGGCTACCCCATGTTAACCACTTATAAGTTGGCGTCCTTCCCAACCGAGGACGGAGGTACGTACTCTACCCAACCGAGAATACGCAGGTTAAATGTAGTCGTCCTTCCCAACCGAGGACGAAGGTACGTACTCTACCCAACCGAGAATACGTAGGTTAAATGTAGTCGTCCTTCCCAACCGAGGACGATGGTACGTACTCTACCCAACCGAGAATACGCAAGTTAAATATAGTCATCCTTCCCAACCGAGGAATGAGGTACATATTCTGTTAGAGGTGAATATGTAGGTTTCGTTTTAGTTCTTAACCCATTCCCAAACCACTGGGAATTCCATGCCTTGTAGAAAGTGTGAACTCACCTTGGTTTGCTCGGTAAGATTAGCTACTTGTTTATCAATCGAGTACACACGTCGTATCATGGTTACCGACACAATCAGTTTCAGGTGCACATAACCCACATGTTTCATGTACAAATAATTCATGAATCCCTTATTCACATATTACATCATGCAGCACACACACGTGTAATTCATGTCATAACAATTAATCAGTATCACCAAGTAATCACTCAGCATATAATCAGTTCATAAGTAGATTCGTATCATAATTTCACGCTTACAGGACATATAACCCTCCATTCCCAAGAACCAATTATCTAATTGAACTACATATAAAAACATAGGCCAAGAAATGTACAAATAAAAGTTACGGCCCGATAAAGTGAATCAAAACAGCGGCCCATTCAGAATTTAGTCCAACATTTAATTGTTTACACTGTTCGATGTATTGCGGCCAAATCAGATGTGTTTGAGTGATCTTTAGTTAACATTGAATGCATTAATTATATCATTCCAATAGCAAGATTTGCATGTGAAGTGAATTGAAAAAGTTGTCGGCCACTCTTATCCTTGATTCAATTAAATCAATTGTTGTCATCACATGTGATATTTGACATCCCATGTGCATCATCTGATCATGCAGTAGAGGTCCAATAGATATATTCATTACTAATTAATGTCCGCAGTTATCAAAATATACCCAAGAGAAGCAACACTAGATCAACCTAATCAACATCATATACCCCTTTCTAGCAGTTAGTTGTTACGATCTTGCTCACAACATATAATATAGATCAACAGTTTATTAACATACATATCCTATGCGCTTAACAATCAACCAACAGTTTCAATATCATGCAATTCACGTTAGCCAGGAATGAGACTTAGTAACATAGATCATACACTAACCGAATGAATCAAGGTGCAGGACGGGTTCGAGGAAGGGGTTTCGCGAAATAGGAATTATTGTCGTCGAGTGTTGCTTGCGGTTCCAAGAAACTCTAGGGTTTCTACGCTACCAATCCTAGTTACGTATTACCTGCTGGTAATATACAAAATGCTAGAGGGGTGGGGTCAATTGGGTAGTTTGGGCCAGACTAATGTGGGCCGAGTAAGTCATTGGTAGCCATGAGGTGTAAGTGTAGCCCATTACTATGCGCAGCCCACTACGCCCCTAAACGCGTAACATATACAAACATAAATCACGTTTAGTAAGTTTACTAAAGTTACGAGTGTCTAACAGGCTTAACATACTTAAATTTAACGGAATTATAACAATGCAGCACGTTTCACATATAATACCAATTCCTATACAAGTGGATCGATCCCACTATAAGGCTCAATGTAGTATTGGCGAGACTAATCCTCGACGAAATACCAAACCTTTCGTCGCACTAGTCTTGGCGAAAGGCTTTAACTTTCGTCGAGTATTATGACATAGAAATAATCAAATATAACACACATAAGTTTAACATGGAAATACTTGATAAGTAACTTTAATTAAATTATTCCAAACACTACACAATTCCAAATCTTTCATTCACTCATTAAAACAATTCACTTATTATAACATAAGGGTGCACATTTTACCACACAATGAATCATAAAAATACAGTTCCACAGTTCGTCAAATATGTATCAATAGTTAATCAAATATGCGTCAGTTACAACACAAACAATTATGAGAGATAGTGTGGAACAAGTAACGTGTCAAGGAAATGCCTTGAAAGTTTGGGTTGTCACATCATCCCCAACTTGAAAGAAATTTTGTCCCGAAATTTAGCACGTAATTACTGAGGAAGCTAGTAAGGTTGCGTGGTTTCCTGGTTTTTCCTGGGGTGTCACAATAAAAAAAGAAATAGCACATAATATATTATATATATACTTTGTTATTTGTGGGTTTTGAGTGTGTTTTATGGCTGAAATTGTGGTGTTTTATCACTTTGTACACTTTGTAGGAAAAATGGACTTTGTAGCCGAACCTCACCCTATATATATATATATATATATATATATATATATATATATATATATATTAACGTATAATACTGATAGGTGTGATTATAATTGTGCTAATGTAATAGGAGCTACAAAATTTGCCTGTATGATGCGTGTGAAGTATGTATAGTTTTTAATGTATATTTTAAGCCCTTTTACACTTTTTAGTCAAGTTTTAAATTTATAAAACACGATATTTACTAACACTAAACACACATATGGCAAGTGCACCCATCGTGAGCGTAGTATAGTGTTGGTAAGATACCGAGGTCGTCCAAGGACACAAGAGGTTTTAGTACCGGTTTATCCTCAACGTCTAATCAAATCAAAAGTTTAGAAAAAGGTTTTAAACTAGAAAAATAAAAACTAATTAAAATGCTGAAAAATAAAAACAGATTGACAAGATGAATCACTTGGCTCCGACTCGTGTTTAGTGTAATCTTTGATTATTTCTGAACTTTTGTACTTTTTAAGAGATTATCTTAGTTATTGTAGTAGGCCCCTCTTTTGAAGGTGGCGTTACCCTCAACCCAGTAGTTTGAGTCAGCAAGGATACAATCCTAAAGGGTCGGATTATTGAAAGATAATTAATTAAGTTATTAATGCATATTATGGTAGGCCCCTCTTTTGAAGGTGACGTTACCCTCGGCTAAGTAGTCTGAGTCAGCAGGGATACAGTCCTAAGTAGCTGGGTTAAAGTATTAATAGTAGCTTACATATGAGGGGATCAAAGAGTTTGGACCCCCGCCATCCAATACCGGTAGGCATTGAAGGAGGTCCTACTAAATTTGACACAGGTCATTGTAGGATCTATACACTGAACAAGGCAAGACTCTTACCAAACCGTTCCCTTAACCCCCGACCAGGTAGCCAACATACCTCCATATAGACCGTGGAGATATGAATGGTGAAAATCTTTTATTTTATATAGACAGTAAAATAATGCCAAGACACCACGGACAAATGATAAGGAAGAATTACCTTCAACATCAGAAACTAGTTATTAAAGTCATTAATACATAACCAAGTAAAAAGTGCGAAAAGATTAAAAATAAAAAGTATTAAACTTGACACTTGTCTTCACCAAGTGATGTAAGAGACTTAGGCAAACATGGCCTTTGATTTTCAAGAACTCTTACGATCAATCTTGGATCCCGAGACACCTCACACACTCTATGATGGACAATGGATGATGGTGGTGGATGATGGTGTTATGGTGGTGGTGGTGGGTGGTGGGTGAAGTGTTAGAGAGGTGGTGTGCCAAGAGATGGTTTGCAAATGAGCCAAGCACCCCTATTTATAGCCTGGACAGTAGCTCGGGCACAGCCTCGTGTCCAGTGGGCACGGCCCCGTGTCCAACCTCTTCTCTGTCTTCATTAATTACAGTTTGTCTGCATTAGTTGACCACGCCCCCGTGTCCGCTGGGCACGCCCCCGTGTGCAGAAGCGTATCTGTACTATCAAGATTTGCCTGGATTCTTCGAATCTTATAGTTGACCACGGCCCCGTGTCTGCTGAGCACGGCCCCGTGGTGGGCGATAGAAGCTTCTATAGCTTTGTCTTTTATGCTGGCACTTGGGCACGCCCCCGTGCCCACTGAGCACGGGGCGTGTTTAGCCTTCTGTTCTCTTGTTTTGCTTGGGAAGATGCTGTCGGGGAGGTCGGGCATGCCACGTTTGTTCCTTTTCTTTTATTTATGTTGGATTTAGCTGCCTTTTTGCTTCTTTTGTTAATTTGAGCTCATTTAATCGTGAAAATACAAATGGAAGACAAAAACACACTTTTTCCAACATTAGTACTAAAAAAGGGTTAGTTTTATGCCACAACTGATGTAATTTATATGTTGCATTTTGCACACATCAAATACCCCCACACTTGAATCTTTGCTTGTCCTCAAGCAAAACTCTTTATAATGTGGCGTTACACTCCCAAATGGAATGGGTAGAAGAGAAAGTTTTTGGGCTTGTCATAGAGTGTCGGAATTTCCAAGATTCTTTATTAAGTTTTTATTTTTATTTATTTACAATCCTATTCGTCATGATTTATTTAAAAATTTTCATAAGATAAATTACTTATTAGGGCATAACATGCCTCTTTAAAATTCTATTTATATACAAGTTCACATACCTCACGGGGGATCACTCAACACTCGCCCGAAGATGTATTTTAGTGAATCATTTGAGAGCAGCATGGAACTTACTCCTACCATAGGCTTGCCAAGCAATCAATCCTCCTCCTTTTTAACTATAAACCTTTGTAAATATCAAGAGGACTTTTGGGTGAAGGGTTAGGCTTGGGTTAAAGGTAGGTGGTTGGGTTAGTGGTTAGTAGAAAAGGGTGAAAAGCGTAAAAAGCGTCGGTTTTCGTAAGACTTTTTATTTTTGCAATTTTTATTTGGATGAAGCCATTATTCAAACAAAGTTATTTTTGATGAACTTGCTTGTTTATTTCTTTTGCTTCATCATCAACAATTTTTTTTTTTAAAGTCATTATGAAAAACCGAGCTTGTTACTAAAACAAAGGGTTAAAAATTAAAAGGGTTTTGGTGGGTGAAAGGGTGTTTGGTTTGGGTTAAGAAATGAAAAGGTTTAGGCTAAGAGGGGTTAACTAGGGGGATTTTGGGTAGGTGGTAAAAAAAAAGAAAAATAATGGTGTAGAAATAAAAAGGGTTAGTCCTAATGCCTCCATCATTTACTTACTCGGGTTTAAGTTGGTAAGGACCGGGAATGTATCATCGTGGCAAGTTCTAGAGTTGTAAGAACCAAGCGGCTATTCACACAAGAAACGAAAAATGAGCATTTAGTTTAAAGATATGTATTTGTATGCTCAATAAAGGCTCAAAACTCACTTTTGTGGGAATGAGTTTTTATGTGATCAAGTATATATAATCAAATTTTAACTAAACTTGTTATGCCTTTTCATAATTTTCTTATGTTGGTTCTTTTTATCATGACGCTATCGGTTGTAAATTTGTAAAAATATAACATTTATAGAATTTGAAATTCCCAAATTAAACCTAGACAAGTAAAAAAATAAAAAACAATTTGAAAAAATTTGGGGTGATTAGCGGTTCCAATAGAGTTTTGTGTAAGGCTTGTAATTAGGACTTGCAAGATTCAAAGTTTTAGCATCCCCCCACACTTAAATTACACATTGTCCTCAATGTGTCCCAAAAATAAGTTTTTAGGTTGATTGAATGTGTAAAAAGGTGTGAAAAAAGAAAAATTTTATGTTACTGGGCGTCTGGACACGGCCCCGTGTTCGATGGACACGACCCCGTGTTCAGGTGCCAGTAATGAAAACTTACAGAAGGTGGGCACGGGGGCGAGTCGGCTGGACACGACCCCGTGTCTGGCAAAAGTCTGCATATTTAAGCAAACAACAGTTCTGGGGGAGTGGGCACGGGGGCATGTCAGCTGGACACGACCCCGTGTAGACAATCTGCAAAGTTGAAAAAACAGGTTTCTGGCTCCGGTTTTCCTGTCCCGGCTTTAGTAGCACTTATGTTTAGTGCTCTAAGCCTCGTATGTACCTGTTTTATCAATAAACACTACACCAAACCATAGCAAACATCCTAAATTACCAAGTTCAACATCCACATCACAAAGTTAAAAAGAAAAAAAATGCAGAAAGTAAAAAGAGTTAAAGGAAAGTAAATTGTTCAACACACGGCACGCAGGCCGGAAATTGTTCAAGATAAAGGGAGTTAACCTGTGGGATCACCAACCAACCGCTTCTGCCTCCGCTCCTCCCGCCTAGTCCATGTCCTCGTCCTCATCATCATCATCTCCTCCACCATGGCCTGCTATGTACTCCCGGATATTCCCAATATCATCTTGGATATCAGATATGTTTCTCTCGGTTGCTCCAACCCGGGCGTACATGTTGCTCGCCATGTTATAGGTGTTCCTGGTGCACATGAGGTTTTCCTGCAATAAATCATGTAAACTTTGGAAGTTACGAAAACCACCTCCTTGTGAGGAGGACTGGCCCGGATCACCGTGGGGCTGATACTGGTACTGATGATGTTGTGGAGCGTGAAGGACAAGTGCCTCTTGCGGGTTCCATGCATGCCCCTGCATCCTTTGGAAGCTAATTGTCCCGTCTTCAGCCTCATAAATTAAGCTCATGGAGCGGCAGATGTGTATATCCACTCTTCCCGACCATGGGCTCCTTTCGAAAGACCTAGGAATGTTCACGAAGTGCTTGAAGAGACGGTATATCCACCCCCCGAAGAAGATAGGGGTTGGTGAAGTAGCAAGCCGGTTTAGATGCATGTTACGGAGTAGGAGGTACGAAACATCTAGGTGTCTGCAGGTATGGATGCAATGAAGGACCACCAAATCTCTCAACCCCACAACGCCACTTCTATCATGCCTTTGGCTAAGAGAGTAAGCGAGGACCCTATGGATGTAACGGTAAAGTGGGTCCCTCAGCTTAGTGCTCTTAGTGCTGCTCGGGTTGTAGTACCCTTCTCCAATTTGAGCCCAAGCGACTTGGCGCTCGTTTTCATCCAAATCTCGCACCCCTCCAGTGTTTTCTTCATTACCCGCATCTTCCTCTACATACAACCCCACTATTGTCACACCCCGACTTTCCACGTGTCACCGGTGGGCCCGGTGGGGGATTATCGTGACGTGGTTGGCAACATAATAGTCAAACAACACAATATTAATATGCACAGCGGAAGCAATTGTAAATATAATACAACCGAATTTATTATTGTAATATCAAATGTCACAATATTCAGAAGTTTATCCACAGAAGGATCGAAAATAAAATGGAAACAATAGTTCAACAGACTTCAGGCATCTTAAGTTTGCGAGACTCTTTATTGATGCTAAGGAGACAATCCAGCCAATTACGTTTAGTACCTGCATTTAGTCTTTTTGGGAAAATACGTCAGTTTACACTGGTAAATACAATCAACTGACTCATTTTGAAAATGGTTTAAGAAAATTGATTTGAATGCACGTGGCACAAAATATCTTTTATAATTTGATTAAAATGCACACAGGCAAGATTAATCTTTTTAACTTGGGAGAATTATTTAATATTATAATCTTGTGAACGAATTACATGTTGCTTGTGCGTTCAGTAGCCCGGATCTTGTCCGGGTTAAAGATCAATAGACACACCACAATGTTCTTTTGTGCACTGACGGGTGTACGTCTACACCCCGCGCTTAAGTCGTGGCCATTTCGTAAAATGATGCCAAGGATATCCGGGACATGGTCATTAACCCCGCAAAGGCTTTAAGTAACAAGACTGTTTAAACGAGCCGATCAAATTATTCAACTACCCACGTAACGGTGGAGATTTGATGCCCGATCAAGCGGTATGCTATATACCGTAACCCAAGCCCGTATAGGGAAAATAAGTTAAAAGTATTTACCTGAGCAAAGTATAATTCACAATTAGCAAAATGCACGTAGCTTTTACTGGTCCTCCTAATCTGGAACGAAGGTTTTATAATAACCTATTAGAATCCTAACGGGTCCTTAATTAAGCTTAAGCTTAGACCAGCTAGTTTCAAAGATACGGTTCGTACGCACGATTAAGCGAAGACCGGATAGAATGCGATTTAGACCCGACAAGTTTGAAGACTTGTTTAATATGGGTTTATTATTCACATTCTGGATTTTGAGATAAAACCGTTAAGGTTTGACCCATTTCGGCTAATTTATGTAAACTTGTTACATAAACCGAACCGTACGCGTAATAAGCGTGACGGGTATTCATGAGAGCTATATACAGGTTTCCTAAGTTAATTATGCCTCAAATATGTTGTGACATCATTAAGATGTCTTTCATTATGCCCAAAACGTGTTTAAACACAAACTAGGCCCCGTAGGGGTAGTTTGGTCATTTAAAGGTTTATAAAAGAGTTTAAGTAACAACCTGAGTTACAGGTCTGATGTAATCAGCAAAAATACATAATTTGCTAAGTTATATCCGTAGGATAAAGCATATATGTGAAATTTATCATTTTTAACCAAACTATGCCCCGTGGGGGTATTTTGGTAATTTCACATAAGCCGAAAAGCTCAAAACTGAAGTCTGAGTTTATCAACCTTTGCTTACTGTTAAAATATTATAATTTGCCTCATATATCAGTAGGTATCAACTCGGGTATGTTCAATATAATTTTGATACATACTTTGCGTTAGAAACGCTTAATAAGGCGATTAAAGGCCATTTCCGGGTTCGATACTTAAATCTGATATTTTTATATTTCCAGAAGGCTTAAAATAATTTATTTATCATATGTGATCAGTAGAAAAAGGTTTGGAGTCGTTTAGACATGTAAAACTCATTTTATGGCCCGTAAGGGCAAAACCGACAATTACCGGATTAAGCCTATGACTACTAGTTATGCTCAGCCTAAAATTAATTAAAAATCTTTAAAAATCCCAAAATAATATATTACATCAGTGGGTATTAAGTTTGATACCAAAAAGTAGGCTTAACTAGGCTATACGCTAATTACGCCGTTTTATTAACATAAAGCATTCATTTTGCGATAATGAGCATAACTCTTAATCTACAAATCAAACTGATGTCAAACTTTGCATACAAGTTTATATATCAATAATTAAAGTTTCTACTCTTTTACATTTCCAAAAATCACGTTTTAAAGTAATAAGGGCATAATGGTCAACCTACGAGCAATTAACAGAAACATGCATATTAATTGGATAACTAATGAACCAAGGTGTATAATCACAGAGGGTTGTACTAACATGTAACCTAGTCCAATTAAAGCTCTGAGGCATTTCTAAAACATGCCTAAACGGGTCAGAACTGAAAGTCAAAGTGAAAGTCAAACTATGCGACTTTCGGTTCCGAACCGAGTCTAAACAGGAATTTGTCGAGTTGAACATGTTTAGACATGTTCTTACACTTATTACCAAGTTATAACAATGATCCAACAGGTTGTAAATAATCTATAATGTTAATTATGCATAAATGGCATTTTAAGTATCCTGTTGACTTTTTCTTAGCAAGTTTGACCCGACTTTTGACCTGGTTAGAGTGGTAATCAGGGGGAACCCTTTTGAGGTTTTATTACCCTCACAAATACCAACTTATAACTACTTTTGATTCGACTAATCACTGGACCATTAGTGATTAATCTTAAAGTCAACCGTTAATTACGACGGTTTGACTTTTAAGCTAAAACTAAGCTAAAACTTAATTAAGAAGGGTCAAGCAAACTTACAAGAGTCCTATGCTTGATTAGTGATCACTTGAGAGTGCCTTGGAGCTCCAAAAATGATCAGATTGCAAGAATGAGATGTGAAGAACAATGGTTGCAACCTTGGTCCTTTTATAGTGAATTTCTCACCACAATTTGTTGACACTTGGGTCTACAACTCTCCACAACAGACTTACAAGTGTTCCTAGTGCTTAGGGGGTGTTTAGGGGTCAAGCATGAAGAGGCAAAATCAAAAAAATGAGGTTGCAAGGGCTGAGGCAGACAAAGAATCAAAGAAAATCAATTTCTGTCCAGAAATGGCAGTTGCGTAGCGCTACTGCATAAGCAGTTAGTGCTCGCGCTACGCGAGCCCTTGGTCTCATCCAACAAAACTTTTAAAAATTGCAGTTTTGGTCCCTGGCCTTTCTAAAGGTCGCTTTCATGTCTTGTTTTGCACAATGAGCCCTCTAACTTAACATATAAGGGCTTTAAAACATTTACCCACTTTGTTAAGTCCCCGGTTAACTTTATTGTTACCCGAAAAGGCCTAACTTTCAACGTTGACGCTTTAACCCTTCGTACACGAATTTGATCATAACTTTCTCATACGTTGACGAAACTTTATGAAATTTTTATCGTGCATTCTAGTGAACATAATTAATCGTTACAAAGCTTCGGGTTTGTCAAAAGGTCACTCAGAGGTATAATTTAAACATGTTGACACATTTAACCCCTGTAGTTTGTAATCTCTCACTTTTAGCTTCGTATGATCCATGATTTATTCGTTTGAAGGTATGAGCATCATGTAGGGTTAATATACAACATATTTATTCACTTTTGACATTTAGAACTCGTATATTCACATACTTTTCATTATTGTCAACTTACATCCTTTTATAACATTCTTTCACAGGTTCAATCATATGACACGTGTCTACACATTATAGGACGTGAATTTTCGAGGTGTTACATCCTCACCCCCTTAAAATAAATCTCGACCCAAGATTTACTGAAATAAATAAGGGCATTTTTCTTTCATCGTGGATTCAACCTCCCACGTGAATTCGGGACCTCTACGGGCATCCCATTTGACCTTTACAATAGGTACATGCTTCCTTCGAAGCTTCTTTACCTGTCGATCTTCAATCGACAAAGGTTTTTCCACAAACTTTAAGCTCTCATCTATATGCACATCTGTATGTGGTATTACCAGTGATTCGTCAGCGAAACACTTTTTCAGATTGCAGATGTGGAACACATTGTGAATTCCACTGAGTTCTTCTGGTAAGTTTAACTTATAGGCAACTGACCCGACACGTTCGATAACCTCAAAAGGTCCTATGTATCTCGGGCTTAGCTTGCCTTTCTTACCAAACCGCATCACTCCTTTCCAGGGTGACACTTTAAGTAGGACTTTGTCACCTACTTCGAAGTGAAAATCCTTATGCTTAGGATCAGCGTAACTCTTCTGCCTATCCCGGGCAGCTTTGAGACGGTCACGAATTTGGACAATCTTGTCTGTCGTTTCGAACACGATCTCTGGTCCTGATAACTGGACATCTCCAACTTCCGCCCAACAAATAGGCGATCTACACTTTCTACCGTATAATGCCTCGAAGGGCGCAACCTTAATGCTGGTATGGTAGCTATTGTTGTAGGAGAATTCGATTAATGGTAGGTTCTTATCCTAACTACCACCCAAATCTATCGCACATGCACGTAGCATGTCTTCCAACGTTTGAATAGTACGCTCACTCTGACCGTCAGTCTGAGAATGATAAGCTGTACTAAAATTCAAGCATGTGCCCAAAGATTGTTGGAAACTCTTCCAACAATGTGACGTGTACCTAGTATCTCTGTCAGAGATAATAGACACAGGTATGCCATGTAAGGCTACAATCTTGTCAACGTATAACTGGGCTAACATGTCGGAGTTATAAGTCTCCTTGATGGGTAAGAAATGTGTTGACTTAGTCAGTCTATCGACTATAACCCATATTGTATCATTTCCCTTCTTTATCTTTGGTAACTTGGTAATAAAATCCATAGTTACCATTTCTCACTTCTACGTAGGAAGTTCAGGCTGTTGTAGCAAGCCTGACGGCTTTTGATGCTCGGCTTTGACTTGCGCACATGTCAAGCATTTAGCTACATAGGTGGCCACGGACTTCTTCAAGTCTATCCACCAATAGTTTGCCCTTAGATCCTGGGTAGCTGATGGCAAATTCTTAATCGTTGCCTAATTAGGGTTGCGGCAATTAATACATAAGCAATATGAACCGTCTTTCTTATTTAACAATATAAAACTTTCGGAATATCGGGTTAGGCTATATGAACCCTCTATTTAAAAGCTTAGTTAATCAGGGTTTCGATTCTTTCAATGATGGTACTAGCCGCTATGGAGATTTCATAACAATGCAGCCTTAAATGGGATATAAATCTTAATTCTACCTGCCTTCCAGGAGGTAAGCAAGGAAAACTTATGAGAAGATAATCAAGATACAAGGAGTCTACAGAGATTTTCCATATCCCCAACTCCAGTTCATCCATCATTACTTGTGTCAAATGAGTGACACATTTATGTTATGAGTCCACGAATTCCTTAATCGGGAACATTTACTTGGAAAATTCCATTCTGGATATCTTCCTTGAATACTACTAGTCGACTTTAGTACAATATGATCATTGAGATATCTTAGGGGTTCCATGTATTAAACCTCCATACTGATCGGGCATGGAAGCAATCTATGGGACACACTAGGACACGCCAATCCCCATATGGTACTCTTATCAAACATAGTTTGGCATTCGCAGGCGATAGAAAAACAATGAGAAAAAATAATTAACATAACATATGTTGTCGTACTTTATGCGAAGAAAGAGTACTCTTAGATTTTTTTTTTGTAAGGATTCCTTGCCGATACTAGAAGAATCGGTTACTATGGTTTCCTTGGTAAGTTATACCTTGTGAATAATATAAAAGTTTGCTAAGCTTATGGTTTATGAAGATTCCTTATTGCCTGTGTTAAATCAGGATACTTAGCAGAAAATTATCATTGGTAAATGATAACGTGAACTGCCTCTTGGCATTCATCAGGTGAGTTCAGACATTTCTTCCTTTAGCCTTCCCAGGCTTAGCTGTACCTTCTTTGGCAGCTTTATGGTATCTAGTTCTGATGCGGCCTTGCTCACCACAGCCGTAATAGACTGCATTCTTTATGTCCCTACATTCATGGGAATGATGACCAGTTTCCTTAGCAGATGCCACACTGCTTTGGTCTTTGTTCTAATCGACACTGTCCCAAGTGTCTTTTATAGCAATTCTTACATACAGGCTCTTACTGAACTTTTGTTGCTTTTTATTAAGCCTGTACCTGCTCTCTTTCTTAGATTTCTGGGAGTTATCTTCCTCCTTTGGTTCATCCTTCATATACGAAGTGTGAACAAAACTCTTCTCATGAGCAATTGAACATGGTTTTGAATGAAATTCAGAGCGAGGAGCATTCGGCTCTTTGGATTGTTTCATGACCTTTCTATGGTCCTTCCAACTGCTGCGTCAACCACAGCCTGGGGATTAACTCCATTAATATTGAGGTTTACGTTTGTAGTTTTATTAACTTTCGTCGCATTAATAGTATTGCGACTGTCGCCTACCTCATCCGAGTTTTCCATACTCAAAACTTGGTACTAATCACCAAGATTTAACAATTATTAGTCATCAACCTGATGACCTGACTTAGATTAGCCACGGCATTCATAAACCGTATGGGCTATTCTGTTCTGAACATTCTTAATGAATGCTTTTTGAATGTATTTCTATTACATCTAGCTTAGGTCACAAAAGGACTATCAATGGCATTTAAGGTTTGGAGCGAGTCCAATACCTGCTTGACAGGGGACCATAATGTCACAACTGTCTTTGTCACAAGGACGATTATAAATAGCTCAAAGGCTAGTCTTACAAGACTTTTATTATATATACACATATATGGCGTAGAAGCCTGTCTCGATGGACGTAGAAAGATATGGCATAAAGCCCAGTCATGAAGGACATAAATGATTATACGGCACGAAGGCCTTATCGCTAAGGTCATTTAGATATGGCACAAACGGCCTTGTCACCAGGAATGTTAACATTTAATATGTTAGTTTGTCACGATTGACAAATTATAGCACATAGGCTTGTCATGAATGACTTTAAAACATAACTCGATGATCTATCATCAAGGAACTTAATTTATTAGCCGCAATCTTATTAAATTAGGGCTTCAAGGTTTGAACGTGGTTCTTCACCTTTGGACAGGGAGTCATAGACTACAGCTGTCATCGTCTTGAAAGACGATTCATTTGGCAGAAAAGTAAGCCAATCAACATCACTAACGGATGTTTATATATAATCATCGTATCTGATGATATTAGTCATGATCACATCGATCATATTGACTATTAGGTTTGGGTATAATCACACCATTTTGAACAGGGGATCATAAAGATCATTACTATCTTTGTCTTACCGACACTAGAATAAGGTATAGCCCGTAGGCATTTCATCACGGGGGATGTTAATATTATGATCATCATACTGATGATACTAGTCAGGATCGCAATGATAGTATAGACTATGGGATTTGAGTATAGCTCACCCCCTTGGGCAAAGAATCACAAAAGATTACAATTGCCTTGTCGCAATTGGACAATATAATATAACCCTTAGGCAAAACATCATTAAGGATGTTAAAATCTTTAATCATCATATTGACGATCCTTGTCATGATTGCATTGATCATATAGACTATTAGGCTTGAGCATAGCTCACTACCTGGGACAGGGGATCGTAAAGATCACAATGTCTTTGCCACACTTGGACAATATAATATGGCCCATAGGTGAAACATCACTAATGGATGTTTATAATAGGTTCATCCTATTAGAAGATATAAGTCATGATTGCATTAATCATATTGACTACTTTGGCTTGAGCATAGCTCACCACCTCAGACAAGGAATCATAAAGATAACAATGTCAATGTCTCAAATGGACAATATATCATAGCCCGTAGGCAAAACATCACTAAAGGATGTTAAATAATATTATCATCGTATTAAATGGTATTAGTCATGATCGCATTGATCATATAGACTATTATGTTTGGACATAGTCCAATATTTTAGACAGGAGGTCAAAGACCATCACTGTCGTTGTCTTATCGGACAACAAGTTTAGCCCGTAGGCACTTCATCACTAATGGATGTTCATAATATGATCATCTTATAGGATGATATAAGCCATGATTCCTAAACCACTAGGTTAGATAAGGGAATTGGAAGAATCCAATATAAGAATGATTGTTGTGATTTTCTCGAATCACATTTGTCAAGAGTGCTAACACGTTCTTAGGTGTTAACAAGGATCTGAATCCCTTGAGTAGGTTTCACCATCTTGGCCGCGTAGGCTAGGTTTCACCTTTAAGATTCCCTTTTAAACTGCATACTGGCAGGGAAGGAAGGATATTTATTTTATTCGGGATTTTTATCATAAATCCTAATTTATAAGTTAATAATAGCACAAATGGCCTAGTCGCGTAGACAAGTTTAATTTATAAGCCATGATTTCGGAGAATCGAGGCATTAAGGTTTGAATCAAAGTTCATTACCTTTTTCTTGACAGGGAGTTGTAGGCTACCACTGTCTTTAGTCTCAGAGGACATTAACTATAGCCCATAGGCACTTCCCTTCTAAGGGATGTTTATTATGGAATTGCCCCTTAGGGTAATTCATTAACCATGGTAAACAGAGACCATATTCGGTTAATTTATTGCTAACATTTATTTAGGACTTCTATTATAATTTATCCTAATTATAAAACATTAACAGTTTTATTTGTGGCACCCAAGGCCTGGTCACATGGACATTTATAAATTTTTAAGCTTATGATTTCAGAGTATCAAAGCAACAATAACAATTTTATTGAATAGCACAAAAGGCCTAGTCACAAGGACAATTTTTAAATTATAAGCCATGATTTCAGAGAATCAAGGCCTTTAAATAAATTAGCACAACAGGCTTAGTCACAAGGACATATATAAATTATATGCTATGATTTCAGAGAATCAAGCATTTGAGGTTTGAACCTAGTTCATTACCTTTTTCTGACAGGGAGTCATAGCTACCACTGTATTTTGGCTCATGTAGAAATGAGCAAGACCCGTAGGCATTATATTAACGGACAGGGAGTCATTGCTACCACTGTCTTTTGGCTCATGTAGAAATGAGCAAGGCCCGTAGGCACTATATTACCACGTATGGTTAAAATGTGATCATCTTAATTGATGATGTAAACCCAGGATTCAGAGATCATTAAACTGGGTTAGGAATCTTTTTAAAAAGATCCTTATACAATGAGTAAAATGCACGAATGCTCCCTGTGGTTTTGTAAAATAACACATATAGTCCCCAACTTTTAGAAATTACATTCGTGCTCCCTGTGGTTTAACAAATTGTTACTCGGATAGTCCCTAGAGTGGATGACAGTTAGTTTTTTAAGTTAAGTGAGTGTGAAATGACATAATTACCCCTTACCCTTGCTAAAAGAGAAAAAAAAAACATTAAATTAACTTATTCAAGTAACATACATAAATCTTCCCGAACTAAGTGTTGCAGCTTCTTCAAAAGCTTTAATGAACTACCTACCGGAAGTTCCATCTCCGGCGAGACAACCTGGGTCGAAATTGAAGGCCACCTTACATATATTATCAAAAGAGTAGCTTTCAGTAAGATCTTGAAGATCAACAACCTTGTTCAAAGCCGTAGCCCTTTCAAGAACCAGCGCGAACCGCGTATGTAGCCACCGCTGCGTAATCAAATAATCACCGTCAGACGACGACTGTGCGACGGCGGAGAACCGCTGGCCAACGGAATATTGTCGGTCAATTCGTTCAGCCGTCTTCTTCACCTCATAAACAATGATCGGCGTTAGGGTTTAGCAGGTGGCTAACGATTAATGGGGGAGGGAGGTCGACGGTGGTGGCGGCAGCGTTCCTAGAGAAGAAAGGGGTGGCTGTGGGGTTGGGGTGGGATTGTTATTTATTTTTTTAAAAAGTGGGTCCCACAAATAAATATATATTTATTTAATAGTTTAAGTTATTTTGTTTTCTAGTAAGGGTATTTTTGTCATTTCACACTCCCTTAACTGAGAAAACTAACTGTCATCCATTTTAGGGACTATCCGAGTAACAACTTGTTAAACCACAGGGAGCACGAATGTAATTTCTAAAAGTTAGGGACTATATGTGTTATTTTACAAAACCACAGGGAGCATCCGTGCATTTTACTCTTATATAATAATAACGTGTGTGATTTTTAAATAAATCACATCTACCAAGAGTGTTAACATGTTTTCAGATGTTAACAGGGATTTGAATCTTTTAAACAGGTCTTACCATCTTGGCCCGGTCTTATAATTGACCCGAAGGCTAGGTTTCACTCTTAAGATTCTTAATAATTTGAATCTTTTCTTAACAGGTCTTACCATCTTGGCCCGGTCTTTTAATTGACCCGAAGGCTAGGTTTCACTCTTAAGATTCTTAGTTAATATTTAACGCAAATTTTTTTTTAAATTGAAATGTTAATATGGATCTGAATCTAATTATGGAACTACCATCTTGGCCGGTCTTAATATGACCCGAAGCTAGGTCTTGTCCTTTTTAGATTTTGCCATTTTATTTATAATGGTAGATCTTGCAAAAGGAAATGTTATTTTCCATTTATTTAACATTCTTGTTTAGAATGAAAGTTTAAACTTAATCATTCCACTATATAAAAATAAAAGTATAAAGTTGCCCTAAGCGGGACTTGAAAGGAATAATGTTGTCCTCGTAGGGACGGAAAGATAATTATGTCCTTATAAGGACTAATAAGGAAACGATCTTTAGTAAAAGGAGTTTCTTCTTCATTTTTTTTCTGAATGCTTTCTCCTTGGATGCTCGTTTCATTCGTTTCATTCTAGCCGCGGTACGAATCTCAGCATCTCAGGGCTCCGGGTGTGGAGAACTCCTATTACGGCTTCTTCGCTTGGCGACGTATCCAATTAAAAATTTGGAAGTAAAAAGATCTTAGATTAGGATTTAGAATATTCCTAAGTTAAGTCTAGACTCAGAAGGTCAAGGAATGTGCTACTGTGTCATTGAGATTAAACACAAAAGCTAGTGTTTAATTCACTCAATGTTGGCTCTGATACCAACCTGTCACACCCCGACTTTCCACGTGTCACCGGTGGGCCCGGTGGGGGAGTATCGTGACGTGGTTGACAACATAATAGTCAAACAACACAATATTAATATGCACAGCGGAAGCAATTGAAAATATAATACAACCGAATTTATTATTGTAATATCAAATGTCACAATATTCGGAAGTTTATCCACAGAAGGATCGAAAATAAAATGGAAACAATAGTTCAACAGACTTCAGGCATCTTAAGTTTGCGAGACTCTTTATTGATGCTAAGGAGACAATCCAGCCAATTACGTTTAGTACCTGCATTTAGTCTTTTTGGGAAAATACGTCAGTTTACACTTGTAAATACAATCAACTGACTCATTTTGAAAATGGTTTAAGAAAATTGATTTGAATGCACGTGGCACAAAATATCTTTTATAATTTGATTAAAATGCACACAGGCAAGATTAATCTTTTTAACTTGGGAGAATTATTTAATATTATAATCTTGTGAACCAATTACATGTTGCTTGTGCGTTCAGTAGCCCGGATCTTGTCCGGGTTAAAGATCAAGAGACACACCACAATGTTCTTTTGTGCACTGACGGGTGTACGCCTACACCCCGCGCTTAAGTCGTGGCCATTTCGTAAAATGATGCCAAAGATATCCGGGACATGGTCATTAACCCCCAAAGGCTTTAAGTAACAAGACTGTTTAAACGAGCCGATCAAATTATTCAACTACCCACCTAACGGTGGAGATTTGATGCCCGATCAAGCGGTATGCTATATACCGTAACCCAAGCCCGTATAGGGAAAATAAGTTAAAAGTATTTACCTGAGCAAAGTATAATTCAAAATTAGCAAAATGCATGTAGCTTTTACTGGTCCTCCTAATCTGGAACGAAGGTTTTATAATAACCTATTAGAATCCTAACGGGTCCTTAATTAAGCTTAAGCTTAGACCGGCTAGTTTCAAAGATACGGTTCGTACGCACGATTAAGCGAAGACCGGATAGAATGCGATTTAGACCCGACAAGTTTGAAGACTTGTTTAATATGGGTTTATTATTCACATTCTGGATTTTGAGATAAAACCGTTAAGGTTTGACCCGTTTCGGCTAATTTATGTAAACTTGTTACATAAACCGAACCGTACGCGTAATATGCGTGACGGGTATTCATGAGAGCTATATACAGGTTTCCTAAGTTAATTATGCCTCAAATATGTTGTGACATCATTAAGATGTCTTTCATTATGCCCGAAACGTGTTTAAACACAAACTAGGCCCCGTAGGGGTAGTTTGGTCATTTAAAGGTTTATAAAAGAGTTTAAGTAACAACCTGAGTTACAGGTCTGATGTAATCAGCAAAAATACATAATTTGCTAAGTTATATCCGTAGGATAAAGCATATATGTGAAATTTATCATTTTTAACCAAACTATGCCCCGTAGGGGTATTTTGGTAATTTCACATAAGCCGAAAAGCTCAAAACTGAAGTCTGAGTTTATCAACCTTTGTTTACTGTTAAAATATTATAATTTGCCTCATATATCAGTAGGTATCAACTCGGGTATGTTCAATATAATTTTGATACATACTTTGCGTTAGAAACGCTTAATAAGGCGATTAAAGGCCATTTCCGGGTTCGATACTTAAATCTGATATTTTTATATTTCCAGAAGGCTTAAAATAATTTATTTATCATATGTGATCAGTAGCAAAAGGTTTGGAGTCGTTTAGACATGTAAAACTCATTTTATGGCCCGTTAGGGCAAAACCGACAATTACCGGATTAAGCCTATGACTACTAGTTATGCTCAGCCTAAAATTAATTAAAAATCTTTAAAAATCCCAAAATAATATATTACATCAGTGGGTATTAAGTTTGATACCAAAAAGTAGGCTTAACTAGGCTATACGCTAATTACGCCGTTTTATTAACATAAAGCATTCATTTTGCGATAATGAGCATAACTCTTAATCTACAAATCAAACTGATGTCAAACTTTGCATACAAGTTTATATATCAGTAATTAAAGTTTCTACTCTTTTACATTTCCAAAAATCACGTTCTAAAGTAATAAGGGCATAATGGTCAACATACGAGCAATTAACGGAAACATGCATATTAATTAGATAACTAATGAACCAAGGTGTATAATCACAGAGGGTTGTACTAACATGTAACCTAGTCCAATTAAAGCTCTGAGACATTTCTAAAACATGCTTAAATGGGTCAGAACTGAAAGTCAAAGTGAAAGTCAAACTATGCGACTTTCGGTTCCGAACCGGGTCTAAACAGGAATTTGTCGAGTTGAACATGTTTAGACATGTTCTTACACTTATTACCAAGTTATAACAATGATCCAACAGGTTGTAAATGATCTATAATGTTAATTATGCATAAATGGCATTTTAAGTATCCTGTTGACTTTTTCTTAGCAAGTTTGACCCGACTTTTGACCTGGTTAGAGTGGTAATCAGGGGGAACCCTTTTGAGGTTTTATTACCCACATAAATACCAACTTATAACTACTTTTGATTCGACTAATCACTGGACCATTAGTAATTAATCTTAAAGTCAACCGTTAATTACGACGGTTTGACTTTTAGTCTAAAACTAAGCTAAAACTTAATTAAGAAGGGTCAAGCAAACTTACAAGAGTCCTATGCTTGATTAGTGATCACTTGAGAGTGCCTTGGAGCTCCAAAAATGATCAAATTGCAAGAATGAGATGTGAAGAACAATGGTTGCAACCTTGGTCCTTTTTATAGTGAATTTCTCACCACAATTTGTTGACACTTGGGTCTACAACTCTCCACAACTGACTTACAAGTGTTCCTAGTGCTTAGGGGGTGTTTAGGGGTCAAGCATGAAGAGGCAAAATCGAAAAAATGAGGTTGCAAGGGCTGAGGCAGACAAAGAATCAAAGAAAATCAATTTATGTCCAGACATGGCAGTGGCGTAGCGCTACTGCATAAGCAGTTAGTGCTCGCGCTACGCGAGCCCTTGGTCTCATCCAACAAAACTTTTAAAAATTGCAGTTTTGGTCCCTGGCCTTTCTAAAGGTCGCTTTCATGTCTTGTTTTGCACAATGAACCCTCTAACTTAACATATAAGGGCTTTAAAACATTTACCCACTTTGTTAAGTCCCCGGTTAACTTTATTGTTACCCGAAAAGGCCTAACTTTCAACGTTGACGCTTTAACCCCTCGTACACGAATTTGATCATAACTTTCTCATACGTTGATGAAACTTTATGAAATTTTTATCGTGCATTCTAGTGAGCATAATTAATCGTTACAAAGCTTTGGGTTTGTCAAAAGGTCACTCAGAGGTATAATTTAAACATGTTGACACATTTAACCCCTGTAGTTTGTAATCTCTCACTTTTAGCTTCGTATGATCCATGATTTATTCGTTTGAAGGTATGAGCATCATGTAGGGTTAATATACAACATATTTATTCATTGTTGACATTTAGAACTCGTATATTCACATACTTTTCATTATTGTCAACTTACATCCTTTTATAACATTCTTTCACACGTTCAATCATATGACACGTGTCTACACATTATAGGACGTGAATTTTCAAGGTGTTACAACTATCGACCCAAACTGTGCCATCGAAATCGAGTATTTGGTCCCCCCCACATCGGAATGCTACCCCATCATTGTCGAAAGGGTCGCACCTTGAATTGAACGTGAAGGTGCTATAGAATTCCATAGTGCACTCGTGGACTGAGCGAAGTCGAGTGGTTAGGGCGATTCTTAGTGGGCCGGTAACGAGGTTGTTAAACCGGTCAAGTTGGTTCACCATTGCTAACAAATCCATGCATGCTTGCCTTGGGTATTCTTCCGGTCTTGTTTGAAGTACTTCGTATCTTGCCCTAGCATCGAGCTCATTTGGGTTGAACCTCGTGAATTTTCTCGACATCTGAAAGAATACACCAAAAGTTAGCATGAAACAGTGGAAATTTTCGGACAAAACTGCAAACAGCGAGCTGGACACGGCCCCGTGTTCAGCGGACACGACCCCGTGTCCAGGCATCTGTTACTCAAAAATTTCATTTTTCGACCCGTTACCGAAAACTTGAAAATTTTTGGTCCAATAGGTGCGGTTTCCCCCGAAAATGAAACCCCAAGTGCCGTTTTTCCTAAAACAAACCGTTTACCCATTCAATTTTATCTTTTTCGGTTAAAAAATAAGGGTTTGAGGTTTTTTGTGAGAAATCGGGCGAATATTTGGACAATACAAGTGGATTTACTCCCTATAACATTAATCTAACTAAATGTTAACAGATTTAAGCAAAAATTTGAGGTTCGATCCGGATGTAGTTCAAGAACCCTAGATTTTTCCCCAAATTTTTGAAGTTTTAACTACATGCAAATGCTTAATATAACTACTAATGATGATAGAATCATACCTTGGTGTTGTTAGAAGTAGAGGAGACGTCGAAAATCTGCGGAAAATCGCCTTGAACCAGAGCGTTTTTTGGGGGAAACGGGGCGTGTGGAATGGTGTAACTGTTATGAGAAAGGGGATTTATCCCGACAGTCACGCGGACACGGCCCCGTGTCCAGCGGACACGGCCTCGTGCCGAGCAATGTTGAATTTTTTTTAAGTGCTCGTGTGAGTGCCCTTGTTTTCCCAAAACTTGGTTAGAAGACTTACCAATTAAGATGTCATCCCGTTGGTTCGTAACTTACCAGGTATGATGTTGTTGCTTTTATTCTTCGACCATTTGAAGCGAGATTTCTTCCTCTTCATCCTCAATAAATCCTTGATAGAGTTTCAGCCGTTGGCCATTGACTTTGAATAGAATTCCATTCCGAGATTTAATTTCTACTGCACCGTGTTGGAAAATATGGGTGATGGAAAAAGGTCCTGACCACCTAGACTTTAATTTACCAGGAAACAATCGAAGTCGTGAATTAAACAAAAGAACTTGATCTCCTACTCGAAATTCATTAGGTTTAATATGTTTGTCATGCAAGTTTTTCATTCTTTCCTTATAAATTTCAGAGTTTGAGTATGCATAATTCCTAAGTTCGTCTAATTCATTTAACTGACAAAATCGATTTCTACCGGCAAATTCTAAATCTAAGTTTACATTTTTAATTGACCAGTAGGCTTTGTGTGCAATTTCTACTGGCAAATGACAGCTTTTTCCATAGACTAGCTTATATGGGGTTGTACATATTGTTGTTTTATAAGCAGTTCGAAAAGCCCATAAAGTATCATCTAATTTATCTGCCCATTCTTTTCTATTTAACCCTACGGTTTTCTCAAGTATTCGTTTTAAACATCTATTAGTCACTTCGGCTTGTCCGTTTGTTTGAGGGTGATATGCTGTTGAGACCCGGTGATAGACCCCATATATTGTTAAAAAAATTTCAAGTTGATGGTTGCAAAAATGGGTACCTCTATCACTTATTAATGCTTTAAGTGTTCCAAAACGAGAGAATAATTTTTTTAGAAATCTTACCACGACTCTTCCATCGTTTGTTGGGAGTGCCTCGGCCTCGGCCCATTTAGACAAGTAATCTACTACCACAAGTATATATTTGTTTCCTTTTGACGGTGGGAAAGGTCCCATAAAGTCGAGTCCCCACACATCAAAAATTTCACAAACAAGAATGCCATTTTGTGGCATTTCGTTTTTGGAAGAAATATTACCTGTTCTTTGGCAAGCATCACATGTCTTGACAAGACTTTGGGCATCTTTGTAAATGGTTGGCCAATAAAACCCCGAATCAAATACCTTTTGTGCGGTACTAGCGGCACCATGATGTCCTCCGTATGGACTTTCATGACAATGGCGGAGAATTCTTCGTGCTTCGCTGCCATGTACGCATCGTCGGATGAGTTGGTCGGCACACATTTGGAAAAGATAAGGGTCTTCCCAAAAATAATGCTTCACATTAGCAAAGAATTTTTTTCTTTGATGATGCGGCCAATCTTTTGCGACTATACCGCTAGCTAAATAGTTAGCATAGTCGGCGTACCATGGTTCTTCTTTGTATTCCACCATTTCTAGGGACTCCGTTGGAAATTTTTCGTTGATTTGCTCGTCCCTGGTTGCCTCCAAAGCTGGGTCTTCTAAGCATGAAAGATGATCTGTCGCGGTGTTTTCTGCTCCTCTTTTGTCTTTGATTTCAATATCAAATTCTTGGAGGAGTAAAATCCACCGAATCAAACGTGGTTTTGCGTCCTGCTTTTTGAAGAGATATCGAATGGCTGCATGATCTGTATAGACTATAGTTTTAGAAAGAACAAGATAAGAACGAAATTTATCAAAAGCAAATACCACAGCTAGTAATTCTTTTCCAGTTGTTGTGTAATTTTCTTGTGCATCGTTAAGTGTTTTACTAGCATAATAAATTGGGTGAAAATGCTTTTCTTTTCTTTGTCCCAAGACAGCTCCAACTGCAAAGTCACTTGCATCACACATGATTTCGAAAGGAAATTTCCAATCAGGCGCTATCATGATAGGTGCATTGACTAGCATTTCCTTTAGGGTTAGAAATGTTTGATTGCAATCCTTGTGTAAGATGAAAGGAGCATCTTTTTCAAGTAATTTTGTTAGAGGCCTTGAAATTTTAGAAAAGTCTTTGATAAACCGCCTATAAAATCCGACACGCCCTAGGAAACTTCTGATAGCTCTAACGGAGGATGGGGGTGGTAATCGAGAAATAGTGTCTATTTTTGCTCGATCAACCTCCATTCCTTCGCTTGAGATTTTGTGACCGAGTACTATTCCCTCCGTTACCATGAAATGGCATTTTTCCCAATTAAGGGTGAGGTTAGTTTCCTCACATCGGGATAGCATTCGTTTGAGGTTATCGAGGAATTGGTCGTATGAATCCCCAAAGATAGAAAAGTCGTCCATGAAGACTTCCATAGTCTTTTCTATCATATCATATCATGGAAGATGGCTACCATGCAACGTTGGAATGTTGCGGGGGCATTACATAGACCAAATGGCATGCGTCGATAAGCAAAAGTTCCATAGGGACATGTGAAAGTTGTCTTTTCTTAGTCTTCGGGTGCTATCGGGATTTGAAAGTAACCTGAAAAACCATCCAAGAAACAGTAAAATTTATGACCGGATAATATTTCTAACATTTGATCAATGAAGGGCAAAGGAAAGTGATCTTTCCTTGTTGCTTCATTTAATCGTGTATAATCTATACATACTCTCCATCCTGTGACGGTTCTCGTTGGTATTAATTCATTCTTTTCGTTAGTTATTACCGTCATACCTCCTTTCTTTGGAATAACTTGGACGGGACTTACCCAAGGACTATCAGAGATAGGATAAATAAGTCCGGCGTCAAGTAATTTGATGACTTCATTTTTAACCACTTCTTGAACATTTGGATTTACTCGACGTTGTGGTTGTATTACCGATTTGTAGTCATCATTCATTAAAATTTTGTGCGTGCACATGGAAGGACTTATTCCTTTAATATCTACAAGCTTCCAAGCAATCGCATTTTTGTGTTTTTTCAAAAGGTTAATTGATTTTTATTTTTCTAAACTATCTAACTTAGATGAAATAATTACAGGTGATTTACCATCTTTGTCTAGAAAAGCATATTCCAAACCTTTTGGAAGTTCTTTGAGCTCAAGAGGTGGGTCTTTAGGAGACTCCTTATTTGGTTGCTTATTTTGATCAAGAACTTTAAAAGTTTGTTCTATGGCGAACTCTTCTTCAACAAAGTGGTCAAACTTTTCACTTGTATCCGGTGGTTCATCTTCATCTTCAATTAGGGGGTCATTATTGCCGAATGGATATTTCATTGAACGCTCAAGATCGACACTCTTTTTAAATGCCCCTAATTGAATAGGTAGATTGTTATACTTCCGGTTATTCTAAGCTTCGTGGGTTTTACAAAGGGTCGTCCCAACACTAGAGGAGCGTTATCGAGGATGACAAAGTCGGTTGGGATTACCATTTGATTTGTTTGAACCAAGACATCCTCAACTACACCGATTGATTTTATTACTTTCCGATTAGATAGAAAAATGGGTATTTGAAGTGGAGAAAAATCACTAATACTTAATTTTTCAAAAATGTAGTTGGGCATTCTGTTAACGCAAAGATCTTTATCAATTGTGACATTACTAATAAATGAATTTTGAAAAAAACATGGAACCGGTGTAATGTTGATTTCAATTGGGTCTTCTTTTATTAGCGAGGTTTGATCTTTAGTTAACTTAACACTTACTGTTTCGTCAATTTTAGTGTTAGTGTTTAACTCTTTTAAAAACTTCGCATGAGTTGGAATTAAACAATGATTTTCAAAAGAAGGTGACAAGAGATTAATTTCTTCAAAATTAGACCCTTCTTGAATTTTAACGTTAACGGACTCACCTTTTTCGTTGTTTAACTCATGTGTCGGTTTTTCACTTATTTGTTCTTCCATTTTTACACTTTCAATTATCTCTTCTTTATTTAATTCTTCTCTTGCGCGGGACTCCTCTTCCCTTGCGCGAGATTCTTTTATATAGCGCTCGATAACTTTAAGGTGTTCGAATATCCTATCGGTCACTTCGATTATAGAAAAAGGATCGGGATTTTCAAAGCTTGAATCCGGTTGTTCGATCCTTTGTTCCTCATAATACCCATATGAAGTAGATGGTTCACACCATTGTTCTTCATTGTAAGCATATGATGGATAAGGGTCGTAATTTTGTTCTTCATAATACTCATATGAGGTGGGTTGTTCATGCCATGGTTCCTCATAATAAGCATATGAAGGTGGTGGCTCATATCTTGGTTCCTCAAAGTATGAGTAAGAAGGCTCATACCTTGGTTCATCAAAATACGAGTATGAGGGAGAAGGTTCATACCTTTGGTCTTCATAGGATGTGTATGAAGTTGATGGCTCGTACCTGGACTCCTCATAGTAGGTGTATGAAGTGGACGGTTGATATAAGTTACAATATTGAACCGAGTGCGGGTCACCACAATTATTGCAATAGTTACTTATATAATCGTCCTCCTCGTAGGTGTAGTTGTAACCTCCTGAGTATTGATCCATAAGAATCACTCAGCAGACCACAACCAAGGCTCGAGATCAAAAAACAAAAATAAAAACGGAGACAGAGGCTGGACACGGCCCCGTGTTCAGTGGACATGGCCCCGTGTACAGAATATGTATCTGGGCGTTTTAATTAAAGTTACTGATTTCGTTCAGCACGGGGGCGTGTTCAGTGAGCATGGCCCCATGTTCAGGCTCTGTATCTGGGTGTTTTTATGAAAAATATGCAGCACGGCCTCGTGTTCAGCGAGCACGGCCTGTGTTCAACCTACTGTAAATGCAAAACTAAACTAAAATACAGAAAAAAGAGCGCGCGTTTTGTAAAGGTTTTGAAAAACTGATTAGGCCGTCGATTTTAAGCTTTCTTAAAATCCTTGTGTCCCCGGTAGCGGCGCCAAAATTTGATGCGTGTGAAGTGTGTATAGTTTTTAATGTATATTTTAAGCCCTTTTACACTTTTTAGTCAAGTTTTAAATTTATAAAACACGATATTTACTAACACTAAACACACATTTGGGCAAGTGCACCCATCGTGAGCGTAGTATAGTGTTGGTAAGATACCGAGGTCGTCCAAGGACACAAGAGCTTTTAGTACCGGTTTATCCTCAACGTTTAATCAAATCAAAAGTTTAGAAAAAGGTTTTAAACTAGAAAAATAAAAACTAATTAAAATGCTGAAAAATAAAAATAAAAATAAAAACAGATAGACAAGATGAATCACTTGGCTCCGAATCGTGTTTAGTGTAATCTTTGATTATTTCCGCACTTTTGCACTTTTTAACAGATTATCTTAGTTATTGTAGTAGGCCCCTCTTTTGAAGGTGACGTTACCCTCAACCCAGTAGTTTGAGTCAGCAAGGATACAATCCTAAAGGGTCAGATTATTGAAAGATAATTAATTAAGTTATTAATGCATATTATGGTAGGCCCCTCTTTTGAAGGTGACGTTACCCTCGGCTAAGTAGTCTGAGTCAGCAGGGATACAGTCCTAAGTAGCCGGGTTAAAGTATTAATAGTAGCTTACATATGAGGGGATCAAAGAGTTTGGACCCCGCCATCCAATACCGGTAGGTATTGAAGGATGTCCTACTAAATTTGACCCAGGTCCTTGCAGGATCTATACACTGAACAAGGCAAGACTCTTACCAAACCGTTCCCTTAACCCCCGACCAGGTAGCCAACATACCTCCATATAGACCGTGGAGATATGAATGGTGAAAATCTTTTATTTTATATAGACAGTAAAATAATGCCAAGACACCACGGACAAACGATAAGGAAGAATCACCTTCAACATAAGAAACTAGTTATTAAAGTCATTAATACATAACCAAGTAAAAAGTGCGAAAAGATTTAAAATAAAAAGTATTACACTAGACACTTGTCTTCACCAAGTGATGTAAGAGACTTAGGCAAACATGGCCTTTGATTGTAAGGAACTCTTACGATCAATCTTGGATCCCGAGACGACTCACACACTCTATGATGGAAAATGGATGATGGTGGTGGATGATGGTGTTATGGTGGTGGTGGGTGAAGTGTGAGAGAGGTAGTGTGCCAAGGGATGGTTTGCAAATGAGCCAAGCACCCCTATTTATAGCCTGAACAGTAGCTCAGGCACGGCCCCGTGTCCAGTGGGCACGGCCCCGTGTCCAACCTCTTCTCTGTCTTCATTAATTTCAGTTTGTCTGCATTAGTTGACCCCGCCCACGTGTCTGCTGGGCACGCCCCCGTGTGCAGAAGCGTATCTGTACTATCAAGATTTTCATGGATTCTGCGAATCTTATAGTTGACCACGGCCCCGTGTCCGCTGAGCACGGCCCCGTGGTGGGCGATAGAAGCTTCTATAGCTTTGTCTTTTATGCTGGCACTTGGGCACGCCCTCGTGTTCACTGAGCACGGGGCGTGTTCAGCCTTCTGTTCTCTTGTTTTGCTTGGGAAGATGCTGTCGGGGAGGTCGGGCATGCCACGTTTGTTCCTTTTCTTTTATTTATGTTGGATTTAGCTGCCTTTTTGCTTCTTTTGTTAATTTGAGCTCATTTAATCCTGAAAATACAAAAGGAAGACAAAAACACACTTTTTCCAACATTAGTACTAAAAAAGGGTTAGTTTTATGCCACAATTGATGTAATTTATATGTTGCATTTTGCACACATCACTGTATAATTGCTTAGTTTTGTGATAATTATATCTGAACATGTTTGCAATTCAGATGTCAAAGGATATAACCTGTAATCAAGAAATTCAGGCTGCTAATGAAAATTCTTTGGATAAAAATACTATAGAAAATATGATAGCTCAAGGAATATCGAATGCCATACCTTCGATCATTGAAGCTATTAAAATTTATATGCCTATAAACGAAAGTCCTACTTTACGTTGTAAGCATACTCATCACTTCAAACCTAGCCCTAGTGCCAATGGAGGTCATGATATTCGTATCAAAACTCCATCTTCCAAACGAAAGAAAACCACAACCTGTAGTTACTCTTATAAGGAATTCCGCTCTGATAAATCCTCTAAGAATAACAGAATGGAACCAACGATCGCGCAACCTACCTGCAACAACTATAACAAAAAGAGTTCAAAAAGACGCCATTCTAGGAAGATACACCACTGTAATTTCTGCAAGAAAGCTGGGCATACAGAGGAAGAATATAGAAGGAAAACTAACATATGTTTCAACTGCGGAGAACTAGGCCATGTCCATCCCTACTGCCCGAAATTATCCAAGGCACTCGACAACAAGGCTATGAACCCAGATGAAGCTAAGGAGAACGCATAAATATTTACGACACCGGAGGCAACAACAACTTTTAAAATAAGCACCCTTACGTTTTGTGTATACTAAAGTATTAGTTGACTTTTGATTCCAATCAAAGTTTTATAAATAAAAGGTCTTTATTTTCTTTCATAAAGCCAACACTCATTTGTCTTATCTCTTGACAAATTCATACGTTGCATGTGCATTGCTTGTTATGCATGTGAATTCATTTCAAAAGATCCTTTATCCATGAATTTGAATTTTATCTCATTATACTCATTTTTGACAATCCATATGATTGCAAAAACCTTGACTTTTGATATCAAGTCAACAGATTTCTTGGAAAACTCATTTTCTATTCAAAAGTTACTTCCCAGATATTTATTGAAATCATTTCTTGTCAATATATATGTCCAATTGTTGGGATATGTCCAAGCCAAGCTCAATTGTTTGAACTTGTTCACAATATACATTCAATTTAAGAGCCCATATGATGAATTGAAATCATCATATTCAAGGTAATTTCAACTAACCCTTCATTTCTTTGGATCATAGTAGACTTGTTTAACGTCTTCAAACTCCAACAAATCATTTGTTAAATCACGACACCTTGCGGTGGTGATTTCTTTGAAACTTGGACTCATTTCATTTTCACACCTGAGGTATGAATTTATCTATTTATTGATTCATTATCCTAAACCAGTCTTAATACAATTTCATATTAAGATAAAGGTACCTAAATTCTTATTCCAATGTACCTCCAACATTTCTTTCATCTTGATCAATCCTATTCATTTATTCCTTCCCTTGAACATCCTATCTTTTGAATATCCAGATTCACCTCATTAATACTTTCAGTTAATTTCGAGAACGGTGAATTCGTTCGGTCACCAAAATCATTGAATTCTTTCAATCATTACAACACCTTGCGATGTCTGTATAAATTTGTAGCCTGGGCTATCATAAACCCTAATCATATCAATTCATACGTCGTTCGTTCGACTCATCATTCAAATAGTCTTGATACAATTATGTATCAGGACAATGATACACTAAATCCTATTGTATTTCCGATGTATCCCTTCTGTTTAAATAAATGTCACTAATTTATGGTTTGCCAATTGGCAAATCATTTTTTTCATACTTCTATTTTCAATTAAGGTTATTGATTCAGAGTTTTTCTCAATTAACAATAAAAGTAAGTTCTCTTTTGACATTGGATCCTATTGTATCTAAAAAGTCACTCACATTCGATTTTTTATGTCTCGGTTTAATTTTGAGACTCAGTCACCTTGATGATTGTATTATTTCATCTCGTTCACTGAACATCAATTGCTGGAACTAAATTTTTAGGACCACTGAAATCCAATTATCCTATGATATCTTTATATTCATCTTTTGATTCTGCTTCAGACATCTTGATATACTGTTTTTACTAAACGACATAACGTAACTCCGAGAAGATATCATATCCCAAATCTCGAGGACGAGATTTAAAACAAGGTGGGGAGGATATAACAACTCTCCCAAAGCCCTTAAAATACTTCTATAAGTCCTAAAATACACTCTGTGTATGAAAAACGGGTCCGAAATACCTTTATATAAATAAAAATCAACAAAAACCAAGTCTGACAGTCGCTCACGGGGCGCGACGAAGACCTCAGTGGTCTATCACGGGCGCGACAACCCTTACTTGGGCGACACTGCATAGTGCCACGTGTCCCTGCCACGTGTAAAGCCTACCTTGGACTCGACCAAGCTACCACCGCCTTTTTGGCGCTCACGGGCCGCGAAGGCCTATGCCCTAAGGCGTCACGGGGCGCGACGGCGCTTGACCAGCCTATAAAAAGGGGGCTTCAGGCTCTCATTTGAATTTGTTCATTTTCTCTGAATCTCTCTTAATTCTAATAGGCTAGAGCTATAGCCTAATACCCCCTAATAAGCGAAGCTCTGCCTCGTTGTAAGTATTATAACCCCCGGTTACTTATTAGTTACTCTGCCCGATTGATCTAGAACTCTGTAACGCATGTCAAGGCTCTGCCTGACTCAGTTCGTTGGAGTTCTGTCTCGGGGGTTATGGCTATTGTAAATTGGGTTATCTTACTAATACGTGTGCATTGTTTAATTTTAATAGATTATAACCAGGAAGTCACCAGAAAGCAGTAGTATTATCTAAAACAGTAATGTGGGTACATTCACTTTTTGTAAACTGTTTTTACAAAATCTCAATTGTTTTAAAGTAAAATTTAACAGTGATTGAGTATTTGTAATTCTACAATTACTGTCGGTATGTTGTGGTTTTGTATACATTACTTGTTACTAACACTGAGAATAGTAACATGACCATAAGTCTAGATTGACAGTACCGTGGGTGTTAATTTGGTAGATATAAACAAATGTAATTGCGGATGCCCTCAATACTGTAAAGATATAAAATCTTGTTTTAATTAAACTGATATGCACTCACCAATATTTCTTGCTGATAAAATCTTTTAAACACGTGTTTCAGGTAACTTAGTGTGAAGCCAATAAAAGCCAGCTGGAGAGCACTGAAAGCTTAGAAAAGTGGCTATAAAAGTTACCTAAATAAAAAGGAGAATTATTTTCAATAATTAGGGTTTATCCCTATAAATATATTACAAATGAAAAATCGGGTTTTGTCCCACTTGTCTATTTTGAATGCATTATCCGCAAAACTTGGGTTTTATCCCATTTATCTATTTTAGACATTTTGGTGTTTAACTCTGATAAAAATATTTCCTAACTAGGGTCCTGATGTAAATTTTCGCTGCCAAATTAATAAACAGCGATACCATCTGACTGGCTCGTGGCCGCCCGCTCCCAGGGTGGGATCGGAGGCTGTGACATAACTAGACACAAATTATGACTCGGGTTTACTAAGATGACGGTGAAAGACTACCTAGACTGGAATCCTGGATTGAACTAGTGATGATTTTATTAGGGTGTGTGTTACTATGGAACCTGGATCTTTTAATGCTAAACCTATCGAGGCACCGAACAGGACCCTCGACCCTTCTCATGAAGACACCTATAGAGCTCTAAAGACTGTTATGGACACCGGTTGGTCTAGACTCCCTCACGGATTATGTAGGTGGTTTATGAAAGTACCCTAATTCGATCTACTCCCTCTCGGGTTATAAACCTAGGGTAAACTCGGGTTCTCGACTCGACTTGATAGACAACGGTCAATAGGGAAACTAGTTTAGACTCCCCATGGAGACCCTACCTAGCAATTTATCAACTTAGACCTAAAAATAACCTCGCACCTCTCAGTTATTCAGATTAGTAGAATACTTAGACCTACTTAATTATCACTTACCGCTTCTATGGTATATTGGGCAATTAACCAAACAGATCACAATATAAAATTATAATCTAGCATGACCCTTTTATGTGAAAGACATCCACCAAGAAGCACATGAAGCAATAAATGACAATTAAACAAAACTAAGCATGCATACACATCGAACCGATAATCAAGTCGACTACTTTCATAAATAATCCATAAATAATCAAACATCCATAATAAAAGCAAAACTTTAATAATCCATTCATCCAATCTAGGCAGTTTAAAGATTTTAGCCTGACATATTGAAGATCAAACACAAAATAAAAGTATAAATGAAAGAGTAGAACATGATCAAAACTAGAAACGAAGAACAATTAAACCCGAATAGTAAAAGCACGACCCTGATGATTCCTCTTGCTTCAAACCTTCAACCAATGCTTTCAAACTCTCGAAAACGCTCCAAAAGCTTCCAACTTTTCGCCCAAGATCTCTCAAATTCGTTGTTAGGATTAGAGTTGTTTAGAATTAAGTTTATAAAGGTTTCTATGCATCTACCTAGCTCCAACCCCATCACATTCTGCGAAAATAAGGCCTCCGTGTCACGCGGAGGCAAAGTCACTTCATCGTCACGCGACACGGCGCTATCTTTCATCTTTATTAGGAGTAATGGATTTTAATAATCCTAACTAATAGCCAATGGCCGACAACGGTCCCAACTTTAAAATTCATTAGTGGTGGTCCCACCTTTTCATATATTGTAAACCGAAAACGATAAGAGCACAAAAAGAAATTAAGGTTATGTTAGTAAAGGTCCATTAGTTTACAATATGTGAAAAGGTGGGACCACCACTGGTTATTTTTGAAATTGGGACAGTTTCCGGCCAACGACTAATAGTTTAGATTATTAAATCCATTATTCCTCTTTATTATTATTTAGTGTCGTCGCGTCACCCGACGGCTTTGGTGTTTTATGGTGGCGTGACGCGGCGATGACTTATTCCAGCATTCCTTTGTTGTTTCAGTTTCCATTCAACCGCGTCTCGTCTGGATCTCGGTAATTCTTCTCGCCTAGCATATTTTCTTCAATTTTCAGCAACTTTAGCGCTTGAGACCTGCAACTAACGAACCTACAATAGTAATCAATTCTAACCTAAAAAACGACACAAAATGACTCAAAATATGTACAAACTTTACCGAATAGATGTATTTTGCAATACATCACACATATACCAATACGAATAAACACGTTTAAATACTTAAAACCGACACAAAACTATACAAAACACAACGTGTTTGCACACGCACATCAGCTTCTTCTTGGGAACCATGCGTACCGCCCATGCTTATGTTCACATTAGATGCAAAACCAAGTGGCCCTTGAAAGTTCACATTAGATGCAAAACCAAGTGGCCCTTGAAAGTATTGGTGCGACATGTTTAGTAATTGCGTGTACCCCTTCATATTCGGGTCAATATCTTGGTAATTGTAGGTTGGTAGCGGTGGATGGTCTTCAGGCAATATGAATTTGGGTTGCTAGGCCGAGATAGAACACCAAAAGCGGCGAAATGAATGCATGATATTTTTTTATAAAGAATAAGAAAAAAGGGGTTTATACGAATAAGAGAAAAGTGTATAAAAATGGGGTTGAGTTAGGGTTTACATAGGTGAAAAGTGGAATTAAAAAAAGTGAATTTTTTTTATTACCGTTGCATAACAGTCAAAATCCTTGAAACATTTAAAATCACAGCGTTTTAAAGGCCACGCCCAAGCCCGAATTTGAAAACAAACGCCCCGGGGGCGGTGAGTCGGTGACCCAAGCGTTTCGGGGCGTCTCCACGCCCAAACAACCCCCACTATGAGTAGTCTAATATTGAAATAACATCATTTATCCCAATTAACGTTACAAAATTTCGACCTACTTTTAAGCAAACAAAAACAACTCCTTTGTATAATATATCGCCGTCCTGACTAGGATGTTATTGTTGTTGAATATGCTTTTTCGTTTGTAATCTTTAGATGACCCAACAAGTCGTCAGGCAAACCTAAGTATTTCCCAAGTGTTTATAAGGGATTTGTCTTTATCAATGTATCACTAACCTCAATAGATAAAAAAACCATTATCCGAAACTTTTCAAGAACAGAATCCACTTTCTATGAATGTTTCCAAACGCCTCCCACCGGTCCATTTACTTTATTTCCTACCCTTTTGTTTGTTTCTTATATCATCTTTCAATTATTACAACTTTTATTATTACCATAAACTAAACCAACCTACCAATATTTCCAGCATTAATTTAGCGTCAAAAACCACTAAAAGGGTCGATCTGGTATCATAACCAATCGAATAGATAATGACTTAACATCATCGGTATTCATTATTATGGTTTTTTATTGATGTAAGATATTCTTTTCAGCTCAGGTTGATAATTATTTTGTAATACATGTTTCCCACTGTATTGCATGATTAATTTTCATATGGTTTATTCTTATTTTGTTGATTATCGTATGGAATTTAAAAATTTTCACTAAGAGCTCTTTTGTTTGTTATTACGTAAGGTAAATATATAAAATTTTCATTTAGTTTATTCTTTTTACATTAATGAATCAAGTGGTAGAAGATTTTTATTTCTTTTGGGAGATACAAGTTCAACTTTGGGAGATACAAGTTCAACTCTCACAGTGATGCACTCGTGGGCAATTATAGGAGATCCAGGAAAACCTGTGTTCGATCTTTGAGTCAAACGGGTTTTACAGGTAATTTCACCGTCATGCCTATGGACGGATGAGTTATCGGGTTTTCCTCGAAAATGGTGGTGGTCTCGGGTTACTATCGAAGTACTTCGTTTGGTCCAGTGGATACTTCGAGAATGCTCAGGATAGACTTTGTTGACAGTTAAAAGAAAAGTTTATTCTTTTCCCTAGATGCTTCTCTTAAACATATATCTCTCTTTTTTTTTAGTAAATTACAAAAATGGTCCTTTATATATATGTCAATTATTGCAAATTGTGTCATTTGTCCTCAATAATTACAGAAAATGTATTCGATGTTTGTAAACCCTTGCAAGTTATATACTTTAGCCTTAGCCCTAACTCAGTTAATTTTTATGGTTACATCTAACCAAATGGACCCCACATGTGAGTATTTTTATGGTTAAATCTGAACAATGGACCCCACATAAGAGTAAAATGACCAAAATACCGTCAACAATGACACCATATATTTGTTATCTTTATGGTTATGTGAAATGAATACGGAGAGATTTTTTTAGTTGTTTAATACATTTTATTGATTATTTTGAACAACTAATACTATTTTTTAAGAGAAATTGACCTGTAATAATTTCAACGAGATGCCATTGTTCATTTCCAGTTCTATCTTTGAATATTCTCCATGCCAGTCATACATTTCACTCATTTTTCCTTCACCGGTCATCAGTTAAAAAAAACTTATCGGAGTTAATTTTTTTCTGAATTTCAAGCTGACGTTTTAGGGCTTTTGATTATAACGAGGATACGAGTCGAATGATGTAAATCTTACCTTGAAATTGTGCCACAAACGATGAAAATGGTGCTTCAATTCGGGTGTTTAAACTTCCAATTAACAAACATCAAGTCGTTTGTAGCACCGTTTCAAGTTAAGTTTTACATCAATAGACTCGTATCCTCGTTCTAATCCAAAGCCCAAATACATCAGTTTGTAATTCAGGAAAAAAAATTAACTCCATTAATTTTTTTAACTGAAGACCGGTGAAGGAAAAATAGGTGAAAGATGAAACTGACATGCGAAATATTCAAATAACAGACCGACAATAGTCAATAACGTCTAGTTAAGATTATTACAGCTTTATTCACTTTTTCTTAAACAATTACTTATTGTCCAAAATATCGATTCAAACATGTGACGACACCACTTAAGAAATCAAAATTCAAACATTTGTCTACACCACTTAAGAAATCAAAATTCAAAGATGTGACACCACTTAAGAAATCAAAATTAAAGAAATCAAAATGAATTTTTAACTAACTGTATTTATTGTTAAAATTTGTATTGGAGTGTTAAAAAAAATAATAATAAACAAGATGCATTTAATTTTTTTTTTCAATTTAACCATCACAAGTTTATTTGAGAAAAATCAAATTAAGTTTTAAATAAAATAATTAATTTTTTTAAGTAAAAATTTTTATCATTACACACGAAAAAGGGCAATTACAAAGCAATGGCAAGTAGTCGGGCAACAAGTTACGTCGCCACCCTTTTTTTAATAATATTAAAAAAGATGGCGATATGGCATTTGAGGATTGACGGATTCAACTATTGGTTTCAAATTTGGTGAGGCCAACACCTTTTGTCTAAATGCACCAAATTTGGTAACTGTATTTATTGTTAAAATTTGTATTGGAGTGTTCGAAAAAAAAAAAAAGAATAAACAAGACAACGTATTTAGTTTTTTTTTTTTAAATTTACCATCACGAGTGTATTTGAGAAAAATCAAATTAAGTCATAAATAATGTAACTAACATTAAAAAAAGGCGATATGGCATTTGAGGATTGACGGCTTTAACAATTGGTTTCAAATTTGGTGAGGCCAACACCCTTAGACTACCCACTACGGTGATCGGTTTCATCAACCGGTTGCCATATTTACAAAAGGACAAAAAAACATTTGCAATTTAAAAATGTAAAAAATAATTTATGCTTCAAACGGTTTGGTGGGACAACCAAAGGTTGCAAACGGTTGCTAAATATTATAATATATATTTTTTCTTTTCTATGTTATCAATATAAATTTTTATAATAAATAATAATTACAAATCATATTTATATAATAAAATATTAGTTTAGGTTGGGTTGTGAATGTGGGTGAAAAATTGAATTGGGTTGGGTTGTGTAGGTGGAAGAGAGAGAAATTAGTATTTTATTGAAAGATTGGGTTGGGTTGGGTTGGGTTGGGTTGGGTTGTGATAGTGGATAGTCTTAGTCTGAATGCACCAAAGAGGGTGTACCCTTCTCAAGGAAGAGCGGGTAGGCGGTTCTATGATCGGAGGTCCTACGTAGCCACCCTTTCATGTTATTTTTCCTTCACATAACCACAGAGTCATGTTTATATAGTAACCTATCTTTTAATAGCTTCGATATATTATGGATTAAAACATTACCTCATAATTTTATTGTTTGTTTGAGTCTACATGGCAGACTCAAACTTTTTGGACACTATGTGTATACATAACTATAACTATACACTACAAACCCCACCAGGAACCGTGCATAACCAAAAAATTATAATAAAATGGTGGCCCTTTTGTAGAAAGAAATTATTTCTTTCGTTTCTATGATTCTTATATCATGTATAGACCACAAATCCTATCGCCAACAATCCTAAGCCCAAATTACCTACATGTATTTTTTAGAGTAAAGTGCAATATGTGTCCCTATGGTTTATGGGCGACATCAACCTGAGTCCTCATTTTCTAAATCTCACATCATGAGTCCCTCTTGTTTACTTTTTTTCAACACTCAGAACCCCTCCCTCTAAAACTGTTAGTGTATTCCATTACTGACTTAACACTATAGGGGTAGTTTTGTCTTTTAACCCTTAAACAAAACCCTAACTCATTATCATCCTCCACCTTATATGATCCCCACAAATTGCACCGAACCCACCTCTGAATCCGTATCATGAACCCACCTCCGTTCATGGATTTTTTCAGTCCAGCGACAATGGATACACAATGTGTGGCAGATTATAATTACTCCTTGATTAGTATAGTTATCTTGAAAATTACCAAACTTGAACATGATACAACTTCATTAAGAGTTGAACAACTCACACTTTCCTTCTTCTTCTTTATCCTTCTACAGTGATTTTTATCCGTTCTTTCTCCTGCTCCTCCTTGGTTTCTTCTACTCGTTCTTCACTGCTACCAACATGTTAATCATAAAGCATTCTTTCTCTTCCACAAGACTCTTCTTTTTTGAAGGTCCACACTTATTAGACCGCCCGTAGTGGGCGTTTTTTTTTAAATTGCCAAAACACGCCCGAACACGCTGTTAGGGATATAATTTTAGAGCTTGTGGATCACGGATCCTCAGTTGCAGTCCGGATCACGGATCCTCAGTTCAGTTTGAATTAAGGATCCTCAGGAGATGATGCAAGGATAAGGATCTAGGATCCTCATTATTATCCTAAACTAACAATTGTTTCCATCATGTTTTAACTTATTTTGCAGGTGTATTCGAATAAGACTTGGTCCAACCGTGATTCTAGGGTTGCTTAGTACTTTTGCACGTGCATGACCTCCATGACCGTTGTGATGATCGTGGGGAAGCTAGCACCATTTTCGGATAGTTTGTTATTGTTAGGGATGGATTTCTAAATGATCAGTGATCCTTGTTTACTGTTGGGTTTAGTAATCCTCAATTCTGTCTGAAGTAGTGATCCCCAGAAGTGTTGCAGGATCAGGATCATGGATCACTATAAGGATCCCTGTACTAACGATTGTCTACTTTGAATTTGTAATTGTTTTGCAGGAGTATCAACTTGGACTTGGTCTTGGCGATATTACTGGAGAATATTCTAAGTCTATTCCGCACGTGCTTGGCCAGAAATGGACGTTGTGGAGTCGTGGAGGACTTGCACCATTTGCGGAATGTTAGTTAGGCTAGATATTTTCTAATTTAAAGGGGGTAGCGAGCTAGTTAGACAACACTTGGCTATTTTTGGCTACACACACACTCGTACAACTGCTCTCACCAGCTCTCGGCAAAACACTTAGCATTTTTCATACATTTCTACACGATACACTATAGTGATCCTTGTACTTAGCTCACTATCATCCGAAGTTGTAATACATTTCTTGTTTAATTTGAGTTGGTGATCGGTAGTTTCCATCACCGGAGGTTTTTTATGCCGGAGATCATTCATTGATCAAGGGCTTTTTCCTCGTATAAATCTTCGTGTCACTTGTTCATTACACTTCATAGTGATCCTTATTGTTGTTCATCAATTCAAGCATCATACCTCACAACAGAAAGTTTGGTTACATTGTCATTGCTTGATTTTTGACCAAAACAGTTTGGCGCCCACCGTGGGGCAATCGGTGCTTTGTTCCTAGAAAGATTCGTATTTTCGTGGTCATTTCGGTTCGCTACAACCAAACAGATGGCTTCCTCAGTGAAGAATACTTCAAGTTTGATGCCCTCACTCAGTTCTTCACAAGGCGTTCCTCCTTTGCCTCCACCACCTTCTGGATCCCAGAAGAACGCTGAGAATGCTGCGAAGAAACCAACTCCTATTTTCCAAAAACCGCCTACTTATTCTGTTTCAACTAATCCTACTACTAATAATCTTTATGCCCTGATTTTGCAGATGAGGAATCATGCACAAGAGCAGGATAAAACCAGCGAAAGGATCCTCCGGGAGATCGATGAAATCAAGAAACAGAAGAAATCAGTGGAGGATCACTCCCCTCTGATGCCAAGGTCGCTGAACTTCGACACTCCGGTCATAACTTCCCAACACTCAGCAGTTCCGGACGTGCAATACTTGGGTGAACTACCAGGAAGGCGCTATGGAACATCAACAATGAGTCAGGCATTTGGCTCTTACTTCCAGCCGCAGGAATCCTCTTCTCAGCCATCAGGTTCCTCCTCTCAGCACCAGGGATACTTCATGTCAGGAGGATATGTGGGAACGCATGCAGTACAAGGATCCTCCCAGGTCCAAGGATCCCCCCAGGTCCAAGGATCCTCCCAGGTACGAGGATCCTCCCAGGTCCAAGGATCCTCCCAGGTCCAAGGATCCTCCCAGGTCCAAGGATCCTCCCAGATCCCAGGATCCTCTTTGGTCCCAGGATCCTCTCTGCTTCCAGGATTCTCCCTTGTCCAAGGATCCTCCCTGGTCCCAGGATCCTTTCAGGTTCAAGGATCATCACAATTTCAAGGATCCAACCTCCTTCAAAACCAGGGATCCTTGAGAAGTATGCAGCCTCAGAACTCGGACGTTCATCAAGGAGACTTCATACCGATGCAGACTATTACCTCATCTGGTCCTTCAATCATGCCAGAGTCTCGACAAGATGGATTCACATCCGCAATTCCAAACTCGAATCCTGTGGAAGGTAACACTTTTAATAATTTATATAACACTAACCATGGCTTTATGCAGGATACAGGTATCAATCAGGCCATGGCTAGGGAGCTACAGAAGCTAAAGGATATGATATCCAGTGTACCAGGAGTGGTTAAACCCATTCCTGAGATTGCGGATGGTAGCCATAGGATATCTCGTTTTGCACCACCTTTATGTGATGCTGAGATACCTAAAAGATTCCAGATACCATCAATGAAGCTATATGATGGTTCAACGGATCCAGAAGAGCATGTAGCTCAGTACAGGGAGAGGATGGAGATCAATCCAATTCCTGAAAGGTTGAAAGAAGCGTGTCTATGCAAGGGATTTGGATCCACACTTACAGGATCTGCTCTTAAATGGCTGCTAACTCTTCCCCCTTACTCTATTACTTCATTTGCTAATTTAGTTAACTTGTTCAATAGTCAATTCTCTTGTAGTAGAAAGTTTGAACGATTAACTAGTGATTTATATAGGGTAACACAAGGTCAAAATGAATCACTTAGAGATTATATCACTAAGTTTAGTAAAGAATCCTTAGATATTCCTAATTTGGATATTGCTACAGCTGTAGAAGCTTTCAAAATGGGATTGCTTAGGGATTCATTATTCTATGATGATCTTGTTATGACACCTTGCAGGAATCTTGATGAAGTAAGGACTAGGGCCCTTAGGTTCATCCGCCTAGAGGATGACAAAAGGATCCAGGACAGATTGATAGGATCCTCAAAACATGATAAACAAGGATCCTACTTCAGGAACAACAAATCCAACTCCTACAACAGATTTGATAACCAGAATGTGCACGCAGTGGAACAAGAAGAGGATGATGAGGATTATCCTCCTATTTCTGAATATTGTTTTTCTGTTGATAACAATGAACTAATCCTTGCAATGCAGAATCTAGGTGAGAAAGCTAGGTGGCCAAGGAAAAGTGATAAACCAACTGCTACAAAGGATAAATCCAAATGGTGTGCATATCATGAGGATTTTGGGCATCTCACTGAAGAGTGTATTGCACTTAGAAAGGAAATTAGTTACTTGTTGAGCAAGGGGCATTTAAAGGAACTCTTGGGACGAAAGAAGTCAAGGACCCAGGATCCTGAAAGGATCCCGGAAAGGGCTCCTGCTACTCCAGCAGATGCACTAGTCATAAATTTCATATCCGGTGGATCAGACATCTGTGGTACATCCTTCTCAGCAGCAAAAAGACACGCTAAGGAAACCAAGATGGATAATGGAGACAGACCCGTCCGGACCTCCGTTGTCACCCAGGATAAAGTCATTACTTTTGATGAGGATGATCGTGTTGACATCCAGGATCCTTATCATGACGGTCTTGTAATTACATTGTTTATTTCTAACCACTTTGTTCGCAGGATCCTTATAGATAGAGGAAGCTCTGTGAACATCATTCAGCTGGATGTTCTTAAGAAAATGAATATCCCAGAGTCTGTTATTATCCCAAGATCCTCAGTACTTGTGGGATTCAGTGGAGAAACAAAGAATACATTGGGGGACATCAAACTCCCAATCTATATTGAAGGATTGCATTCTTATCAAAAGTTTTGTGTTATTGATTGCTTGTCGTGTTGTAATGTTATCCTTGGCAGGCCATGGATACATGATATGAAGGCAGTCCCATCCACCTATCATCAGTGTGTAAAGCTTCCAAGTCCATGGGGAGTGGTGAAAATTGAGAATGATCAACAGGAGGCTAAGAATTGCTATACCTCATCAATGAAACCAGCCTCAAGACCAAGGGAGCAATAGCAATTAAAGTATCCTTCAAGAGATGTCTTGGAGGCAAGAGAACAGGATTTGAAAGAAATCCTCATGGATCCTGATGATCCTGAATCCAAGATCTTCATAGGGTCAGGGATCCTTAGCGATATTGAACGGGAGCTAGTATCCTTTCTCAAAATAAGGAAAACCACCTTTGCCTGGAAACATGAAGATATGAAAGGTATATCTAAAGACATAATTACTCACAAACTTGGCATTGACAGGTCATTCAAGCCGATTCATCAAAAGAGGAGGAAGTTTGCACCTGAAAGAAATGCTATTATCCAGGAAGAGGTAGATAAGCTACTTCGAGCAGGTATGATTAGAGAGGTTAAGTATCCAAGATGGCTAGCCAATGTGGTTGTTGTTCAAAAGAAAAATGGAAAGTGGAGGGTATGTGTCGACTTTACAGATTTAAACAAGGCATGTCCCAAGGATCCTTTCCCATTACCCCACATTGACTCCATGGTGGATGCTACCGCGGGTCATGAGTTGTTAACCTTTATGGATGCTTCATCTGGATTTCAACAAATTCAGATGGAACCATCCGATCAAGAGGATACAACCTTTATGACCCCAACTGGTATATACTGTTATATTGCTATGCCATTTGGATTAAGGAATGCAGGTGCTACTTATCAAAGGCTAGTCAATATGATGTTCAAGGAGAAAATTGGACACACTATGGAAGTCTATATTGATGACATGGTGGTTAAGTCCAAGAAAGCTGAGGATCATCTTAAACACTTGGAGGAAGCGTTCAATATCCTTGATAAATATAATATGAAACTTAATCCTTCTAAGTGTCATTTTGGTGTAAAGGCAGGTAAATTCTTAGGATATATGGTGACAAAGAGGGGCATTGAAGCAAGTCCAGAGCAAATTAAGGCTATTGTGAATATCAAATCTCCTGCCAATGCTAAGGATGTGCAAAGGTTGACTGGCAGGATCGCAGCCTTGAACAGATTCATATCCAAATCCTCAGAAAAGTGTAAGGAGTTTTATGACATCTTGAGGAAGAACAAGAAATTTGAATGGACTCAAAAGCATGAAAGTGCCCTTAAAGCTCTTAAGGATTACCTATCCTCAGCCCCAGCCTTGATGAAACCAGAAAAGGGAGATGTGTTATCCTTATACTTGGCGGTATCCTCAAAAGCAGTAAGTGCCGTCCTTGTTAAGGATCACGAAGGTCAACAACATCCTGTATATTATGTAAGTAAGAGTTTACTTGATGCTGAATCCAGGTATTCACACTTAGAAAAACTTATCCTTGCATTAATTATGGCATCTACTAAATTGAGACATTATTTTGAAACTCATGCCATTATTGTTAAAACTAATTTTCCAATTAAGAATGTTCTCAGGAAACCTGAAATGTCAGGAAGGATGGCTAAGTGGGCAGTGAAGCTTAGTGCATATGATATAAGATATGAGCCCAGGACAGCCATTAAATCCCAAGCATTAGTTGACTTTGTGGCAGATTTCAGTAGTGATTTGCAAAAGGAAGCTGAATTAGAAGTCCAGCAGCTAGAGGAGACCAAGGATCCTTGGATACTGTTCACTGATGGATCCTCCAATGTAAATGGAACAGGGCTTGGAATACTACTAAAATCGCCACAGGGGGACATAATACCCCACTCCAACAATGAGGCTGAATATGAAGCCTTGATAGCTGGTTTGCAAATTGCAAAGCACATGAGGATCAGGACCATATTTAAGATGCATTGAGGATCCTGAAATTCAAGAAGTCCTAAAGGATTTCCATGAAGGAGATTGTGGAAACCACACTGGGGGCAGGGCATTATTCTCAAGGATCCCGAGGACAGGATAATATTGGCCCACTATGAAGAAGGATGCTGTGGAGTATGCCAAGAAGTTTAATCCTTATCAGAGGCATAGTAATATCCTTCACCAACCAGCAGAGCTCTTGCATCCTATATCCTCTTCTTGGCCATTCATGAGATGGGGAATGGATATAGTTGGAAAGCTTCTTAAGGAACCTGGTGGAAAAGTATTTATGCTTGCTATGACTGATTACTTCTCTAAGTGGATAGTGGCTGAAGCCTTTGCTCAAGTCAGAGAAAAGGAAGTTATATCCTTTATTAAAAGAAACATTATTACTAGATTTGGTATCCCTTCTGAGATTATTTGTAATAATGGATCCCAATTTATTGGGAACAGAACCACTAACTTTTGTGACAGTTGGGGGATTAAGATGATAACATCAACACCAGTCCATCCACAAGCTAATGGTCAGGCAGAGTCATCCAACAAGATCATCATCAACAATTTGAAGAAGAAGCTTGGATCCAAGAAAGGAAAATGGGCAGAAGAACTACCTTATGTGCTTTGGGCTGATAGGACAACTCCCAAGAATGCTACAGGCCAAACTCCATTTTCTTTGGTGTTTGAGGCAGAATCAATGATCCCTACAGATATGGTGGTTCCAACTGCGAGAACAAGCATTCGTGATCTTGAAGAAAATGCTGAAAACTTGATTCAAGACTTGGATACTATAGAAGAAATCAGGGATTTAGCAAGGATAAGGATGGCCAGTTATCAACAAAGGATGGCTGGAGCTTACAACAAAAATGTCAGGCTCAGGAAATTCCAAGTTGGGGATATGGTATTAAGGAAAGCATTTCAAAACACCACCAATCCGGCTGATGGAAAGCTAGCACCAAAATGGGAAGGCCCTTATTTGATTGAAGCTGAAGCAGGAAAGGGGGCATATCGATTGTTAACAATGGAAGGTGATTTGCTACCAAGAGCTTGGAATGCTATCCATTTGAAGAAATATTTCATGTGATCATGATCCGTGATCCTTACCAGACAAGTATCCTTGAAGGATCCCCATTGACAGATGATCCTCTTTCTGGTAACATTCTAATCTCAAACTATTTCATTCTTTTTATTCTCTTACAAGGATAAGGATCCTGCGTCCTTTATCCTCCTTTTACTTGATTCTGAGTTTTGAAGGTCCAGGTATCCTTGACTAAGGATTGAGTATCCACAGAAGTATCCAGTTATCCTTTGGGCTTGATCCCAGTTATTTGGGCTTAACCCCAGTTCTTTGGGCTTGACCCCAGTTATTTGGGCTTGACCCCAGTTCTTTGGGCTAGTCCCCAATTTGGGCCTGTCCCTAGTTTCGCCAGTAGCGCACGATGATCCTGGTATAGTTCATGGCAATGGGACTAGTACCCGCTTTAGGGGCTGACAATTTCATTGTACTGGCTATAATCAGGATCCTACGTATAATGGTAGACGTACCATACATCCGTTCCTAAGGTTTCTAACGTTTTCACGTTAGCTAAGGTTTTGGCATTTTCATGTCACTAAGTTTGGATAGTCGCCAGTGAGGGCCATACTCCAGTTTACATACGATCCTTTGGGCTTGTCCCCAGTTATCCTTTGGGCTTGTCCCCAGTATATTGGGCTTGTCCCCAGAATTGTTGGGCTTGTCCCCAGTTACTAACATTCATCTTATAGTGGCTCAGTCCCAAGCAATATCTTATTTCAGGTTTGTGAAGATAAATGACCAATAATTCTTGATCCTTACTTTCCACTAAGGTTTGTATCTTGGGTTATCCTGATTTTAAGTGTTAAAGGATAGGATCCTAACTTGGATTCTCGGGTATGATCCTTAACTGTTTTGATTTTATTCATTATGCATTTAAGTGACACTTATCCTTTGACAACTGAACTTATGATCCTTAAACTATTTTTTATGTGATCCTTGATCATATCCTTAACTCTTAAGCGATTTTTTTTTTAATTTTTCCTTACTTGATAAGTTTAAACAACATGAACATCACAATAGATTGAAAAATAAAATAACCATAAGGATATCAACACAGGATATAGCCAAAAAGTTAAAGTCATTTTATTCACAAAAGCTTAAACCCTTTTAAGGTTGTCAAAATTGCCAACCCACGTTTCTACCAGCAAAACGTGGCCCGTCCACATGGGTTGGCAAAGGGTGTCCATTGTTCATAGGTCTAACAAGTGCAGGAAATTAAAGACGGCAGGATCACAATGGCTTCATCCCCCCAAACAGAGGATCCCTCCACCATTTGTAATCCTACCTATTGTTCAAAGGATCATCCATGATCCTCAAACCTAATTACTATTGTTCAAGTACAGACCAACCATTGTTTATCAAAACATCATCAAAACAAAAAACCATAACCAAACTAAAAAATGGGCTCCGGCTATGTTTTGGTCAAAAAATCAGACAAGGATAATGTAACCAAACTCTCTGTTACGGGGTATGATGCTTGAATTGGTTTATAGCAATAAGGATCACTATGAAAAATAAATAACAAGTGACACAAGGTTTATTCGGGGAAAAAGCCCTTGATCAAGAGTTGATCTCCGGCACAAAAAACCCCGGGTGATGGAAACTACCGATCACCAACTCAAATTAAACAAATATTGTGTTGCAACTTCGGATGATAGTGAGCTAAATACAAGGATCACTATAGTGTTCTGTGTAAAAAGTGTACGAAATTGCTAAGTGAATGAACGAGAGCTGTTGTGAGCGATTTTCAGAGTGTGTGTAGCCAAAAATAGCAAAAGTGTTGTCTAATTAGCTCGCTACCCCTTTTAAATCTAGTAAAAATCTAAATAACAAACTATCCGCAAATGGTGCAAGTCCTCCACGACTCCACAACGTCCATTTCTGACCAAGCACGTGCGGAATAGATTTAGAATATTCTCCAGAAATATCGCCAAGACCAAGTCCCAATTGATATTCTTGCAAAACAGTTACGAATTCAAAACAGACAATCATTAGTATAAGGATCCTTAGGATGATCCTGATCCTGAGGCACTTCTGAGGATCACTAACTGACACAGAAGTAAGGATCACCAAACATGATAATAATTGAGGATCACGGGTCATTTAGAAATCCACCCCTAACAATTGCCCCCAAAATATAAGGAGTTATATTGTAAATAAACGAGTTGTATTTTGTCGATCTTATCCGTAGCAAAGTAACGGATAACTAGCCGTTATAAGCGGATTAGCCGTTACGATCATGACGTCAGTGAGGTGATTATCCTGTAAAATCATCATTATAAATAGGAGTTAGAGATAGGGATAGATTAGCATTCAAATTCAAGAGAACTCCCTTTAAATTCTCCTCTGACGATCAAGCAGGTAACTCTTTTCCTCTTCCTTCTTTACGTTTTCTTTCTCCGTTCATCTTTCTTTACCTTCTTCAAATCAAGATGATGCTGAAATCCTCGCCAGCCAAGGATCATTAGAAGGAAAGTCCTCTCAAGAGCCAGGGTATCCTGGAAGATTCGGTGAAAGAAATATGCTGTTTCTCTGATCCACAAATAGATAGAATTCGCCACTGTTTTCCGGTAAATACTGTTTTCAAACCATTTGTTCCCACCGTTTTAAGCGATTATGTCTCTGAAACTTGGGTAGCTTTCCCAGTCACACCCTTCACAATAGGATATTCCTATCCCTTCCCAGACTTTACCCAATCCTTTTTCTCCCTCACCGGCATCTCCTATATTCAAGCCATGCCAATGATCTGGAGGGTCTTGTATACCCTTGAAAGGATCATTGAGCAAGAAGGAATTGACTTGGGAATGTCAGAATTAGCCGAGATGTATGACCTTACCACATTTGGATTCCACCGATATCTATTCAAGCGTAAACCCGGAAAAGAACATCCCATCTTTAGAGCTACTAAAAACGATATCAACTGGAAACGGCGGTTCTTCTTCGTCAGAAGGGACTCTATCCCGGATGGCCAGAATTTGCCGAAAGAATGGAGCATTCATGGTAGGATAGGAGGATCCTTAGAAGGATCACTAAGTAAGCTCATTCTGATAATGCTTACTAATATGCTTTTGTTTCTTTTTGTGCAGCTATCACATTCTCGCACATTATTCCTTCAGCTGCCACCAAGGGGAGACTTGCTGCCTTTAGAAAGCTTGATCCTGAAACCAGAACATTCAAGACAATCACCCAGGACTCACAAGAGGTATCCTCAGGCTCTGTCACCATGTCAAGTAAGTATCCTGTTCTTTTTATATTCAAATGTTTAAATAAATAGTTATATATGAATAGAATAAGGACACTTATCTATTTTGGGTGTGTAGGCGCTGGAAAGTCATCAAGATCTGCCTCCAAATTTAGTGTCACTGAGCTTGACACCGTACGATCCTCCAAGAAGAAGCTTCCTGCTAGCCCAACTGCTTCTATCCCCAAGGCACCCGCTAAAGGAAGGGGTGGCAAGAAAAGAAAAGCCTCCGAAGCTGAGGATCTGCAAGGTCTACCTTTGATCCGCCACCAGTTCCTTGAGTACTTCAACGAGGTAAGGATCCTTATCCCTGCTTTAGGTATCCAGCCTATTTGAGGATCACTTGTTCCTAAACTGTTCTTTGTCTTCTTTGCAGAAATTTGCTGAGATTGAAGATTATGTTGGGCATGTCGAGGAGCAGGACAGGAAGATTGCTGACCTCCAACAAGTCGCATTGCTTAAGGATCTCAAGATTGCTGACCTCCAAAAGGATCTCAAAGATGCCAAAACTAAAACGGCCAAGATCCTAATCAATTTTGATTATGAAAAGAAGGAGATCACAGAGGACGCAAAAGTCTCCGCCGCCATAGCCATGTACAAAACCAAGCTACAAATGGCTCAAGAAGCTCAGGATCCTGCCTTTGACAGGAGCAACTGGGATGTGGAAGGCTGGAAGGCAAGGCTGGCTGAACTGGATGACGAGGAGGAGGCTGAGGAGGTCCTGGCGATTGAGGCTGGAGGCAGTGGTAAGGATCATGGTGGTGAAGCTAGTGGAGCTGGAGATGGTAGTGCAGCGAAGGTGTAGGCTGCAACAATGGGCAATGATGGACATTTCTAGACGTAGCCGGAGCCCATTTTTTAGTTTGGTTATGGTTTTTTGTTTTGATGGTGTTTTGATGAACAATGGTTGGTCTGTAATAACTAAACAATAGCTATTAGGGTTAAGGATCATGAATGATCCTTTGGACAATAGGTAGGATTACAACTGGTGGAGGGATCCTCTGTTTGGGGGATGAAGCCATTGTGATCCTGCCATCTTTTTAATTCCTGCACTACCGAGACCTTTAGACAATGGACACCCTTTACCTACCCCAGCGGACGGGCCACGTATTGTTGGTAGATGCTCGGGGTACGTAATTTTGACAACCTTAAAAGGGTTTAAACTTTTGTGAATAAAATGACTTTAACTTTTTGGCTATATCCTGTGTTGTTATCCATATTGTTATTTTATTTTTCAATTTATTGTGATGTCCATGTCGTTTAAACTTATCAAGTAAGGAAAAATTTTAGAAATATCCCTTAAGAGTTAAGGATATGCTCAAGGATCACAAAAAAAAAAATTATTTAAGGATCATAATTTCAGTTGTCAAAGGATAAGTGTCACTTACACATAATGAATAAAATCAAAATAGTTAAGGATCATACCTGAGAACCCAAGTTAGGATCCTATCCTTCAACACTTAAAATTAGGATAACCCAAGATACAAACCTTAGTTGAAAGTAAGGGTTAAGAATCTTTGGCCATTTATCTTCACAAACCTGAAATAGGATATTACTTGGGACTGAGCCAATAGAAGATGAATGTTAGTAACTGGGGACAAGCCCAACAATTCTGGGGACAAGCCCAATATACTGGGGACAAGCCCAAAGGATAACTAGGGACAAGCCCAAAGGATCGTATGTAAACTGGAGTATGGCCCTTACTGGCGACTATCCAAACTTAGTGACATAAAAATGCCAAAACCTTAGCTAACGTGAAAACGTTAGAAACCTTAGGAACGGATGTATGGTACGTCTACCATTATACGTAGGATCCTGAATATAGCCAGTACAACGAAATTGTCAGCCCCTAAAGCGGGTACTGGTCCCATTGCCATGAACTATACCAGGATCATCGTGCGCTACTAGCGAAACTGGGGACAGGCCCAGACTGGGGACTAGCCCAAAAGATAACTGGATACTTCTGTGGATACTCAATGCTTAGTTAAGGATGCCTGAACCTTCAAAACTCAGAAATCAAGTAAAAGGAGGATAAATGACGCAGGATCCTTATCCTCATAAGAATAAAAAGAATGAAATAGTTTAACATTGGAATGTTACCAGAAAGAGGATCATCTATCAGCGGGGATCCTTCAAGGATACTTGTCTGGTAAGGATCATGATCACATGAAATATTTCTTCAAATGGACAGCATTCCAAGCTCTAGGTAGCAAATCACCCTCCATTGTTAGCAATCGATATGCCCCCTTTCCTGCTTCAGCTTCAATCAAATAGGGTCCTTCCCACTTTGGTGCTAGCTTTCCATCAGCAGGATTGGTGGTGTTTTGAAATGCTTTCCTTAATACCATATCCCCAACTTGAAATTTCCTGAGCCTGACATTTTTGTTGTAAGCTCCAGCCATCCTTTGTTGATAACTGGCCATCCTTATCCTTGCTAAATCCCTGATTTCTTCTATAGTATCCAAGTCTTGAATCAAGTTTTCAGCATTTTCTTCAGGATCACGAACGCTTGTTCTTGCAGTTGGAACCACCATCTCTGTAGCGATCACTGACTCTGCCCCAAATACCAAAGAAAATGGAGTTTGGCCTGTAGCATTCTTGGGAGTTGTTCTATCAGCCCACAGCACATAAGGTAGTTCTTCTGCCCATTTTCCTTTCTTGGATCCAAGCTTCTTCTTCAAATTGTTGATGATGATCTTGTTGGATGATTATGCTTGACCATTAGCTTGTGGATGGACTGGTGTTGATGTTATCATCTTAATTCCCCAACTGTCACAAAAGTTAGTGGTTCTATTCCCAATAAATTGGGATCCATTATCACAAATAATTTCAGAAGGGATGCCAAATCTAGTAATAATATTCCTTTTAATAAAGGATATAACTTCCTTTTCTCTAACTTGAGCAAAGGCTTCAGCCTCTATCCACTTAGAAAAGTAATCAGTCATAGCAAGCATGAATACTTTTCCACCTGGTGCCTTAGGAAGCTTTCCAACTATATCCATTCCCCATCTCATGAATGGCCAAGAAGAGGATATAGGATGCAAGAGCTCTGCTGGTTGGTGAAGGATATTACTGTTAGGGGAGGATTTTCTAACAATTAGTGATCCTTATTCGTTATCCTCATTAGTGATCCTTACTTCTGTGACAGGTGGTGATCCTCAGAAGAGCTTCAGGATCAGGATCATGGATCACTTTAAGGATCCTCGTATTGACGATTGTTTACTTATGTTTTGTACTATCTCGCAGGTATAACCAGCTTGACCAAGTCTTGGCGACATTCCTGGAGAATATTCCCAAACTATTCTGCACGTGCTTGGCCAAAAATGGACGTTATGGAGAACGTGGGGGCTTGGTACAAAAGTCGGATAGTTAGTTTGGTAGTTAAATTTCTATTTTTAAGGGGTAACGAGCTAGTAGAAAAACACTTAGTCATTTTTACAGCTACACACACTCGTATACTCGCACACTTGAAGCTCTCGACGAACATACATTCGTTTTCACTCACATTCACACATTTCACGATAGTGATCCTTGTACCTTGCTCGTTTCTATCCGAAGTTGTAAACATTTATTCATTATTTGAGCTTGGTGATCGGTAGTTTCCATCACCCGGGGTTTTTTGTGCCGGAGATCAACTCTTGATCAAGGGCTTTTTCCCCGTATAAATCCTTGTGTCATTTCAGCAATTTACATTGAAGTGATCCTTGTTACTGTTCTACATTGTTAGCATCATACCCCGTAACATAGAGTTTGGTTGCATCATCCTCGACAGATTTTTTGACCAAAACAGTTTGGCGCCCACCGTGGGGCAATTGGTGCTACGTCCTTAGAAAAATTCGCATTTCTGTGCTCATTCCGGTTCACTACAACCAAGCAAATGGCTTCCTCAGCGAAGAATGCTTCAAATTTGATGCCCTCATTCACTTCTTCTCAAGGCGTTCCCCCTTTGCCTCCACCACCTTCTGGATCCCAGAAGAATACTGAGAATGCTGCGAAGAAACCAACTCCCATTTTCTCAAAACCTCCAACTTCTTCTGCTTCTTACACTCCCACTACTAGTGACATGTTTACTTTGATTTTGCAGACGAAGGATCAGATACGGCAACAGGATAAGACCAATGAGAGGATTCTTAAAGAAATCGGAGATCTCAAGAAACAAAAGACAACGGCAGAGGATCATTCCCCACTGGTGCCGAAATCCTTAAATTTTGATACTCCGGTGATTACTTCTCAGCTATCAGTGGTTCCAGACGTTCAATATGTGGGTGGACTGAAAGGAGTGCACTATGGAACAACAACAATCACCCAGGCGGCAGGCTCATCTTTCCAGCCAGCGGGATCCTATCCTCAGCATATGGGATCCCTCACGAATTCAGGAGGATATTCAGGAATGCACCAGGTTCAAGGATCCTCCTTTGTTCCAGGATCATCCCAGGTTCAAGGATCCTCCTTTGTTCCAGGATCATCCCAGGTTCAAGGATCCTCCTTCTTCCCAGGATCATCCCAGGTTCAAGGATCCTCCTTTGTTCCAGGATCGTCCCAATTTCAGGGATCCTTCCAAATGCCAGGATCCTTGAGGAGTTTGCAAACAGGAAGTTCAGATGTCCATCAGGGAGATTTTATTCCAATGCAGACCAATGCTTCTACTGGTCCCTCGATCATTCCAGAGCCCCAACAATATGGATTAACATCCATTCTTCCTAACCTGAATCCAATTGGAGGTAACACTTTTAATAATTCTCATACTACTAACCATGGTCTTATGCAGGATCCAGGTATCAATCATGCCATGGCCAGAGAATTGCAAAAGTTAAAGGATATGATATCAAGTGTTCCAGGAGTGGTCAAACCTATCCCAGAGATTGCAGATAGGAGCCACAAGATATCTCGTTTTGCACCACCAATCTGCGATGCAGAGATACCCAAGAGGTTCCATGTGCCAACAATGAAGCTGTACGATGGTTCAACGGATCCTGAAGAACACATAGCACAATACAGGGAGAGGATGGATATCAATCCAATTCCAGAAAGGTTAAAGGAAGCATGCCTGTGCAAGGGATTCGGATCCACTCTTACTGGATCAGCTCTCAAATGGCTGCTAAGTCTTCCTCCCTATTCTATTACCTCATTTGCTAACCTAGTTAACTTGTTTAATAATCAGTTTTCTTGTAGTAGGAAATTTGAACGATTAACTAGTGATCTATATAGGATAACCCAGGGTCATAATGAATCATTAAGGGATTACATTACCAAATTCAGTAAAGAATCCTTAGACATTCCCAACTTAGACATAGCCACGGCTGTTGAGGCCTTTAAAATGGGATTGCTTAGGGACTCGTCTTTCTATGATGATCTTGTTATGACACCATGCAGGAACTTAGATGAGGTAAGAACCCGAGCACTTAGGTTCATTCGACTAGAAGATGACAAGAGGATCCAGGAGAGGTTAGCAGGATCCTCAAAGCAGGATAAACAAGGATCCTCATTCAGGAACAACAAGTTCAGATCCTACAACAGATCTGATAACCAGAACGTGCATTCTATTGATCAAGAAGAGGATGATGAGGATTATCCTCCAATTTCTGAATATTGTTTTAGTGTTGATAACAATGAACTAATCCTTGCGATGCAGAGTCTAGGTGATAAAGCTAGATGGCCCAGAAAAAATGATAGGCCAGCTGCAACTAAGGATAAATCAAAGTGGTGTGCATATCAAGAAGATTGTGGGCACCTCACAGAAGAATGCATCGCACTAAGAAAGGAAATTGGATACTTGTTGAGCAAAGGGCACCTAAAGGAATTGTTGGGAAGAAAAAAGTCAAGGACTCAGGATCCTGAAAGGATCCCTGAGAAGGCTCCAGCCCCTCCAGCAGATGCACAAGTGATAAACTTTATTTCTGGAGGATCATATATTTGTGGCACATCTTTCTCAGCAGCTAAAAGGCATGCAAAGGAAACTAAAATGGATAATGGAGAAAGACCAGTTCGAACATCAAGTGTCTCCGAAGGAAAAGTTATAACCTTTGATGAAGAGGATCGTATTGATATCCAGGATCCTCATCACGATGGTTTAGTTATTACTCTTTTCATCTCTAACCATTTTGTCCGCAGGATCCTTATAGACGGAGGAAGTTCAGTGAACATTATCCAGCTTGATGTTCTGAAGAAGATGGGTATCCCTGAATCAGAGATCATACCAAGATCCTCCGTGCTTGTGGGATTTAGTGGCGAAACCAAGAATACCCTGGGGGACATTAAACTCCCAATATACATCGAAGGCCTACACTCTTATAAAAAATTTTGTGTTATTAACTGTTTATCTTGTTGTAATGTTATCCTTGGCAGGCCTTGGATACACGATATGAAAGCAGTCCCATCTACCTACCATCAATGTGTGAAGCTCCCTAGTCCTTGGGGAATAGTGAAGATTGATAGTGATCAGCAGGAGGCTAAGAACTGCTACACTTCATCGATGAAACCAGCCTCGAAGTCAAGGGAGCAATAGCAATCAAAGTATCCTCCAAGGGACGTCTTGGAGGCAAGAGAGCAGGATGTGATAGAAATCCTCATGGATCCTGATGATCCTGAATCCAAAATTTATATCGGATCAGGGATCCTTGGCGAAATGAAAGAAGACCTCATATCCTTCCTCAAAAGGAGAAAGACTACCTTTGCATGGAAACATGAAGACATGACTGGTATATCCAAAGATGTAATCACTCACAAACTCGGGATAGACAGATCCTTCAAACCAATCCATCAAAGGAGAAGAAAGTTTGCACCGGAAAGGAATGCCATTATCCAGGAGGAGGTAGAGAAATTGCTCCGGGCAGGTATCATTAGAGAGGTCAAGTATCCAAGGTGGTTGGCCAATGTGGTTGTTGTTCAAAAGAAAAACGGAAAGTGGAGGGTATGTGTCGATTTTACCGATTTAAATAAGGCATGTCCCAAGGATCCTTTCCCATTACCCCACATTGACTCCATGGTGGATGCAACTGCGGGTCATGAATTGTTAACTTTTATGGATGCTTCATCTGGATTCTAACAAATCCAAATGGAACCATCCGATCAAGAGGATACAGCCTTCATGACTCCAACTGGTATATACTGCTATATTGCTATGCCCTTCGGACTAAGAAATGCAGGTGCAACATATCAAAGGTTGGTGAATATGATGTTCAAGGACCAGATTGGACAAACTATGGAGGTTTACATAGATGATATGGTGGTAAAATCCTTAAAAGCTGAGGATCACCTAAGAGACTTGGAGGAAGCATTCAATATCCTTGATAAATATAATATGAAGCTTAATCCTTCAAAATGTCACTTTGGTGTTAAAGCAGGTAAATTCTTAGGATATATGGTGACAAAGAGAGGCATTGAAGCTAGCCCGGAACAAATCAAAGCAATAGTGAACATCAAATCTCTGGCCAATGCTAAGGTTGTTCAAAGGTTAACAGGCAGGATAGCAGCCTTGAACAGATTTATATCCAAATCCTCCGAGAAGTGTAAAGAATTCTATGATATCCTAAGGAAGAACAAGAAATTTGAGTGGACGGAGAAGCATGAAAATGCTTTAAGAGCCCTCAAGGAATACCTATCCTCAGCCCCAGCCTTGATGAAGCCAGAAAAAGGCGATGTGCTATCCTTGTATCTTGCAGTATCCTCAAAAGTAGTAAGTGCGGTCCTTGTTAAGGATCATGAAGGTACACAACATCCTGTCTATTATGTAAGTAAAAGTTTACTTGATGCTGAATCCAGGTATTCACACCTTGAAAAGCTTATTCTTGCATTAATTATGGCATCTACTAAATTAAGACATTATTTTGAAACTCATGTTATCATTGTGAAAACTAATTTTCCAATTAAGAATGTCCTCAGGAAACCAGAGATGTCAGGTAGGATGGCTAAGTGGGCAGTGAAGCTGAGTGCATATGATATAAGATACGAGCCTAGGACAGCCATCAAATCCCAAGCATTAGCTGACTTTGTGGCTGATTTCAGTAGTGATTTACAAGAAGAAGCTGAGCTAGAAGTCCAGCAGCTAGAGGAGACCAAGGATCCTTGGATACTCTATACTGATGGATCCTCGAATGTCAAAGGCACAGGGCTTGAAATACTACTAAAATCGCCACAGGGGGACATAATACCCCACTCTATAGCTTGTGAGTTCCAAACTACTAACAATGAGGCTGAATATGAAGCCTTAATTGCTGGTTTGCAAATTGCAAAGCATATGGGGATCAGGTATCTTGAGGTACATGTAGATTCATTGTTAATTACAAACCACTTTAATGGATCCTACGCTGTTAAAGGTGAAAAGCTTACCAAATATTTAGAGATAGTCAAAAGTTTGGCACTTTCTTTTGTTTCCTTTAGTTTGACACAGGTACCAAGGGAAGAAAATACAGAAGCTGATGCATTGGCTAATTTAGGATCATCCTTGAAGATCCCGGAGGATATCAAGATCCCTATTATCCATATCCTGAACCCGGCTATTGAGGATCATGTGGCTATGGAAATAGGAAATGATTCTGCAGTGATCCCTAGTGAGGATACTCGATCCCATTCAGGATCAGGATCATGGATCTCACCAATTATGAGATACTTACAACATGGAGAGATTCCTACAGGAGAAAACCCTAGGGCTTTCAAATCTAAGGTATCTCAATTCACAATTTTAAATAATATGTTGTATAAACGATCTCTTGCAGGACCATACTTGAGATGCATAGAGGATCCTGAAGTCCAGGAAGTTTTAAAAGACTTCCATGAAGGAGATTGTGGAAACCACACTGGGGGCAGGGCATTATTCTCAAGGATCCTGAGGACAGGATGCTACTGGCCAACCATGAAGAGAGATGCTGTGGAGTATGCTAAGAGATGTGATCCTTGTCAGAGACACAACAATATCCTTCATCAACCAGCTGAATTATTGCATCCTATATCCTCCTCTTAGCCATTTATGAGATGGGGTATAGATATAGTTGGAAAGCTCCCTAAGGCACCTGGTGGAAAAGTATTCATGCTAGCTATGACTGATTACTTCTCCAAGTGGATAGAGGCTGAAGCTTTTGCCCAAGTCAGAGAAAAGGAAGTTATATCCTTCATTAAAAGAAATATTATAACTAGATTTGGAATTCCTTATGAGATTATATGTGATAATGGTTCCCAATTTATTGGGGGCAGAACCACTAACTTTTGTGACAGCTGGGGGATTAAGATGACAACATCAACACCAGTCCACCCACAAGCTAATGGTCAGGCAGAATCATCCAACAAGATCATTATCAACAATTTGAAGAAGAAGCTTGGATCCAAGAAAGGGAAATGGGCAGAAGAACTACCCTATGTGCTTTGGGCTGATAGGACTACCCCCAAGAATGCTACTGGTCAAACGCCATTCTCTTTGGTATTTGGGGCAGAATCAGTGATCCCAACAGAAATGGTGGTTCCAACTGCAGGAACAAGTACCCGTGATCCTGATGAGAATGATAAGAACTTGGCTCAAGACCTGGATACTATTGAAGAAATCAGGGATATGGCTAGGATAAGGATGGCCAGTTATCAGCAAAGAATGGCTGGTGCTTACAACAAAAATGTCAGGATCAGGAGGTTTCAAGTTGGAGATATGGTATTAAGGAAAGCATTTCAGAATACCACCAATCCTGCCGATGGAAAATTGGCTCCAAAATGGGAAGGCCCTTATTTGATTGAAGCTGAAGCAGGAAAGGGGCATATAGATTGCTAACCATGGAAGGTGATTTGCTACCAAGGGCTTGGAATGCTGTCCATTTGAAGAAATATTTCATGTGAGCAGGATCCTCATGGCATAGATGATCCTCACGATAGGGATATCCTTAAAGGATCCTCAGAGTATCGGTGATCCTTACTTAGGTAATATCCTAAACTTGAACTATTTCATTTCTTTATTTTCTCATATAAGGATAAGGATCATGTATCCTTTATCCATTTCTCACGTGAGTTTAAGTTTTGAAAGTTCAGGTATCCTTAGCATAACATTGGTTATCTGCTGAAGCAATCCGTTCCTTGGGTTTAACCCCAGTTATTTGGGCTTGACCCCAGTTCCGCCTGTAGCGCACGATGATCCTGGTATAGTTCAAGGTATTGGGACCAATACTCGTTTTAGGGGCTGATAATTCCATTGTACTGGCTATGCTTAGGATCCTACGTATAATGGTAGACGTACCATACATCCGTTCCTAAGGTTTCTAACGTTTTCACGTTAGCTAAGGTTTCTAACGTTTTCACGTTAGCTAAGGTTTTGGCATTTTCATGTCACTAAGTTTGGATAGTCGCCAGTTAGGGCCATACTCCAGTTTACATACGATCCTTGGGCTTGTCCCCAGTTATCCTTGGGCTTGTCCCCAGTTATCCTTGGGCTTGTCCCCAGTTGCTAACTCTTTTCTTATATTGGCTTAGTCCCAAGTTATGCTCTATTTCAGGTTCTTGAAGAAAGGCAACTAGGGATCCTTGATCCTTACTTTATTCTAAGGTTTATTTTACGGTTATCCTTATTATGGTTAGGATCCTAACTTGGACCCTCAGGTATGATCCTTAACTATCTTTTATTCTATTCATTATTTATTTGAATAACCCTTAAAGTTTGACAACTAGACTTGTGATCCTTAAAACATATCGCTCTGTAAAATTCTTTAACTAAAGGATATCTGATTATGGATCATATCCTAAACATTTTCAGTCTGGCTTGTTCAAAATTGTTTATTCAATAAGTGTGTATCAAAACAAGGGAAAATCAAAGAAACATAAGGATAACAACACAAGATAAGCGACAAAAGGTTAAGATTTTATTTATTAACAAAAGACTAACCCTTAAAAGGTTGTCAAAATTACCTACCCGAGCATCTACCAGCAAAACGTGGCCCGTCCGCTGGGGTAGGTAAAGGGTGTCCATGATAATAAGTTCAAAAGTAGTGCAGGAATATAAAGGCGGCAGGATCACAATGGCTTCATCCCCCAAACAGAGGATCCCTCCACCAACTGCAATCCTGCCTATTGTCCAAAGGATCATACATGATCCTTAATCCTAAAACCTATTGTTCAAGTACAAACCATTAAATTGTTTTAAACATCATAACCACAAAAAAAACTACCACCAGATTTAAAAAAATGGGCTCCGGCTACGTCTAGAAATGTCCTTCATCGCCCAATCATGCAGCCTAAACCTTCGCTGCATTGTCACCTCCAGCTCCACTTGTTTCACCACCTTCACCATTGCCTCCAGCTTCAATAGTCAGGATCTCTTCAACCTCCTCAGCCTCTTCATCGTCCAGTTCAGCCAGCCTTGCCTTCCAACCTTCAATATCCCAGGTGCTCTTGTCAAAAGCAGGATCCTGAGCTTCCAAGGCCATTTGAAGCTTGGTATTGTACATTGTAATGGCGGCAGAGACTTTGCCATCTTCGGTGATCTCACTCTTCTCATAGTCAACATTAACCAGCACCTTGGCCATTTGCTGTTTGGTATCCCGGAGTTCCTTCTGAAGATCAGCAATTGTGAGATCCTTTAACACCGCAACCTGCTGGAGATCGGCAATCTTCCTATCCTGATCCTCAACGTGGCCCACATAGTCCTCAATCTCAGCGAATTTATGTAAAAAGGATAAAGTCAGGATCAAGTAATCAGCAGGATATACCAGCAGGATATGTCAACAGGATATACGAGCAAAGACAGTGATCCTCACATCATTAAAGTACTCAAGGAATTGATGACGGATCAGAGGCAGACCATACAGATCCCCAGCTTCAGAGGCTTTTCTCTTCTTGATTGCCTTCCCTTTGAGGGGTGCCTTGGGGACCGAAGCTGTCGGACTGGTAGGAGCTTTTCTCTTGGAGGATCTGACAGTGGTGAGATCAGCAACATTAAACTTGGAAGCAGACTTGGTTGATTTTCCAGCGCCTACACAACCAAAACAAGATAAGTATCTTTTCTTAATTCATATTTCACTATTTATTTAAATTTTAAACAAGGATACTTACTTGACATTGTGACAGAGCCGGAGGATACCTCCTGTGAATCTTGGGTTGTTGTCTTGAAAGTTCTTGTCTCAGGATCAAGTTTCTTGAAAGCAAGGAGCCTTTCCTTAGCAGCAGGGGACAGTTTGAGGTGTGAGACGGTGATAGCAGCATAAAAAGAAAGCAAAAATATAAGTTATCCTTACATCAAAAGAAAGTTCCTGGTGATCCTTCTCAGGATCCTCCATCCTACCATGGGTAGCCCATTTTTTAGGTAGATCCTTTCCATCCTCGATGGAATCTCTCTTGATAAAAAAGAAACGCCGTTTCCAATTAGCATCATTCTTGGTGGCTTTGAAGATCGGGTGTTCCTCACCGGGTTTACGTTTAAACAAATAACGATGAGAGCCAAAGGTGGTAAGATCATACAGCTCTCCCAGCTCTGTCATTCCTAGATCTATTCCCTCCTGATCGATGATCCTTTCAAGGGTATACAAAACCCTCCAAATCATTGGCATGGCTTGGATATAAGAGATGCCGGTTAGGGAAAAGAAAGATTGGGTGAAGGCTGGAAAAGGATATGTATAGCCTATGGTGAAAGGAGTGACGGGGAAAGCAACCCACTTATCGGAGATATGATCGCTCAGGGCATTGGGGTCAAAAGGCCTAAATTCGGTGTTCGCCGGGAAGCAGTGGCGGATCCTATCTATCTGAGCATCATTGAAGCAGCAGCGTTCTTTAATGGAGTCTTCAATGATCCCCTGGCTTTTCGGAGGACTGTTCTTTGGGTGATCCTTGGCTGGGGAATTTCGGAGCAACATCTTTGATGGAAAGAGACGAAAACAGAGAAAGAAAGGGAAGAAGATAGTGAGAGAGAATACCTGATCGTCTTCGGAATGCAGATTATGAAGGGAGTCTCTCTGAAAATTTAAATGCATTTGATCCTATCTATATCTCTATTTATAATTATGATTTTGCAGGATTGTCACTTCTGTGACGTCATGATCGCAACGGCTAGTTCTATTTTAACGGCTATATATCCGTTAGTTAGTTGCGGATAAGATCAAGAAAACATAACTCGCTAATTTTACAAATTACTCCTTATATTTTGGGGGCAATTGTTAGGGGAGGATTTTCTAACAATTAGTGATCCTTATTCGTTATCCTCATTAGTGATCCTTACTTCTGTGACAGGTGGTGATCCTCAGAAGAGCTTCAGGATCAGGATCATGGATCACTTTAAGGATCCTCGTACTGACGATTGTTTACTTATGTTTTGTACTATCTCGCAGGTATAACCAGCTTGACCAAGTCTTGGCGACATTCCTGGAGAATATTCCCAAACTATTATGCACGTGCTTGGCCAAAAATGGACGTTATGGAGAACGTGGGGGCTTGGCACAAAAGTCGGATAGTTAGTTTGGTAGTTAAATTTCTATTTTTAAGGGGTAACGAGCTAGTAGAAAAACACTTAGTCATTTTTACAGCTACACACACTCGTATACTCGCACACTTGAAGCTCTCGACGAACATACATTCGTTTTCACTCACATTCACACGTTTCACGATAGTGATCCTTGTACCTAGCTCGTTGCTATCCGAAGTTGTAAACATTTATTCATTTATTTGAGCTTGGTGATCGGTAGTTTCCATCACCCGGGGTTTTTTGTGCCGGAGATCAACTCTTGATCAAGGGCTTTTTCCCCGTATAAATCCTTGTGTCATTTCAGCAATTTACATTGAAGTGATCCTTGTTACTGTTCTACATTGTTAGCATCATACCCCGTAACATAGAGTTTGGTTGCATCATCCTCGACAGATTTTTTGACCAAAACAATTACTATGCCTCTGACAAGGATCACACTTCTTGGCATATTCCACAGCGTCCTTCTTCATAGTGGGCCAATAGTATCCTGTTCTCAGGATCCTAAAGAATAATGCCCTGCCCCCAGTGTGGTTTCCACAATCTCCTTCATGGAAATCCTTTAGGACTTTTTGAATTTCAGGATCCTCAATGCATCTCAAATATGGTCCTGCAAGAGATCGTTTATACAACATATTATTTAATATTGTAAATTGAGATACCTTAATTTTAAAAGCCCTTGGGTTTTCTCCTGTAGGGATTTCTCCATGTTGTATGTATCTCATGATTGGAAGTATCCATGATCCTGAATGAGATTGGGTATCATCACTAGGGATGATTGCAGAATCTTCTCCTATCTCCATAGTTACATGATCCTTGATGGCAGGGGTCAGGATATGGATAATAGGGATCTCAATATCCTCAGGAATCTTCAAAGATGATCCTAGATTGGCTAATGCATCAGCTTCTGCATTCTCTTCCCTTGGTACCTGTGTCAAACTAAAGGATACAAAAGAGAGTGCCAATTCTTTGACTATCTCCAAATATTTGATTAGCTTTTCACCTTTAACAGCATAGGATCCATTAAAGTGATTAGTGATCAATAAAGAATCTACATGTACCTCAAGATACCTGATATTCATATGCTTTGCAATTTGCAAACCAGCTATCAAGGCTTCATATTTAGCCTCATTGTTGGTAGTTTGAAATTCACAAGCTATGGAGTGGGGTATTATGTCCCCCTGTGGCGATTTTAGTAGTATCCCAAGCCCTGTTCCATTCACATTGGAGGATCCATCAGTAAACAGTATCCAAGGATCCTTGGTTTCTTCAAGCTGTTGGACTTCTAGTTCAGCTTCCTTTTGCAAATCACTACTGAAATCTGCCACAAAGTCAGCTAATGCTTGGGATTTAATGGCTGTCCTAGGCTCATATCTTATATCATATGCACTCAACTTCACTGCCCACTTAGCCATCCTTCCTGACATTTCAGGTTTCCTGAGAACATTCTTAATTGGGAAATTAGTTTTAACAATAATGGCATGGGTCTCAAAATAATGTCTTAATTTAGTAGATGCCATAATTAATGCAAGGATAAGTTTTTCTAAATGTGAATACCTGGATTCAGCATCAAGTAAGCTCTTACTTACATAATAAACAGGATGTTGTGTACCTTGGTGATCCTTAACAAGGACCGCACTTACTGCTTTTGAGGATACCACCAAATATAAGGATAACACATCTCCCTTTTTCTGGTTTCATTAAGGCTAGGGCTGAGGATAGGTAATCTTTAAGAGCTTTAAGGGCACTTTCATGCTTCTCAGTCCATTCAAATTTCTTGTTTTTCCTCAGGATGTCATAGAACTCCTTGCACTTTTCTGAGGATTTGGATATGAATCTGTTCAAGGCTGTGATCCTACCGGTCAACCTTTGCACATCCTTAGCATTGGCAGGAGATTTGATATTCACGATGGCCTTAATTTGCTCTGGACTTGCTTCAATGCCCCTCTTTGTTACCATATATCCTAAAAATTTACCTGCCTTTACACCAAAATGACACTTAGAAGGATTTAGTTTCATATTAAATTTATCAAGGATATTGAATGCTTCCTTCAGGTCTTTAAAGTGATCTTCAGCTCTTTTGGACTTAACCACCATGTCATCGATATAGACTTCCATAGTGTATCCAATTTGTTCTTTGAACATCATATTGACAAGCCTTTGGTAAGTAGCACCTGCATTCCTTAATCCAAATGGCATAGCAATATAACAGTATATACCAGTTGGGGTCATGAAGGCTGTATCCTCTTGATCGGATGGTTCCATCTGAATTTGTTGAAATCCAGATGAAGCATCCATAAAAGTTAACAACTCATGACCCGCGGTAGCATCCACCATGGAGTCAATGAGGGGTAATGGGAAAGGATCCTTGGGACATGCCTTGTTTAAATCTGTAAAATCGACACATACCCTCCACTTTCCATTTTTCTTTTGAAAAACAACCATATTGGCTAACCATCTTGGATACTTAACCTCTCTAATCATACCTGCTCGAAGTAGCTTATCTACCTCTTCCTGGATAATAGCATTTCTTTCAGGTGCAAACTTCCTTCTCTTTTGATGAATTGGCTTGAATGACCTGTCAATGCCAAGTTTGTGAGTAATTATATCCTTAGATATACCTGTCATGTCTTCATGTTTCCAGGCAAAGGTGGTCTTCCTTCTTTTAAGAAAGGATACTAGCTCTTGTTCAATATCGCTGAGGATCCCTGACCCTATGAAGATCTTGGATTCAGGATCATCAGGATCCATGAGGATTTCTTTCAAATCCTGTTCTCTTGCCTCCAAGACGTCTCTTGAAGGATACTTTAATTGCTATTGCTCCCTTGGTCTTGAGGTTGGTTTCATTGATGAGGTATAGCAATTTTTAGCCTCCTGTTGATCACTCTCAATTTTCACCACTCCCCATGGACTTGGAAGCTTTACACACTGATGATAGGTGGATGGAACTGCCTTCATATCATGTATCCATGGCCTGCCAAGGATAACGTTACAACACGATAAGCAATCAATAACACAAAACTTTTGATAAGAATGCAATCCTTCAATATAGATTGGGAGTTTGATGTCCCCCAATGTATTCTTTGTCTCTCCACTGAATCCCACAAGTACTGAGGATCTTGGGATAATATCGGACTCTGGGATGTTCATTTTCTTGAGAACATCCAGCTGAATGATGTTCACAGAGCTTCCTCCATCTATAAGGATCCTGCGAACAAAGTGGTTAGAAATAAACAATGTAATTACGAGACCGTCATGGTGAGGATCCTGGATGTCAACACGATCATCCTCATCAAAAGTAATGACTTTATCCTGGGTGACAACGGAGGTCCTGACGGGTCTGTCTCCATTATCCATCTTGGTTTCCTTAGCGTGTCTTTTTGCTGCTGAGAAGGATGTACCACAGATGTTTGATCCACCGGATATGAAATTTATGACTTGTGCATCTGCCGGAGGGGCATGAGCCCTTTCCGGGATCCTCTCAGGATCCTGGGTTCTTGACTTCTTTCGTCCCAAGAGTTCCTTTAAATGCCCCTTGCTCAATAAATAACCAATCTCCTTTCTAAGTGCAATACACTCTTCAGTGAGATGCCCAAAATCCTCATGATATGCACACCACTTGGATTTATCCTTTGTAGCAGCTGGTTTATCACTTTTCCTTGGCTACCTGGCTTTCTCACCTAGATTCTGCATTGCAAGGATTAGTTCATTGTTATCAACAGAGAAACAATATTCAGAAATAGGAGGATAATTCTCATCATCCTCTTCTTGTTCCACTGCGTGCACATTCTGGTTATCAGATCTGTTATAAGACTTGGATTTGTTGTTCCTGAAGTAGGATCCTTGCTTATCCTGTTTGGTAGATCCTGTCAATCTGTCCTGGATCCTTTTGTCATCCTCTAGGCGGATGAACCTAAGGGCCCTAGTCCTTACTTCATCAAGATTCCTACAGGGTGTCATAACAAGATCATCATAGAACAATGGATCCCTAAGCAATCCCATTTTAAAGGCTTCAACAGCCGTAGCTATATCCAGATTCGGAATGTCTAAGGATTCTTACTAAACTTAGTGATATAATCTCTAAGTGATTCATTTTGACCTTGTGTTACCCTATATAGATCACTAGTTAATCGTTCAAACTTTCTGCTACAAGAGAATTGACTATTGAACATGTTAACTAAATTAGCAAATGAAGTAATAGAGTAAGGGGGAAGACTTAGCAGCCATTTAAGAGCAGATCCTGTAAGTGTGGACCCAAATCCCTTGCATAGGCATGCTTCTTTCAATCTTTCCGGAATTGGATTGATCTCCATCCTCTCCCTGTATTGAGCTACATGCTCTTCTGGATCCGTCGAACCATCATATAATTTCATTGATGGTATCTGGAATCTTTTAGGTATCTCAGCATCACACAAAGGTGGTGCAAAACGAGATATCCTATGGCTACCATCCGCAATCTCAGGAATGGGTTTAACCACTCCTGGTACACTGGATATCATATCCTTAAGCTTTTGCAGTTCCCTAGCCATGGCCTGATTGATACCTGTATCATGCATAAAGCCATGGTTAGTGTTATATAAATTATTAAAAGTGTTACCTCCCACAGGATTCGAGTTTGGAATTGCGGATGTGAATCCATCTTGTCGAGACTCTGGCATAATTGAAGGACCAGATGAGGCAATGGTCTGCATTGGTATGAAGTCTCCTTGATGGACGTCTGAGTTCTGAGGTTGCATATTTCTCAAGGATCCTTGATTTTGAAGGGGGTTGGATCCTTGGAATCGTGATGATCCTTGAATCTGAAAGGATCCTGGGACCAGAGAGGATCCTAGGACCTGGGAGGATCCTTGGACCTGGGAGGATCCTTGGACCTGGGAGGATCCTTGGACCTGGGAGGATCCTTGTACTGCATGCATTCCCACATATCCTCCTAACGTAAAGTATCCTTGATGCTGAGAAGAGGATCCTAATGGTTGAGAAGAGGATCCCTGAGGCTGGAAGCAAGAGCCAAATGCCTGACTCATTGTTGTTATCCCATAACGCCTTCCTGGTAGTTCACCCAAGTATTGCACGTCCGGAACTGCTGAGTATTGTGAGGTTATGACCGGAGTGTCGAAGTTCAGCGATCTTGGCATCAGAGGGGAGTGATCCTCTACTGATTTCTTCTGTTTCTTGATTTCATCGATTTCCCGGAGGATTCTTTCGTTGGTCTTATCCTGCTCTTGTGCATGATTCCTCATCTGCAAAACCAAGGCATAGAGATCATTAGTAGTAGGATTAGTTGAAACAGAAGTAGGTGGTTTTTGGAAAATGGGAGTTGGTTTCTTCGCAGCATTCTCAGCATTCTTCTGGGATCCAGAAGGTGGTGGAGGCAAAGGAGGAACGCCTTGTGAGGAACTGAATGAGGGCATCAAACTTGAAGTATTCTTCACTGAGGAAGCCATCTGTTTGGTTGTAGCGGATCGAAATGACCACAAAAACACGAATCTTTCTAAGAATAAATCACCAATTGCCCCACGGTGGGCGCCAAGCTGTTTTGGTCAAAAACTCAGACAAGGATAATGTAACCAAACTCTCTGTTACGGGGTATGATGCTTGAATTGGTTTATAGCAATAAGGATCACTATGAAAAATAAATAACAAGTGACACAAGGTTTATACGGGGAAAAAGCCCTTGATCAAGAGTTGATCTCCGGCACAAAAAACCCCGGGTGATGGAAACTACCGATCACCAACTCAAATAAAACAAATAATGTGTTACAACTTCGGATGATAGCGAGCTAAATACAAGGATCACTATAGTGTTCTGTGTAAAAAGTGTACGAAATTGCTAAGTGAATGAACGAGAGCTGTTGTGAGCGATTTTCAGAGTGTGTGTAGCCAAAAATAGCAAAAGTGTTGTCTAATTAGCTCGCTACCCCTTTTAAATCTAGTAAAAATCTAAATAACAAACTATCCGCAAATGGTGCAAGCCCTCCACGACTCCACAACGTCCATTTTTGACCAAGCACGTGCGGAATAGATTTAGAATATTCTCCAGAAATATCGCCAAGACCAAGTCCCAATTGATATTCCTGCAAAACAGTTACGAATTCAAAACAGACAATCATTAGTATAAGGATCCTTAGGATGATCCATGATCCTGATCCTGAGGCACTTCTGAGGATCACTAACTGACACGGAAGTAAGGATCACCAAACAGGATAATAATTGAGGATCATGGGTCATTTAGAAATCCACCCCTAACAGGCTACGTCTAGAAATGTCCTTCATCGCCCATTCGAGCAGCCTACACCTTCGCTGCATCACCATCTCCCGCTCCACTAGTTTCACCACCATGATCCTTGCCACTGCCTCCAGCCTCGATTGCCAGAACCTCATCGGCCTCATCCTCATCCTCCAATTCAGCTAGCCTAGCCTTCCAGCCTTCCACATCCCAGTTGCTCCTGTCAAAGGCAGGATCCTGAGCTTCTTGGGCCATTTGTAGCTTGGTCTTGTACATGGCTATGGCAGCGGAGACCTTAGCATCCTCCGTGATCTCGCTCTTCTCATAATCAAAATTAATCAGGATTGTAGCTGTCTGAGATTTGGCATCTTTGAGATCCTTTTGGAGGTCAGCAATCATAAGATCCTTGAGCAATGCGACTTGTTGAAGGTCAGGAATCTTCTTGTCCTGCTCCTCGACATGCCCAACATAGTCTTCAATCTCAGCAAATTTCTGCAAAGAAGATAAAGAACAGTTCAAGAACAGGTGATCCTCAAATAAGCTGGATACCTAAAGCAGGGAGAAGGATCCTTACATCGTTGAAGTATTCAAGGAACTGATGGCGGATCAGGGGCAGACCTTGCAAATCCTCAGCTTCAGAGGCTTTTCTTTTCTTGCCACCCCTTCCTTTAACGGGTGCCTTGGGGATCGAAGATGTTGGGCTGGCAGGAAGTTTCTTCTTGGAGGATCGTACGGTGTCAAGTTCAGTGACACTAAATTTGGAAGCAGATCTTGATGACTTTCCAGCGCCTACACACCCAAAACAGATAAGTGTCCTTATTCTATTTATATATAACTATTTATTTAAACATTTGAATATAAAAAGAACAGTATACTTACTTGACATGGTGACAGAGCCCGAGGATACCTCTTGAGAATCCTGGTTGTTTGTTTTGAATGATCTCGTGGCAGGATCAAGTTTTCCAAAAGCAGCAAGTCTCCCCTTGGTGGCAGCTGAAGGGATAATATGCGAGAATGTGATAGCTGTACAAAAGAAACAAAAGCATATTAGCAATCATTATCAGACATGAGCTTACTTAGTGATCCTTCTAAGGATCCTCCTACCCTACCATGGGTGATCCATTTTCTTGGCAGATCCTTCCCATCCGGGATAGAATCCCTTCTGACGAAGAAGAACCGCCGTTTCCAGTTGATATCATTTTTAGTAGCTTTAAAGATGGGATGTTCTTTTCCGGGTTTACGCTTGAATAGATATCGGTGCGATCCAAATGTGGTAAAGTCATACATCTCGGCCAATTCTGACATTCCCAAGTCAATTCCTTCTTGCTCAATGATCCTTTCAAGGGTATACAAGACCCTCCAGATCATTGGCATAGCTTGAATATAGGAGATGCCGGTAAGGGAGAAAAAGGATTGGGTAAATTCAGGGAAGGGATACGAATATCCTATTGTGAAAGGTGTGACTGGGAAGGCTACCCAAGTTTCAGAGACATAATCGCTTAAAACGGTGGGATCAACTGGTTTGAAAATGGTGTTCGCAGGGAAACAGTGGCGAATTCTGTCTATTTGTGGATCAGAGAAACAACATATTTCTTTCACCGAATCTTCAATGACCCCCTGGCTCTTGAGAGGACTTTTCTTCTTATGATCCTTAGCTAGTGAGGATCTCAGCATCATCTTGATTCGAAGAAGGTGGAGAAAGATGGACAGAGGAAGAAAACGTGAAAGAAGAAAAGGAAAAGAGTTACCTGCTTGATCGTCGGATGAGAATTTAAAGGGAGTTCTCTTGAATTTGAATGCTGATTGATCCCTATCCCTAACTCCTATTTATAATAATGATTCTGCAGGATAATCATCTCACTGACGTCATGTTCGTAACGGCTAGTCCGACTCCAACGGCTAGTTATCTGATTAATTCGTTACGGATAAGAACAAAATATAACTCATTTATTTACATAATTACTCCTTATATTTTGGGGGCAATTGTTAGGGGTGGATTTCTAAATGATCAGTGATCCTTGTTTACTGTTGGGTTTAGTGATCCTCAATTCTGTCTGAAGTAGTGATCCTCAGAAGTGTTGCAGGATCGGGATCATGGATCACTATAAGGATCCCTATACTAACGATTGTCTACTTTGAATTTGTAATTGTTTTGCAGGAGTATCAACTTGGACTTGGTGTTGGCGATATTCCTGGAGAATTTTCTAAGTCTATTCCGCACGTGCTTGGCCAGAAATGGACGTTGTGGAGTCGTGGAGGACTTGCACCATTTGCGGAATGTTAGTTAGGCTAGATATTTTCTAATTTAAAGGGGGTAGCGAGCTAGTTAGACAACACTTGGCTATTTTTGGCTACACACACACTCGTACAACTGCTCTCACTAGCTCTCGGCAAAACACTTAGCATTTTTCATACATTTCTACACGATACACTATAGTGATCCTTGTACTTAGCTCGCTATCATCCGAAGTTGTAATACATTTCTTGTTTAATTTGAGTTGGTGATCGGTAGTTTCCATCACCCGAGGTGTTTTATGCCGGAGATCATTCATTGATCAAGGGCTTTTTCCTCGTATAAATCTTCGTGTCACTTTTTCATTACACTTCATAGTGATCCTTATTGTTGTTAATCAATTCAAGCATCATACCTCACAACAGAAAGTTTGGTTACATTGTCATTGCTTGATTTTTGACCAAAACAGTTATCATAGATAGTTTCTAATTTTAAAGGGGATACAAGCTTGATTTAGAGATAGATAGCAACACTCGTACACAACACTCTCGAACTCTCTTGGCGATTACACACTTACACATTAGCAATCATTGTACCAAGCTTGTTAAAATCACAAGTTGTAAACTTTGTTTATCTAATATAGTTGGTGATCAGTAGTTTCTATCACCCGAGATTTTTTATGCCGGAGATCACTCATTGATCAAGGGCTTTTTCCTCGTACAAATCCTTGTGTTCATCATCCATTTCATTTATTTGTTGTTTATACATTTGTCCAATTAACCAAGCATCTAACCTCACAAAAATCAGATTTGGTTACATTATCCTTGTGTGATTTTTGGCCAAAACACACGCCCCGGTGCCGCCCCTCGGCGTTTTTCGGCGTTATTCGCGAAAAAAAGGACCTTGGCGTTTTTTTAAACACGCCGAATCGAAGCATTGGGGAACGAGCTTACCGTTCAACGGTAACTTTCTTTAATTATTTTTTTTAAATCCCATTTAATACTATAAAAACCCCACTTTACATCCACTTTTTTTTATAAAAAACTCACCATCCATCAAAGTTTCTCTCTACTACTTTTACAATTTATAAAATTATGAACCCATTCTGACCCCCATTTAATGTCCCCTCAAGACCCGGGAACCCGAACACAACCCAACCACAACAAACCTTTAACCTTCAAGACATGGACCCGAACATGTTATCATACGCGACTTTCTTGAGTGGCTCTACTCCTTTCATGCCACCCACTTTCGGCTTTGGCTAAGCCGGCGGCTCGCAACCATCACAACAACAACCCGAACCCGATGTGGATATCGTGCCAGAGACGCAACCCGAACCGGAGCGAGAGACATCGAAACGCGGCAAAAGGTCGTATAAAAAGAAGGAACCGAACCAACCTCGTCGTAAGCATACTTACGTTATTTGGACGAAGGACGAGGAATTCACGTAGGTTCGGGCGTGGCTCGATGTTTCGGAGGACTCCGATGTTGGTAAGTTTTATTTTTTTTTTACTTTTTTTCCTACACGTCGATTTTATTTTATTTTTAACGTACAACTTTTTTTTCTATTTGTAGCAAACTTTCAAACGGGTCCCGAATTTTGGAATAGGATTCATGCACTCTTTTATAGCACGTGGGGTAAGGGTGAACATCGTGACAAGGATTCCATTTCTAGCAAATGGACCGACATCAACAACAAGTGTCACTCCTTCTAAGAAGTTTATCAACGTAACTATGATAATCGGCCGAGCGGAGAAGGTGACGTCGGGGTTTTAACGAAGGCTATGGAAGAGTACGAGAAAATGAAAGGCGTTTTCCCGTACTATAAGTGTTGGGAACTACTACGAAAAAGTCCAAAGTGGGCGGGCGTAGTGACCATGATGTCGAGTAGTAGACGTAGAGCTAAAGGGTCAAAAACGTCATCCTCCGTTGACCCTGATACACCAACTTCCAATGCCCGCAATGTCGATCTAAATGTTGTTGTGGACGTTGACGAGCAAGTTGAAGAAGAGTTGGCCCGGCCGCCTGGTAGAAGAAAAGATAAGCGAACCAGGAAAAAAACCGGTGGAGTCGTCTTCCGATCTCGAGTTGAAGGAAGATTTCAAGGAGATGAACCGGCGTCTCCAAGACATTCGAGACCTCGGCCACCAACGTTTGGAGACTATGAAAGAACGATTCGCCGAAAACAAAAATTTTAAAGAGATGCAAGTTACGAGACAAACGGAAAAGGACATTGAATTTTTGTCCAAACCGATCGACCACCTCCAAGGAGACATGTTGATCGTTGCGCAAATGAATCGCCAAAAACTTTGGGAAAAATACGGACTTTAGATCATCATCTTTTTTTTTTTAACTTTATTTTTTTTATTTCTGTTTTTTTATTCGGTTTTTTTTTTATTTCTAGTAGTGTATTTTTTTTTAAATTAATGAAGTATTTTAAGTTTTAAATTAAAAAAAAATAAATAATTGTGTAATGATTGGATGGGCATTATTCCCACTACGGCACTTTTGCAATAACGCCCAATAATGCCCCCATGCTGACTGGACTGCTACATGGAAGAAAATGCCTCAGGGTGGGGGCATTATTGGGCTAAAGACTATGCATGGTCTTAGCAACAAATTTGGTTGAGTTTGAAAATACTTTTAATGTTAACTTTTGATCCCCAAATCTAAACTTGACCGTTCCTTCAGCACAATGAATGATTTCATAAGCAAAAGCTATGAACGGTCTGCCAAATATAACAGTTGATTGGTTATTTTTACACAGTTAAGTACCAAGAAATCGAAAAGATAATAAAAATTTCCCAACTTTCACAATCACGTCTCTTAAAATCCCCGAAGAACACGTCGGAGTTTGATCAGCCATCACCACTGTGGTTTTAACTTTTTGTAGTGGCCCAAAATCATATTGATCATATAAACTCCCTGGTAAAATACACAAACAGACTCCAATATCCAACAAAGCTATGTCCAATTTAAAATGACCCATTTGTATTAAAATAATAGGTGCTCATGGATCTTGGAGTTTTGGGGGAAGGGTACCCATCAAAACAGCGGTCTCATGAGCAGTCAAATCATGTTGTTTAGGAAACTTGTGACATTGTATTCGGGGTACTAAACTTTTGTAAAAATTCAACATGAATAGGACTTCCTTTATTTTTTTCAAGCAATGGTTTATTTATTTTTAACTTTCCAAAGCTTTCCTAATTTTCACCCTTAGGTGATACCTGTTTACTTAAATTTTTGTGTGCAAATAAAGCTAAGAGGAATGAAACTTTTACATTCCCATTATCACTATTAGAAAACGCTTTAGTTAAACCATGTTTAGACTTTATAAAAGTTTCAATTTCTTGATCATCTATGACTCAGTCACATCCTCTACCATACCCTCAACATATTGTAGTGACTGAGTTTCAACAATAGAATTTAAGAAAGGGAACGAGTACTTACCATCTATGTGGACACTCATTGTGTCAGAACATTTGTGAGCTTGATTTTCCTGAAAATCACTTGGAAGCTTAACGTGATCTCTTCTGATGACTGCCACTTCTTCAACTAGTTGACCAACTTGCTGTGACAATGCCTTTAACTATTGACCTCTGATCTTGTTGTCTTTATGAATCTCTTTCATGAACTCCATAATTGTATCAAGTTTTGCCTTTATGGAGTTATCATCCGACCCAAATTGAACCATTTGCTAATTCCATTGATTCTGCCAGTTTCCATGATAGTTATCTTGATCTAGTTGATAGCTTCCATGGTCGAAAGATCGCTTCTTGTAAGTACCTTGATTTCCTTGCTGGCAATTCTGATTTGGTATTTCAAAAGTGTTTTGGTCAAAAATCAGTTTAAGGATAATGTAACCAAATTTTGATTGTGAGGTAGAATGCTAATGTGTATAAACAATTGAGTGATCAAAGTATAATGTAAAAATGACAATGAACACCGATATTTATACGAGTAAAAATCCCTTGATCCTTGATAGATCTCCGGCACAAAAAACCTCAGGTGATGGAAACTACCGATCCCCAAATGTATAACAAAAGCAAGTAATGATCCTTGTACAACTTCAGAAGATAATGAGCTCAATACAATGGTAACTAGTGTGTGTTGTTTGCGAGAGAGTATGAGAGTGTTGTGTGTTCGTATGTTAGCACAAAGTCTGCCGTGTTATGCCTAAAATGAGCTCATAATCTCCTTTTAAAAATAGAAACTTTAACATAACAAACAAAGCGAAAATGGTGCAAGTATCCCATGTTCTCCATAACAGCTACACTCTTCCAAGCACGTGCCAGTAGATAGCATATTCCCCGAAGTATCAGCATTGACCAAGTCCAATTCGTTATATTCCTACGAATACAAGTTTTAAATAAAGGATACTATTGTTAAAAAATGTAAATAATAATAAGGATCCATGATCCTCAGACTTGCTGCACCATCTGTTAAGGATCAGTGATCCATAGTATTAAAAGTTAACCCCTAAAAATTGCCCCCAAATATGGTTGATATTAGATTAAACTTATATGCCATATTTCAGTTAATATCGAACTAGCCGTTACGAATCAAACTACCCGTTACGAATCAAACTAGCCGTTAAAGACACTAATGTCATTGATGGGATAACCTACAACCATCATTGCTATAAATAGGGGAATATATAGAGTTGAAAATCCCATTTAAGATCACAGATCGCCAGTTGGGGATGAAGTGGTACCCGCGAAAAACCCACACTCATCTTAACTTACCGTTTCACTACTTTGAGACTGCTTATCAAATTTCGGGACGAAATTTCTTTCAAGTTGGGGATGATGTGACAACCCGCAACTTCAGGTTACTACTTCAACCTAACCACAATTAATTGAGACATACATTCATAGCACTGCATTTAACTAGGGTTAGTTAAATGGGCTTACGTTGGTAATTCGGGGAATTACTGGAATACACACACACATGATAACTCTCGAACGTTGGTGACTAACGCGAATAATAATTAGAAACAGATGGTTTATACAAAACTTATCATGCTAGATGAATATGTAATTATTGTGGACTGAATGAATGCTTAGTGATTGTTTGATGTTAGTGGTATTATGGACATGGAAATAACAATGGACCTTGTAACCAAACTTCCAAAGACGAAAAACGGACACGACGCGATATGGATAGTAGTGGATCGACTCACAGAGAGCGCTAACTTTTTACCCATTTGGGAGACCTACTCTTCGGAGAAGATGGCGGAAGTGTATGTAAACAAAATAATATCTCACCATGGAGTACCTGTGTCAATTGTGTCGGATCGGGACATGAGATTTACCTCCCGATATTGGCAAAAATTTCATGAAAATATGGGTAAGAGATTAGATATAAGTACCACCTATCACCCTCAAACAGACGACCAATCAGAACGGACGATCCAAACACTTGTAGACATGTTAAGGGCACGCGCCTTAAACTTTGGATGGAACTGGGATGACCACTTGCCACTAGTGGAAGTTTCCTATAATAACAGCTATCATAATGGCATCCAAATGGCTCTTTATGAGTTGTTATATGGAAGAAAGTGTAGAACTCCCGTATGTTGGGGGGAAGTGGGACAAAAAGAACTTGCGCCTAAAGATATAATAGCAAGTACCAACGAAAAGATTGATATAATTAGGGCTCGATTAAAGCAGCTCAACATCGATAGAAGGCATAAGCGGATAAGAGGAGACATCCTATTGAGTTCCAGGTTGGGGACCGTGTACTGCTGAAGGTTTCCCCATGGAAGGCATAATCCGTTTTCGTAAGCGGGGGAAATTGGGTCCTCGATATATTTCGCCTTTCAAGATCCTAGCCCGAATTGGAAAGGTTGCATATCGTTTAGAATTACCTCCCGCTTTGGATGGAATTCATAACACCTTCCATGTATCACAATTGCTAAGGTGCCTCGCAGATGAAACGGCGCACATACCGCTTGAAGACATTAAAATTGATGAACGAATGAATTATGTTAAATAGCCAATCTCTATAAAATATTCAAGGAAACACGACTCCACAACAAAACTATTAGGCAAGTTTAGGTCCAATGAGATGCGTGAACACTACCCTACTTTATTCGGTACATATTAAGGTTTCGAGGACGAACCCTCTTTTAAGGGGGGTAGACTTGTAACATCCCAAAACTTAATTATGTATATTTCTATTTAAATGTGTGTTTATGTCATATAAAAAGAAATTTGAGTATGAATATTGTTAAAAAAAATACTACAAATGGTAACTAGGAGAATGAACCTAGTTAGAATGCAAGCTAGAGCTTCAAATTAAGAATAGTTTTCAGCCATTTAAAATAAATGATTAAACTTGATAAGTGGGCCAAACTTGTAAGAAGGAAAAGATAAATATATATAAAGAAATAAAAACACAACACACACAAGTGTGTGTGTGTGTGTGTCGCCTACAGCAAAGAAGAAAAAGGGAAAAACCCTTTCTTCCACCAAATCAAGAAATTGGAAGGGAAGTTATGGTCAAATTCGATGCATGAACACTTAAAACCAATCATCTAAGCTAATTTAGCAAGAGATTATACCTATGTGTTGATTATGAGAAGGTGTGGAAGAGATTATACCTATGTGTTGATTATGTATTATGTAAATTAATGATTAGATTACGAATTAGAACTAAAATGAATGCTAAATTGTATGAATGTGATGAAATCATAAGTTGTTAGGGTAAACTCACAATACTATGAAGTGGGTTTTGAAGTAGAACCATAGATTATGAGTTTCAGTTAGGAATTTGTGTTGTGTAATTGACATGATTATGGAATGGATGATTATTTTTAACAATTTATTTGATAATTAGAATGATTGAAGTTCATGTAGAAGAAAAATGGTTCATAACATGTAAGCTTGGTGGATTTTAGTCACCTAAAGTTATTGCACACCAAGTGCTCGATAAAATGCCTAAATGACTAGTTAAGTGAATAAGTGATGATTATTAGTATTTTGTACTTAAAAGTGATCATGAAATTGTATGTGATGAGATGAATCCTTGAAAACTAAAGATGGATGCGTTAAATGTAGGCGTAAAAGAAGAAGACCCAAACGTCAAGAAAATGGAAGGCTCGCAAAATCGAGGTATGTTACTTTACGCATACCCTTTTACTTTGTTTATTGAAATGTCTATATTTGAAACTCGTTGTGTTATTAGTTTACGTTAAATTGTAGTATGTAATTTAACCCATTATGAACGGGTTATACAAATGGAATTATGATGTAAAAGAATGATCCGAACTGACCCGTTGTGAACGAGTCGAATGGATGAAAGGTTATGCGAAAAAGATGTGTATGTATTAACCCGGCATGAACGGGTCAAATCGGATGTATACGTTAAAATAAGAGATGGATATGTTTGATCCGCTATAAACGGATCAAACGAATGTATGTGTTATTTAATATTTTGAAGAAGTATGTATTGACCCGTTTTGAACGGGTCAAGTAAATAAGAATGTTATACAAAAGTATGGAATGGAAAAGTATGGACTTGCTAGAAAAGAGTCAACTGAATGGATGGTTTATGAATTGATTTCGGTTAGGTACTTGTATCTATCGAAGTTAAACTACAAATGTGTAAGTAGAAGTATGAAGTAAGACTGATTGATGAAAGATAGTATTGTATTTATTGAAATTGATAAAGGAGTTTTGTTATGTTGGAGGTAAATGCACACTTTAGGTGACTTGGCGAACTTGGAACGAACACACTCAAAGTCTGCCCACAATGCGCTTCCGAAATTATCTTCTTAAAAAGGGTCAAAATTCTTGTTGTAATTCTCAAAGTCTAGAATATGTAGTCTTTTGTTGTTAATATGTTTAATGGTGTTTGTGGTTAGTAATACTTATAACTAGATGATGTCAATATGGTTTTCTTTTTGGTAAAAAGTTGGAATCTTGAACGTTATGTTGCCAAAAAGTTGTAATGATTTTCCAAGTTTTTTCGTATATTTTCACTTAACGATGTATGGATTTTGGGCGTTATAAAATATGTCCGTCGGTCTCGAGTATTTTTCCCATTGCTTTTAAAGAGCCATAACTTTTTCATATGATAACTTAAAATTACACCATAAAATCTGGCAATTTATTCTCTTTAAGTATGATATTGTTATAGGTTTTTTTAATTATAAGAAAAGAACTTCTAATGTGATTAACACTGCATGTGTTCTTCGTCGCATCATGCGAGCAATCTTTAGTATGAGTGTGTATATATAAATATATATAATCAAAACTAGGTTATATAGACCCGTGTGTTATATGGGGTTATGTACCCCTTGTATAATAGAAAAATGAAAGTAAAATAACATTTATGAAAGTTCTCAAAAGCTTGTTGTGATAATAAAAAAAACTGTATTGATTATCGAAATTAAATATTTTTTTTTAATAAATACGAAACATTAAAAAGAACGGGATATATATATATATATATATATATATATATATATAGGGTTTAGTTCATTTCAGAACTCTAAATAACTACAGAACTTTCAGAACTCCTAATAAACAATCATTTTATATATAAGTTTTTGTATTTAGGATCTTTTTATCATCTATTATATGTATTTCTTTGATTACATACATGTTAAAAGTAGTTTACATATGTTTAATTGCCAAAATTATATATATGTGTCATAACTAATTACATATATGTAAAAAAACTAGTTTATATATGTGTAATTATAAAATTACATATAAAAAATGATAAAATTACTCTTAACATGTATGTAATCGTAAAAATACACATAATAAATGATAAAATTATCCTAAACATAAAAATATATAAATAAAAACATTGTTTATTAGGAGTTCTGCGAGTTCTGTAAATATTTATGGTTCTGAAATGATCCTGGCCCTATATATATATATATATATATATATATATTTTGTAAAAAGCATATAAAAGTTAGTTAAATTAAGGAAATTATATAAAGGTCGAATGCGGAGTTAGGTGACATTATTTTATAAATTAAACTTAGTTAAATTAAGGAAATTATATATAAGGTAGAATGCGGAGTTAGGTGACATTATTTTAAATTATTTATTAAAAGTATTATATGTAACTGTATTTTGTATGGATTTATAATGTTAACAAAGAATCTTTAACATAATAAACAAAACAGAGAGCTTGACTTGATAAATGTTAGGAAATTAAAAACAAAAAGAGTTCTGTCAAATATTTGTATTCATTCGCCGATTCAACTACTCCTATTAATTTAAATGAATACGATTCATACCTAACTTTAGACAAAACTTTATTATAATTTATTTTTCTTAATGGTCTTTTTTTATGTTTGAGGCTCTCGTGCCCGTTATAAATACACTCATCTACATTAGATCAAACACACCAAAACATGAAAATATCACTCCTTGTGTCCCTCTTTGTTCTAACTCTTTCTTTCTGTGTTTCATGGGGAGCCACATCCATCTTCGATGTTGATGATTCAGAAGATTTAATAAGTTGCCTCAAATATAAAACCAACAATGTCACCTTCATCTCTCAACTCGTTTTCACCCCCCTCAATTCTTCTTTCGAGTCCATTTGGGAAGCTAGAGTCAACAATTTTAGGTTCATTAAACCCTCCACCCCTAGACCATCCGTCATCGTGACTCCCATCGATGAAACACAGATCCAAACCACTCTTTTCTGCACCAAGAAACACGGATATGAGATCAGGATCAGGTCGGGAGGACATGACTTCGAAGGCGTCTCGTCTACTGCTTTAGTTCCATTTGTCATGCTTGATCTTGTCAACATGAATTCTATAGATGTGGATGTTGGAAACAAGACTGCATGGGTCCAGGCTGGTGCACGGCTTGGTCAAGTCTACTACAGTATTTCTCAAAAGAGCAACACCTTATACTTCCCGGCTGGTGTCTGCCCCTCGGTGGGTGTGGGCGGGTACATGGGCGGCGGTGGGTATGGAAACCTGGTGAGGAAATATGGGACTGCTGCTGATCATGTTTTGGATGCTCGGTTCATGGATGTCCGTGGAAATATTTTGGACAGGAAGTCGATGGGCGAAGATTTGTTTTGGGCGCTTCGTGGTGGTGGTGCTTCCAGCTTTGGAATAGTTCTTGCATGGAAGCTGGGGTTGGTGCCAGTGCCAGAGATCGTGACTGTTTTCTCGGTGAATATAACACTTGAAGAAGATGGGACAGATGTTTTCTATAAATATCAATATGTAGCACCAAGAATGGATCGAGATTTGCTTATAAGAGTTCGGATGTCAAGTGAATTTATAGGCAACACCACAAAGAAAACGGTACGAATGTGGTTTGAAGGAGTTTATCTTGGCAAAAACGACACATTGCTTACATTGCTAGACAAAAACTTCCCTGAGCTCAAGGTGAAGCAAGAGAATTGCGAAGAAATGAGCATGGTCCAGTCCAGCCTTGTATTAGCACTTCAGGGATTCACAACCTCGACCCCAATCGAAGCTATAGCGAACATATCTGCCATCCAGAGGAACCTGTCGAACGCCAAAATTAAACTAGACTATGTCAAGACTCCTATCCCTAAAAGTGGGCTCAGAAAGATCTGGAGAAAGATGTTTGCAAACGACCGGTCAGAGATGTTGATCATGTACACTTTTGGAGGGATCATGGAGGAGTACTCGGATACAGCAATTCCCTATCCTCATAGAGCTGGGGTTTTGTATCAGTTGTATAAGGGTGTGAGTTTTGTTGATCAAACTTCAGACACGACCCCAACATCACTCAGACGGATAGAGTGGCTGCGAAGTTTTCATACGTTTTTGGAGCCATACGTATCAAAGAACCCAAGGGAGGCGTATTATAACTACATTGATCTTGATTTGGGTGTTGGAAGCGACACTTATGAGGAAGCAAGCGTTTGGGGTGACATGTATTGGAAGAGAGAAAATTTTAAAAAGTTGATTCGAATCAAGGCCAAAGTGGATCCAGAGAATTTCTTTAGGCACCCACAAAGTATACCAGTTTTTGACTCTGCACTTGTTTCGAGTAGTTGAAGACATGTACAAAGCATATAAATTCAACCGGTTCTAGTTCCTGTACGTTTTTTTGTTGTTGAATAAATTTGCAATTATTGCAATTAATAAATGTTGGGAATTTTAAGCGTTTACTTTGACAATTATTGTCCTTGATCCTAGCATTTTATGGTGGGATTATAATTTGTTATCATTATTTTGATTGATTGTATAAAAGTTTTAAGAAAACCACACGTGAACCATTTATTTTTCTCACCCTAGTAAACACCAATAATATTCTTCTTCTTTTTACTAGTGAATCAGTGATTGATGTATATCGGTAATGGGTTATGATATAATACGGGTTTTTTTTACTAGGAAGGCTATAAAATAATCTTTATCATCAATTGATTTAATCAAGAGCTAAGATTAAATGAGTGAAATTGAAGAGAAGAAAAGAAAAGAGGCGTGTGAGGGCATTCTAGTCAATTTAGAACAATAGTTTCTCTCTCCTCCAATTCCCTCATTTTTTAAACGTTAATAATTTTTTCATACGACATTATTTTTTTTATAAAATTTGCACCAGAAAACGAGCGTTTTTTAATCTTTAAAACGAGTATACTATTGCTATATTTTCGAAAACCAAGTTGCGTAAAACGCAATGGAAAAAACCCAGTTGCATAAAGCGCAATGGAAAAAAAAACGTATAAATGACTTTTTTTTTTTTTTTTTCTAAAACACAATGTACAAAAAACACAAAGAAATGCCTTATTTGTAAAACGCAATGGCTAGAAAACACAAATAAATGTCTTATTTCTAAAACGCAATGACCTAAAACACAAAATAAAGTGTACTTTCTAAAATGCAATGGACCGAAAACACATAAAAATGTGTTTTACCTGAAACGCAATGCACAAAAAAACACAAAGAATTGTCTTATTTCTAAAACGCAATGGCAGAAAACATTTAAAAATGTCTTTTTTTCTAAAACGCAATAGACTGAAAACACATAAAAATGTGTTTTACCTAAAACGCAATGCACAAAAAACACAAAGAAATGTCTTATTTCTAAAATGCAATGACCAGAAAACACTTAAAAATGTTTTTTTTTTCTAAAATGCAATGGACTGAAAACACATAAAAATGTGTTTTTCTAAAACGCAATGGCCAGAAAACACATAAAAATGTCTTATTTCTAAAACGCAATGGCCTAAAACACAAAAGAAAGTGTTGCCCCCTTGGAACCCTCGTAGAACGCAATGACTCAATTCAAAAACCCAGATCGTAAAAATGCAATTCAAGAATTTCTTACATGCATCGAAGCTGATTTCTTCAACGATTGACAAATTTTGAATGATAGAAACACGTATCAGCGATCGAATCGAACGGATTGAGTGATTCGCTTCAAAATCATGGGAAAAAATGAGATATTGTATGAAGTTAAACTGGGTTTCTTCAAAAAAGTTGAAGAACACGTTGATTAGGTGTTTGAATCATTGATTGGTGACGAAAATCACACTATAATGTAGTGATTATTGAGATAGAAAGTGAAGAAAAGGTTGAAGATGGTGGGTTTTGAAAATGGTGGGTTTTAAAGTTACTGGGGAAGAAGAAGGAAGAAGAATGTATATAATTGACTAAAATACCCTTCCTCTTTATTTTAAATTTCGCCACATGTCATAATCCTATTGCTTCCTATCCTTCCTAGCCAAAATAAACTTCCTATTTGATCATGTCCCTATTGGTAATTTTATAAAACTTTATATTTTAAAAGTTATACAAAAAAAAAAAAACAAGTGAAACAGCTGAGTTAATTATAATAATATAATAATATAAATTAAAACATACTTGTGATAGTCTAGTATAATGTATATCTTGGATCGGTGTGATCTGATGGAAGGGTTGTTACAATAGGCTAGACTTAGTTTGATTAGATTTTGTAATATGAGTTTCCAACAATTTTACAATACGTTTATTACCAATAAAATAAGTACTTTATGCATCCTTATTGGGTAAGGTATCGCAGCCCCCAACCCTACCCTAGGAGCCGGAGCCGCGAGCACGAGCCGATGGTATCGGTGTTTATTAATTTGGCAGCAGAAATGAGACATCAGGATCGTGGTTAAGAAATAAATTCCGAGTTTGCAAAACACCAGCTTTTTGTATTAACCAAATGGGATAAAACTCATATTTCATTTATAATATCTTTATAGGGATAAACCCTAATTTGCTGAAAATATAACTTCTTCTTTTATTCAGGTAAATTAAAGCCACTTTCTTTAAGCCTTCAGTGCTCCATAGCTGGCTTCTTATAGCTTCACATTAAGTTACTTGAAACACGTTTTGAAAATATTTTATCAGCAACAAATGCTGGCGGGTACATTCCATTTTATAAAAACACATTGTTATAACTTCACAGTATGAACAGCAATTACAATGTTTATATCTAACCAAAAACTCCAAGTACTTGTCACTCGACGGATCTGTGACTGTTCATATCACACATTGGCTACCCGTGTCCAATTGTGAAGATTATCAAGTAAAAACCCCATAATACCGGCAGTATTTTGTAGAATACAAAGACTTAATCATTGTAAGTATAATTGAAAATATTTGAGGTTTTGTAAAATAGTTTGATAGAAAAAGAGAATGACTCACAAACTGTGAGAAAAAGAGAAATGACTCACATTGTAAATTTAGGTTTTTCTACGGACTTCCTGGTGATATTTTCTGTAATTTTTCTTGAGTTTCTATTAGAAATACACAATGCACGCGCGTTAGTATAATAATCCAAGTTCAACTTATCAATACGTCATGAGATAGAACCCCAACTTAGTTTACAAATCATAACCCTAAACAGGCAGTGGTTTGGCATCAGTTTTTGGGTTCCAGATCAATCAGACAGGGTATCGAATTAGTGATCGAGGGTTAAAATACTTACAACGGGGCAGAGCTTCGTGATTAGGGGGTATTTTAGATTTGATTTTCGGATTATATAGAGAAAGAAAGAACTGAACGAGGTTGAAAGGCAGCTGAAATGCTCAATTTATACAAATTCAAGGGGTCTCTCACTGTAACAACCCGTGTTTTGGTGGTTCCCTTTTTACCCTCGTTTCACTCATAAACGCTTGTACTCCGAGATTCGATTAATGCCAAGGGTTACTACATCTTGAGACGCATTTTACATCGCTTATTTACCGTAGTTATCGCATTTAAATGCTTACTAATTAAACACTCACCGCAACGCAAACTCGAAACGCTGATTTATTTACATTACTTATGTGTTTAACTATTATGTGTGCTTAATTATCATGTGTGTATTATATGTGTTAGTTATTCACTTAAAACGCTCAAACACTTACTCGCACAACTCGATTTATCGCACCGAAACGCAACGCAATACTTATCATCGCACTAAAATACTTTATGTACTTACACTAATTAACGCAACAAAACGCACCAAACGAGCATCCTACACGCAAAACGGAGATCTTGTACTCAAGACCGGCCCCTTCAAACGAAGCCAGCAGCTTCGTACGAAGGCAACCAGCTTCGAACAAAGTATCCAGCTCTCCTCTATAAATACTCACCTCACTTCTCCATTTCATTCATTGCTGCCATTTCGCTCCCAAACTGCTGACCCCCGATCATCCAAACTGTTTTTGCCAGAATCACAACGTTTTCCAAAAGATTCACCCCGATTTCATCCAAACTTCTTTCTTTTTACAAAAACTTTCATCTTTTATGTAAATCTTCATCGTTTTCATGTAAACTCCATCTTTTCATGAAAACCTTCATCTTTTTCATCAAAATTTCTTGTTTTACAACAGATCTACACTTAACCGAGTGTATTGGGCCTAGCTACGGCTTCCCAAGTTAGAGATCTGCAGATTTCACACTCACCAAGTGTTAATCCAAGTGAAAACTCTTTAAAACCACTTTTAAACTTGATTTTTACAAAAACGGACTAAACTGATACCTGACGGGTAACTGCCCGACAAATACCCGGCTGGTATTGGGTCCGGTATGGGACACGATTTTACAAATGGGTATGGGATTACCAATACCCGACCCGAACCTGGCCCATTGCCATCCCTACTTACTCATCATGAAACTTTGCAAGGGAACATCTTAAGGCATATCCAAAATCCAAAGAAGAAGAGGATTCCAAAGAACCACGTAAGCCACTAATCCATATCATCCTGTTGAGAGAATCCCATCGCCATTGGAACCTAAACCCTTTCGTGAAGTGTTTATAAACCTAAGTATCCCTATAACTATACATAGTACTTGTAAAACGGTAGGTTTACAAGGAAAAACCCAAAAATTAAAGCGATGTGAGTTAGAATAGCTGAATTAGAAGCTGTGAACCAGAGGTTAAGAAATGTAGAAGCTCATAATATGATAGTTCAGTAGGAACTAGATTTGGCTCTAACCTAGGGAAGGCATTAAATTTCTAGTTCTGTGGGTTATATTTGACAACGTGTTGTACTATATGTATTATGTGAACTTGTTATTATAAGTGCTTGCTAACGAATAAAATGTTGAAGTATTTTCTAGATATTACGAAAAATTACCGACAGAACACCCTACGTAATATAATGAATTAGACTTTAACATTAGGACTTGACTACTTCAGTTGTCCTAAGAATACTTAAGTCTGAATAATGGAACTCTTACGCTTGATCGCTCGGATGACGACTATCTATTAATAACGGAACTTAATAGAGAAGTTACTAAGAATATTTTTGTAAGGCATGGTAACTAAGTTGTGCTCCACTAAGAAAAATGAAAGTTAAATTTTTGGTATGAGATCAATGTAAACGTATGTTATGTCCTAAACCTTAAACACCAGTACAAGTATGTACCAAATAACGACTAAAATAGGAAGATGGATTGTGGTATATGATGAGCCCGTGCACTAAAATTGTTGCTAAACTAAGAGCATACTGTTGAGTATAACGTGGTCATGTATTTGAAACATGGTGACTATGGGTATGACGTGAAGTAAGAGCACATGTTGCGATATGTGACATGACGGTATCGTTGAACCATAACAACCAAAATGATAACATTGTTATTGTGTATAATCAGGTCATTCAATAAAAAATGTAACCAATGTACTAACTTATATAAATTATCGGAAAAACACTATGTGTGAAAACCGAACACTGTGTTAATAACAGAAGCACATGTACTTCTAGAACCAAAACTTCATTCCAAAATGTCCGGACATCGGGAAGCGCAAAAGTTCAGTTAAAGTAGAAATCAATTCAGAGAATAACCATAGAAGTAGCCAACATTATGGATGCCACTCAACCAAGGACGATGCCACTCAACCAAGGACTAACCTGGACCAGAGAACAAACTGGAGGAAGGTTTTTCCTTATTTATGACTTAGGTTTATAGATAAAGAAACTGGGAAAAAGAAAGGTAAGTACAAGTAGTGTACTTACGAGTTAAGCATGTTTTGTAACCCGCTAACCGTTGACGTCAATATAGGATCTATATAGGCACATGAGTTGTTAATCCAATGGAACATGTCATAGACATACGCGATTGGGCGGAAACCAATAGAGTTAAATTCATAGTGCATTGGTTTCAATAAAAAACACTATATTATTAGAATATTATACTACATACCAAAGGAAAAGACATCGCCAAGCAAATGAGTTGGGAAAATTCACCCAAGAATGTCCTAAGAAATGATGTCCCCTAATTGTGTTGAAAATTCACCCAAGAATGTCCTAAGAAATGATGTCCCCTAATTGAACACCTAGAAATAAAATTATTGAAATTAGAATTAGGGAAATTAGATATAATGAGAATTTGTCATGAAGTGTAATGAAACAACTAGGTTAGTCCCTCACGTGATGGTAATAGAGAAACATATAATGAATCGAGTCATGTGGGATATAATATTAGATAGAAATCCAAACATTCATTTAAACTAGAGCCCCTAAGAATTTCTCTGATTTATGGAAGCTAGGGTGAATAGAAGCTTAGGATCACCTAGATTTAAACCCTATTTAATTAAAAATCCAAGAATTTTAGTCATACCTTTATAGTCTAATGATCGATGGGTGTCAAAATGAGACAGCTGAAATCATTCAGAATTGTACAGAATTGTACAAAATTGTACTATAAGATTGAACAACAACTCGATACCTATGGACTTGAAACATACATACACATAAATGAAGAATTTTTTATAAGATTCCCCATTAGTCACTTTAGGTCCCTTCAATTAGAGCTTTTGGTTATTTATAACCAACACCTCCTTTTTCATTCATACTCAACCCTTATGTTTTTAACTAGATTAATAGCTTAGCCGTTTTATTTCATGTCATTACATGTATGAACATACTAGCAAATTTAAAATTCGAATTTTGGGGAGTCACAAGTCTACTCCTCTTAAAAGAGGTTTCGTCCCTGAAACCTTGTTCATTTCAACTAAACAATAACTACCTTTCTTTCTCAGTCATTCTCATTCTTTCAATTGTAATACCATGAACCCACTCATAGAATATATACCTCTAGGTTTCGTATCCTTGCATATGCTAGTTCCTAGCAAACATCAATTCTCACTCGTTTATACTTACTAGAATATTAAGCATCATTCCAACGTCACTACCATCGTAACTATTTTTTACTCCCCTGTCAAGGTAACTTCCGGGTTATTAATTCATGACCCAAAGTCTTTATTCGAGGGTTTTAGATTCCTATCCATGACCCGAGTTTGAGTGAAAAATTCCTCATATGTTGACCTTCAAAGTCAAACATCCTATACTGTGTCATGCTCAAACTACAATTCTTTCATACGGACAACACTGTTCAATCTAAAATTCCTAAAAATGATGACTCAAACATGTTACTAACCTCGCTTTCATTTTGAATACCAACGTTCTAAAACTCGGGTCGGCCTGCTCCTTCACGAGCCCATAACAAATCTGGATTGATCTCTTCCTTCCATGTGACGAGTTTCCGCTCGTGAGCATCCTTTCACCAACTCCACTAGTTTTTTTTTTCACTTCAAGCATTCTACCATTCTCATTTACAAAATCAACGATTAGAATGTTTCATTCAATTATTCAGTCTCTTCGGTGATTATTCACCTATATATCTTTCACAGGTTTCTCACTTACATGCTATAGTACATTACACACTTTGTTTCATATGTACTATTCTTAGAATTTGATAATTAATTCTAACTTCTACAGTTTGACATTTCAAGGTCAAACAACCACTTATTACTTGATCTGTGCTTACTTAAGATTCAAATTTAGCGACACAACTCATGCTTACTCAATTCTAGGGATGAAAATTCTTTCAACATGGGCATAATGTGTCAGCCCGTACTTTCAGGTTAACGTCATTAACCCTTTTCTGTTAATTACAATTTGTAAACATACAAGTTTTAACAAACAAACAAACACATGAAAGTAAGCTATTCACTTTGTAAATAGAGGGACTTGCGAGACATTATACAAAGTTATGTTGATAACTTTCTACCTAAGTTTTGAGTTTGGAAAACTTGGGGACCATTTTTGCAATTATTGAAGTTTGTTTTAGATATATATATATATATAAAATAAAATCCAACCCTAGGCCCCCCCACACTCACGTACGTACGCTCTCTCTCTCTCTCTCTGGCATCTCTCCCTCTAGGTGATTTTCAAGAAGCCAAGAACCTTAATCTCACTTGTTTGATCATCATCTTTAGGTAATCTACTTAAGGTTTTATTCATAATTCTAGTTGCATGTTGGTTGTGTTTCTTAGTTATACATGAGTTCTTGATCTTGTTGTGATTCTTGATGCATGAAACATGTTCTTACATGTGTTGGGGTTTGCTAGAAATATACATCTTAATGTTTATATAATAATTCTTGATGGTCTGGTAACTTAATGATCACGTATGCATTCAAGGGTTTCGATTATGCTTAATGTTGATGATGAAACTTGATTTTAAAATTTATGTATTTGATGTGATACAGGTTATGATTGCTGAAAATCATATTTACAGCCGACTTGTATCAGCTGTAACATGGGCAAAACTTGACAAAAACGTGTGATTCTTGAATTTCAAATGTAGTTCCAGGAAATAGCTTTCAAACCCAATGGAATCATAATTTTTGACGTGTTTTGACATTATAAATGAATTTTTCCGTATCAAAGGTTCAGCCTGCATTTTCTGACGGAATTTGCAGCCTATTACGAATGTAATAACTTGGTCCGTGGTTTGAGTCAATGTTTGAAATTTATACAGTGTGTAGTGCTGTGAGATGAAGTCATTCTCCAACTGGAATTTTGTTAAAAGAGTTAAAGAGGATTTTTAAATAAATTTTTCCGTAAAATGTCGCTAGAAAGTGACGAATCAGAATTATTTGTAGTAAATGATTTTTCATAAATTCTCTGTAAACAACTAAGCTTTGAAAATTTTACATATTTTTAAGTGGACCAATTGACATGTCTTGTAATTTACTTTGATTGTTTATGATCAATTTACTATTTTAAATAAATTTCTCAAAACAGTCCAAAACGGACATTGGACTGAAAGGGGTGAAAGTTTGCGTGAATGTTTCTAAGTGTGTTGCATGTTGTTAAAATGTATAAATTGTTGTTTAAAACTTGAATGAGTATAATTTAACGAATTGTATGAACACATGCACATACCCGCACAAACGGATAACTAAGTGCCAACGTGATTCGCATGTTATGTGTTAGCATCCGTGTATGACTTAAATGACATACTTAAATGAAAACTGACACGAAACGATAACCATCTCTAAGACGTGGTTGACCACATCAAACCCAAGTCACGTAAATATCTAACCGAGCTAAACAAAGGGGAGTTCACGGCCCCTACTCTTTAAACGTTTATAAAACATGATGCTTAACAATATGGTAATATAACGTTTTTAGTCGATAGAGTTTTTGTTATATGGTTATGGTCACAAGGTAGCATTTATCACATAAAGTCTTCACAAACCTCGGACCGCTAGTATTGGGTGGATAGTGGGGGATTTTGAATAGTACTACTAGGCCCGACAAGCCCCGCTCGAGCTAGTCGCGCTAGCTAGACCGGTAATGATCAACTGATGTAGAATTGGCCTAACTTATCGCCATGGTCAGTGATAGATCTGGAAAACAGAGGAAACAACAGTCAACTTCGTTTTCAAACTCTTTCGTGACGTAAAATAGGTTAGCTACCTACAAATATAACAAGTAACTGCTAAACACTACAACTTACTGTTCGGGTTGAAACAGTGGAAACTTTTGGGAAACAACTTACCTTATAATTGTAACCTAAAACATATGAACTCATTCATCATAATTGTTGACACTTGTTCTTACAAGTTTTTCTCAGGTCTCTAAGGTACACATGGCTTAGGTGCACAACATGGATAAAACATTTTTCTTTATGATTGCATCCCACATTTATATTGTTGGTTTTAGGCGTTTGTTTTGACGCACACATTACTTTACATTTACTTACGCTTCCGCATTTTGTTAACTTATTTTAGTTGTTTGGTTTAAAATGTATTTTCTCATATAGAGGTCATTCTATATGGCTGGTGTCTTGGATCATGTTTTGTCACGCGCCTTGCGGAAAACCCCACAGGTAGATTTTGAGGGTGTGACACAAACTGTGAGTTCATGTCCCCCTTTTTGTTTAAACACTTTTCGGTTTTACAACTATCGGGGGGGGGGGATACATGTTACGATTGTAAGACCCACATTGAAAATTTACACAATTACAACTTTAAAATACGCATTTTAATACTAAAAATGCGACTTTACAAAAACTTGTCATGCCAACATTCCCATATGTTTTAAAAACATTTCAAGACATAGTTGTAAGTGTTTACATAATTCACTTATAACAAAACAAATCAAGGTTTAACGCGGAAGCTTCATTTAATGTGTGTCCGGGACTCTCGACATTCACCTATGATCAAAACCAACTTAAAAGTTAGTTTTGATGATTAAATAATAAGTACAACAAGGTAAATGGGTCAAATAATTAAAATAAACAAAAATTTCAAGTTTTTACGTCGTCGCCGCACGCGACGGTAAATCCCTTTGGGCGTCGCGCGACGCTACGCCTCCATTTCGACAGAGTGTTCTTATTTTTCAGCTGCAGATGCCCAGCTATAGGTTTTAATCGGAAAACGAACTTCAAAGTGTCATAACTTTTTATCTACTTATCCGTTTTACACGATTCTTTTTCCTATGCAATCGTAATTTGATTCCCCATCACATGGAGTTAAAACCCGACATCTGAAATCACAAAATTTTAGATTTCAAGCTCTCGGCTTGAAATTCAGTTTTGACACTTTTTGACCCGTTTGTATTTAAAACCACCCACTTGGTTTTTAAAACAAAATATATACACCAATGTATTTAACCCAAAGTCCTTTGCTCGGGTTCGAAATTTTATTATGATTTACGTATGCACATAAAACCATTTCGACCCATTTAGAGAATATTAAGCATTTTAGTCTAAAACTCGTTCTTTTCCTTTCACACTTCATAATTCCGCATTCAAGGTAATATCTCATAATCGTAATGCAAGTTTCCAAACACCCCATATTGGTCGTTTGCCCAATATACCCATCAAGGGCTTTTTGGTCAATTTTAGTCCCTCAATTTACGACGAGGGACTTCCACTAATTAATTGACCACAATACCACTTTTAACTATAAATCTAACTATATGTACCTAGCTCGGGTCATAACATTGACCCGTTTACATACCTCTTGCTTTAAATTTTCTAATTAAAGCAACGCAACATATGATATTTCCTGAAATCACAAAACTCAACAAGTAGTCGTCAATTATTATTGTCAAATGGTATTTACACGCCATTTGACCCGTTTAGTCGACATGGCCATTTATAATCGTATGATGGTATATTAATACCATCGTGTCCCTTGGACCAATTCCGGTTCGCACCATGAGATTTTACTACTTAAAAGACATTTCCTTAGATTGTCCGACCCGTTATAACTTTTACCAAATGGTGTCTTTATTTTGATCACTATTGTTTTAACCATTAAGTTGACCCATTTGGTTGTCAAGTGAATTCCATCACTTCATTGACATACCAACTCAACCATTTTCGCTATATCAACCTTAAACATATTTTAACTAAGCTTGTCTACATAAATGTAACGAGACGACAAGTTGCGTACCTTTAAAGCGTTCCCTTCAAGCGTGTGTCCGCTCCGGCTTATCCGCTTGGAGACTCGATACCTTTGTCTATAGAGTTCAATCAACGGTTCGTTTAGCACTCTATTCATGTCATATAACGCATAATTCACAACATCATTCAAATGTGCGTTTTGTTTCGAATTTCAACATTTAGTTTTCTCTTAGTCATTTTAACAAACACCTAATGAGAATAATTTTATAAAATTAATAATCAAACTCCATGATTATTTATCTTGCCAATTTCAACATCTTTTACTAAATAATCATCTAATTCATGGTTCAATGTCAAGATTGTCACACCCCGATATTTCCACATTTTACCGGTGGGCCCGGTAGGGAGTATCGTGACGTAGTTGATATCGTTATAGTCAAACAACACAATATTTAAATGCACAGCGGAAGCAAAAGATAAATATATTACAATCCGATTCAAAAGTAATATCATACATTACAACGGAATGTAAGATGGATCCACAGGCGGATCTTAAAACAAAAGATAACATTGTTCAACAGACTTTAGGCATCTAGAACTTGCAAGATTCCCTATTAACGCCCTGAGCTCCTAGCCAATTCCGTACAGTACCTGTCACTTAACCTTTTTGGAAAATACGTCAGTTTACACTGGTAAATACAATTAACCGACTCATTTGAAAAGGTTTAATAAAAATTGATTTGAATGCACAAGGCACAACATATCTTTTATAACTTGGGACAATTATATAAATAATCTTGTATACAGATTTACATGTTCGTTATACGTTCAGCGCCCGATGTAGAAACCGAGTCAAGATTAACAGACACGCCACAAGTATAGGCCCACAAGAGAGTGAGATACCGTTTCCCTTAGGCACTGTGAGGTGTATGCCTACACCCCGTGCGTAAGACATGGCCATTTTATAATACAATGATGTCAGGGATATCCGGGACATGGTCATTAACCCCTAAAGGCTTTTGTTTCAAACAATACAGATTAAAGCGGGTTACCTCAATAATTTAATCACAGTACGATCAAACATTCAATACTGACCAAGCGGTATTATTATAATACCGTATCCCAAGCCCGTATAGGGAAAATAAGTTAAGAGTATTTACCTGAGCTAGCAATGCAATTTATACTCAGCCGTATATTCTAATCAGCAAGCACAAGTACTTCTACTTGGGCTCTTAATCTGGAATGAAGGTTTTTATTAACCTATTAGATTCCTAACGGGTCTTATTTAAGTTGTAACTTAGACCGGTTAGTTTTAAGGAAAGGTTCACGGTTCATAACGCATGATTAAGCGAAGACCGGAATAGAATGTGATTTAGACCCGACAAGTTTGGAGACTTGTATAATATGTGTATAATAAACACATTCTGGATTTTGAGGCAAAAATGATAAGGTTTGACCCGTTTTGGTCAATTTATGCAAACTAGTTACATAAACCGATCCGAACGCGAAATATGCGTAACGGGTAACCATAAGAGTCATATACATGTTTCCTAAGCTAATATGGCTTAAACATGTTGTGATATCAGTAAGATACCTTCCGTTATGCCCAAAACGAATTTAAAACCGATTTATGCCGCGTAGGGGTATTTTGGTCATTTAAAAGGTTATAAAAGAGGTTTAATATGAATCTGAGTTTCAGATCTGATTTAATCAGTAAAAATACTTAATTTAATAAGTTATATCAGTAGGATATCACACATATGTGAATTTTATCATTTATGACCAAACTATACACCGAAGGGGCATTTTGGTAATTTCACATAAGGTTTAAAGGTCAGATTTGGAAACCTGAGTTTAAAACTTTTGCTTACTGTTAAAATATAAAAATTTACTGAACATATAAGTAGGCATCAACCCTTATGTGTTTAAAATAGTTTTAATACATATTATGCGTTAAAAACGCTTAAAAGGCGATTTTTGAGCTATTTCCGGGTTTTTAAAGGAGAGCTGATATTTTTATTATTCCAGAAGGCTCAAAATACTTTATTAATTATTTAAAATCAGTAGCAAAAGGTTTGAGGTCAAAAGGTTTTGTAAAACTCATTTTATAGCCCGAAAGGGCAAAACCGACAATAACCGAATCAAGCTTAGCACCCTATGTTATGCTCAGCCTAAAAATAAATAAAAATCTTCATAAATCCCAAAATTTTATTTTATATCAGTAGGTAAAAAGTTTGGTATCAACAATTGGGTTTAAATGGGATATACGCTAATTATGCCGGTTAATTAATAAAAAGCTTTCTAATTACGCTAATGAGCATAACTCCTAATCTAGACCTCAAACTGATGTCAAATTTCAGGGACATGTTTATAAATCAGTAATAAAGATTATTGTCCTCTCACATTTTCAAAATTCTCATTTTAGGGTCAAAAGGGGATAACGGTCAATATTTAAGCATTTAACGGAAACATGCACGAACTAGGATTTCTATGGAACCAAGTTGTATAACCTCTGAGGGTTATACTAACTTATAATATGGTCCTAATGGAATCCTAAGGCATATCTAAACCAAGCTAAATCGTGTCAGAACTGAAAGTCAAAGAAATAGTCAACTTTTGCGACTTTCGGTTCCGAACCGAGCCTAAACTCAGAATTTTCGGGTTGAACATGCTTAGACATGTTCAACTAATATTTACCAAGTTATTAAAGTGATAAAACTGATTTTATTGCCTTTATATCATTAGTTATAAATTTTAATTAAAAACTGATTATTTCGACCCGACAATTGACTAAGCAAACGTGGTAATTAGGAGGTGCCCTTTTGAGGGTTAAACACCTACCTAATTACGGTCACGTAGCCGTGTTCACTACGAACAATGGCTTAACCGTTTAAAAGTCAAAGCGTTTATCGAAACGCTTGACTTTTCGGCTATAAACGCTAAACAATTAAACTAAGCACGAAAGGGGACACTTACAAGGGTCCAATGGACTAAAGGAAGTTCTCAAGAAGCTCGAGATCCTCACAGAAATCAGAGAATAAGCAGAATGGAATGAAGGTGTGAGGTGAAAGTGAAAACCCACCTCCTTATATACTTTTCGGGACCTCGTAGGATCGCGACAAGTGTCGGGGAGCTATATTCAGATCATTACAAGTGTAAGGTGGTTTTATAATCCTATGGGCAGCCCCTAGATTGAAGGAATACCATTTGCAATTGATTAAAACAGCTTGAACAGCTGGTAACAGCTGGAAATCAAGTTTCTGAAATGGCAGTTTTCGTCCCTGCATGCTTCTAGCCCCTTTCTGATGCGTTTGAGGCCCGTTAAACCATTTTTAAGCCTCTACAATGATGCCTAAACATGAGGGACATGAAACATGCTCAAGAACATGTCGAATGTCGGTTCGTTTGGTCGTACGGTCACGTTGTTCGACTAATTACGACGAAACACGAACGGACGCTAAAAACGGTCCAAATTACGCGACGAATGGAATTTTATCATGACGATCACTAAAATAAAATATTTTAATGCTTACATATATTTTTGGGTGTCCGGAGATATTCAGAATGTGAGATATGCGCGAAAATGCAAACTTGTGCACTTTTTCACACTTTTAGTCCCTGCTTGACATAAAACTTTATTTTTGCGCACCGAACACCTATAAGCCTATATCTAAGCTATACAAAGGATATTTAGGGTATGTTTAACTCAGGGTCACCTTCCGGAAGGTCCGTTACCCTACGAATCGGCATACTTTTGCAGTTTGACGCAAATAGTCCTTTAATCGCACAAAGTAGCGCGGAATGTTGTTTAATGATATCCAAGCCTTCCATGGCCCATATTGGTCATTCCCAAGCATATACTTAATTATTACTACACTCCCATTCGCTTAAATGGTCACTGAGAGGCGTAGATTCAAAAGTTGACGCTTTAGGTCCCTCTATTGCGCAAACTTGCGCATCTCGTCATTTAATAGCATGGAAGCCTCATCTAATCCATATTAGGAATTCTTGAAGTATTATTAAACATCACGATGCTTCGGGTTCGCTTAAACGGTCATTCAGAGGTATAATTAAACATATTGACACTTTTAGTCCCTCTAACTTGCAAAGTTGCGCGTAATTTTACTTATAGGCATAAAAACCTTAGTTGGCCAATTATTGGCATTCCCGAGAGTATGACCGAATATCATGAAGCTCCCGGTTTGTTAAAAGGTCACTCAGAGGTAAGAATTAACATGTTGACGCTTTTAACCCTTTGTTGCGCAAACTTTCGATTCATTCCGCAAACGGCTACACTTGATTATCAAGCGGCTCATTTGTGAATATAAATATCGTGAGAGGTTATTTAGAAACTTATTTTAGGTATGCTAACACTTCCAATCCTTTCATAATCAAGGTTTTCGATTTTTCGAAAAATTAGTCCCTTAAATTCAATATTTGACTTCATTAGGGTTTATTACACGTGTCAATTCATCATTGGACGTGATTTTATGAGGTGTTACATCCTCACCCCCTTAAAAGAAATCTCGACCTCGAGATTTGCTAAATTGTTGGAAGTTCTTTTTGTCGCATAATGGACTTAACTTCTATAGCATAACTGGAGCCTTTCCAAGCTCCCAAGTTGACCTCTATAACAGGTACATGTATTCTTTTGGAGTCTTCTTAACCTGTCAATCCTTAATCGATAAAGGTTTCTCATCATATCATAAATATGCATATCATTATGTGATAATGCTTCTCGACTTACTGGTGAAACATGTCCTCAAATCATTAGTGTGTAATGCATTGCGGGCTCCGCCAAGCTCCTTAAATAGGTTTTAGTTTATAAGCTATTGATACATTCGATTTCCTTCGAATGATTCTATATATTCAGAGCTTAACTAGCCTGATAATTTAACAAATTGGCACACCCTTCCTGGGTGATATCTTTTGTTGAACCTTATTCCTTAACAAGGTCTTAGGAGGGTTGCTACTTTCATTAATTCTTGATTTTCTGCCGAATACTGGCAACCTTCAGATGATTATGGATTTATATGATCTTATTCATTGTTTCCGAGGCAACTTGCAGATCCTGATAATTAGACTTACCAATCTTCTGTCCAACAATAAATGTTCAACATTCTATCCATACAAGGTCTCCAAAGGAGCAGCCTTGATACTTATGTGACAACTATTATAGAAAAGATTATTTTAAGGTGAAATGGTTATTCCAACCATTGCTTAAAACTAATCTTAAGGAATAGCTAATCCTTGCCGCTAGTCGAACAAATCGACGATCCCGGGCAGCTGATGCCAATTTCTTAATCGTTGCCTAATTAGGGTTGCGGTATTTAATGCATAAGCAAGATGAACCGTCTTCCTTAATTAACTATACCGAATTCTCAGAATATTGAGTTAGGCTATATGAATCCTCTATTTTACAACTTACTTACTCAGGGTTTCGATTCTTCCAATGATGGTACTAGCCGTCTTGGAGATTTCATAATAATACAGCCCTAAATGGGGTATAAATCTTAACTCTACTTGCCTCTCAGGAGGTAAGCAGGGTAATCTTAGGAAAAGATAATCAAGATACAAGGAGGTTACAGAGATTTTCCATATCTCAGGCTCCAATTCATCCACCATTGCTTGTGTCAAATAAGTGACACATTTATGTTACAAGTCCACGAATTCCTTAATCGGGAACATTTACTTGGACAATTCTATTTTTAGATATCTTCTTTGAATACCATTAGTTGACTTTAGTACCATATGACCATTGGAATATCCTTGCGGTTCCATGCATTAAACCTCCATACTGATCAGGCATGGAAGCAATCTATGGAACTTATTAAGATACACCAACCCTCATATGGCGCTTTTGTCATTCTATCTGGTACTCTTAATCGATAGAGATCAAGAGATATCAATTACATATGCTGACGCACTTCATCCGGAGAGAGAGTATACTAGAATTACGACTGCAGATCGTTGACAGGAACAGAAGAAATGGTTCCTATGATTTTGTCTGTAAGTTTTACCTTACACTTAATATCTAGGGTTCTTATGAAAGGTTTTAAAAGCTTGCTATACTTATAGTTTATGAAGGATTTATTGGCATCCGAACCAAAAATAAAAACTCTTAGCGTTTATATCACTGATAAATGTCAAGGAATGTACCTGATGCCATTATTTATGATCTAGCTCCGACATTTTAGGCGTTTTCTTTCTTAGGCTTTCCTTCCTTAGCCGCATTTCCTTTGACAGATTTAGGGCACGTGGTCTTGATGTGGCCTTTCTCATTACAGCCGAAGCAGACAGCATTCTTCATGTCCTTGCAGTCCAACGTTTTATGTTCCCTTGATTTGCAGATCCCACAAGCCCTCGGCTGCGATTGGGATTTTGGTTCGAACCTGCACTTGCCATAATGGTGCTTCTTGCAGGTCTTGCATACCGGTTTCTGGTTGGACTTTTGTTTGTTCTTTTTCTTAGAACTCTGGGAGTTATCTTCCCCCCTTTTCCTTTTTAGTTCATCCTTTGCATTAGAGGCATGAACGAGATCCTTCTCGTGAGTGAGGAAGTGAGGTCTTGGATGGGATTTGGAGCAAGTAGCATTGGGGTCCTTGAACTTTTTCACAGCCTTCTTCACAGCTTTTCCAATAGCTGCGTCTATCATAGTTTGAAGAACATCTTTGGAAATTCTAAGGTTCACAATTGTAGCATCATTGGCATGTGTCGCATCATCCATAACACGATCAACGACTGTCTTATCTGAGTTTGCCATACTCGATATTGGTTCCTAACACCAATAAAACAATTTCTTAGTTGCAATCCAACAACTGCTATTCATCATCCTAATGGCCTTAACATATACTAACCATGGTATCAATAGACCATACAGGCTAATATAGTACTAACATTCTCTATAAATGTCCTGTAGATATGTATATATATATATATCAATTATACTTAGCCTAGGCCATAGAAGACCATTAATGGCAATTACGGTTTGGACCTAGTCCATCACCTTTTTGACAGGGGATCAATTGTCACATCTGTCTTTCTCATATTGATGATTTTGGATAGATTGCAAGCTTGACATTAGGATATCAGAAAAGAGTGATTCCTAATATAAAATATCAATCTAAGATTTGTTGGAGCATTTTCTATAGTATCATCGGCCAATTTCTATCTCGCATTAAATGACCGGAGTCCTAATCAGGCGGAGACAACAGTTCTCTACATTTATCGTTCATTATAGAATCATATGTGCCAGCATCAAATAAATTTCTGCATAAACCGCTTGATAAGGAAAGGTACCTGCTATATAGTTATCATTCTGCACCCTCTCCTGGGCGTTCATGTGGAAGACTCATGCGTTTGTTTTCTTGGCCTCTTCGGGCTTCTTCTGATTCCTAGGGCAGTTAGTCTTGATATGCCCCTTCTCGTTGCAACCATAACAGGTTGCGTCTTTCAACTTCTTGCAATCCAAGGTTTTATGCTCCTTAGACTTGCAAATCCCACAAGGTAGAGGCTGAGATTCAAATCTGCATTTCCCGAGGTGGTATTTCCTACAGGTTTCGCACCTGGTCTTCTCACCCGACTGCTGGCTGTCTTTCTTAAACCCGGAACTCTCCTTATCCTCAGAGTTCCTCTTTTTCTTCCTATCGGAGCGATGAGAATTCTCATCCTCCCTTTTTCGCCTTCTATCTTCAGAGGCTTTGGCAGCCTTGTTTCTGACCACATCGAGTGTGAGAGATAGCGACAGATCTGCCGCTGACCTGAATGTAGTAGGTCTCGATGCTTTCACACTTGCCTTTATTTCTGGGGCTAGACCCCCAATAAAGCGAGCTATTCGCTTTGGTTCCGGTGTGATCAAGTAAGGAACCAATCGAGACATGGTATTGAAACTTGTAAGATATGCTCGACAATCTAAGTTCTCCATGACTAATGTCAAGAATTCAGCCTCAATTTTCTCAACTTCATGTTGAGGGCATTAATTTTCTTTGATAAGAGCAACGAACTGATCCCAAGTCATGTTGTACAAAGGGATCTTCCCCGTAGCTTGGATCAGTGACCTCCACCAAGCTAGAGCTTCTCCATTAAAAGATTTTGAAACAAACTTCATAATGTCTTGTTCTGCACATCCACTGATGTCAACAACGGTGTCCATTTCGTCGAGCCATGTCATGCAATCGATGGCCCCTTTTTCTCCTGTAAAGTCTCTGGGCTTACAGGAGACAAAATATTTATATGAGCAGGTCTTAACTGGTGCCTCTTGATGAAGCACCACCTGTCTAGACGGAACACTCCTCTGATTTGACGAGTTATGAACATCGTCCTCCTTCGACTCGTGTGATTTAGAAGGGGGCTTACTACGAGCCACATATAGAGTCTTAGAGTGTGTACCACTTGATTCATCATACTGTCTGTCGAGAGCTCGTGTAACGGCATCATCTATTAATGCCTGCAGTTCCGCACCAGTTATATTAACTCTGGTAGCATCATTATTCTCCCTCGGGTGGCTGTTGACCTCATCCGATCCAGCCATGTAGTTTGATGGCTACATAAATATTGACGATGATAATTCAGAGGTTATTATGGAATCATCATTTTTGACGATTCATCAACCATGGTAATATAAACCATATTGGTTAATTTGTTAGTTATATTTAATTTGTATTTTCATTATAATTTTTCCTAGTTATAAAACATTAAGGATATTAAGGTGGCGCAAAAGGCCTAGTCACAAGGACTGTTTTAAATTTATAAGCCATGATTTCAGAGAATCGAGGCATTAAGGTTTGAACATATTTCATTACCTTTTCTTGACAGAGAGTCAAAGGCTACAACTGTCTTTTGTCCCTTAGGACAATAAGTATGGCCCGTAGGCATTTCATCACTTATGGATGTTTATAATATGATCATCTTCATTTGATGATTTACGCCATGATTTCTAAATCACTAGGCCATTTAAAGATTTGGAAGAAATCCTGTGTAAGGATGACATGTGTGATTTTATCGTATCACTGTTGTCAGGAGTGTTAACATGTTTTTAGATGTTAACAAGAATCTGAATCTCTTTTAAACAGGTTTTACCATCATGGCTAGGTCTTTAATGACATTTAAGCTAGGTTATATCCTTTGAGATTCTTTTTAATATATATACTGGTAGACCAGTTACAAAAGGAATAATAATTTGATTTATTTCATATAAAAATGAAATTTGGATAAAATATTCCAATGATTTTTAAAAGAAGTACAGAATTGCCTACATGGGACTTGAAGGAATTTATGTTGTCCATGAAGGGACTAGAAGATAAACATGTCCTTATAAGGACTACTAAGGAAACGAACTTCAGCAAAAGGAGTTTTCTTCTTTACTTTACTTCTGACTGCTTTCTCCTTGGTTGCACGTTGTACCCTAGCCGCAGTACGAAGCTCGGCAATTCAAGGATCCGGATGTGGAGAATTTCCATTTCGGCTTCCTGGATTGGAGACATATTCAAAATATATAAATTTGGAAGCAATAGTTTACAGATTAGGATTGAGAGTATTCCTATGTTAAGTCTAGACTCAGAAGGTCAAGGAATGTGCTACTGTGTCATTGAGATTAAACACTAAGGGCTAGTGTTTAATTCGCTCAATGTTGGCTCTGATACCAACCTGTCACACCCCGATATTTCCACATTTTACCGGTGGGCCCGGTAGGGAGTATCGTGACGTAGTTGATATCATTATAGTCAAACAACACAATATTTAAATGCACAGCGGAAGCAAAAGATAAATATATTACAATCCGATTCAAAAGTAATATCATACATTACAACGGAATGTAAGATGGATCCACAGGCGGATCTTAAAACAAAAGATAACATTGTTCAACAGACTTTAGGCATCTAGAACTTGCAAGATTCCCTATTAACGCCCTGAGCTCCCAGCCAATTCCGTACAGTACCTGTCACTTAACCTTTTTGGAAAATACGTCAGTTTACACTGGTAAATATAATTAACCGACTCATTTGAAAAGGTTTAATAAAAATTGATTTGAATGCACAAGGCACAACATATCTTTTATAACTTGGGACAATTATATAAATAATCTTGTATACAGATTTACATGTTCATTGTACGTTCAGTGCCCGATGTAGAAACCGAGTCAAGATTAACAGACACGCCACAAGTATAGGCCCACAAGAGAGTGAGATACCGTTTCCCTTAGGCACTGTCAGGTGTATGCCTACACCCCGTGCGTAAGACGTGGCCATTTTATAATACAATGATGTCAGGGATATCCGGGACATGGTCATTAACCCCTAAAGGCTTTTGTTTCAAAAAATACAGATTAAAGCGGGTTACCTCAATAATTTAATCACAGTACGATCAAACATTCAATACCGACCAAGCGGTATTATTATAATACCGTATCCCAAGCCCGTATAGGGAAAATAAGTTAAGAGTATTTACCTGAGCTAGCAATGCAATTTATACTCAGCCGTATATTCTAATTAGCAAGCACAAGTACTTCTACTTGGGCTCTTAATCTGGAATTAAGGTTTTTATTAACGTATTAGATTCCTAACGGGTCTTATTTAAGTTGTAACTTAGACCGGTTAGTTTTAAGGAAAGGTTCACGGTTCATAACGCATGATTAAGCGAAGACCGGAATAGAATGTGATTTAGACACGAAAAGTTTGGAGACTTGTATAATATGGTTATAATAAACACATTCTGGATTTTGAGGCAAAAATGATAAGGTTTGACCCGTTTTGGTCAATTTATGCAAACTAGTTACATAAACCGATCTGAACGCAAAATATGCGTAACGGGTAACCATAAGAGTCATATACATGTTTCCTAAGCTAATATGCGTTAAACATGTTGTGATATCAGTAAGATACCTTCCGTTATGCCCAAAACGAATTTAAAACCGATTTATGCCCCGTAGGGGTATTTTGGTCATTTAAAAGGTTATAAAGGAGGTTTAATATGAATCTGAGTTTCAGATCTGATTTAATCAGTAAAAATACTTAATTTAATAAGTTATATCAGTAGGATATCACACATATGTGAATTTTATCATTTATAACCAAACTATGCACCGAAGGGGCATTTTGGTAATTTCACATAAGGTTTAAAGGTCAGATTTGGAAACCTGACTTTAAAACTTTTGCTTACTGTTAAAATATAAAAATTTACTGAACATATAAGTAGGCATCAACCCTTATGTGTTTAAAATAGTTTTAATACATATTATGCGTTAAAAACGCTTAAAAGGCGATTTTTGAGCTATTTCCGGGTTTTTAAAGGAGAGCTGATATTTTTATTATTCCAGAAGGCTCAAAATACTTTATTAATTATTTAAAATCAGTAGCAAAAGGTTTGAGGTCAAAAGGTTTTGTAAAACTCATTTTATAGCCCGAAAGGGCAAAACCGACAATAAACGAATCAAGCTTAGCACCCTATGTTATGCTCAGCCTAAAAATAAATAAAAATCTTCATAAATCCCAAAATGTTATTTTATATCAGTAGGTAAAAAGTTTGGTATCAACAATTGGGTTTAAATGGGATATACGCTAATTATGCCGGTTAATTAATAAAAAGCTTTCTAATTACGCTAATGAGCATAACTCCTAATCTAGACCTCAAACTAATGTCAAATTTCAGGGACATGTTTATAAATCAGTAATAAAGATTATTGTCCTCTCACATTTTCAAAATTCTCGTTTTAGGGTCAAAAGGGCATAACGGTCAATATTTAAGCATTTAACGGAAACATGCACGAACTAGGATTTCTATGGAACCAAGTTGTATAACCTCTGAGGGCTATACTAACTTATAATATGGTCCTAATGGAATCCTAAGGAATATCTAAACCAAGCTAAATCGGGTCAGAACTGAAAGTCAAAGCAATAGTCAAATTTTGCGTCTTTCGGTTCCGAACCGAGACTAAACTCAGAATTGTCGGGTTGAACATGCTTAGACGTGTTCAACTAATATTTACCAAGTTATTAAAGTGATAAAACTGATTTTATTGCCTTTATATCATTAGTTATAAATTTTAATTAAAAACTGATTATTTCGACCCGACAATTAACTAAGCAAACGTGGTAATTAGGAGGTGCCCTTTTGAGGGTTAAACACCTACCTAATTACGGTCACGTAGCCATGTTCGCTACGAACAATGGCTTAACCGTTTAAAAGTCTAAGCGTTTATCGAAACGCTTGACTTTTCGGCTATAAACGCTAAACAATTAAACTAAGCATGAAAGGGGACACTTACAAGGGTCCAATGGACTGAAGGAGGTTCTCAAGAAGCTCGAGATCCTCACAAAAATCAGAGAATAAGCAGAATGGAATGAAGGTGTGAGGTGAAAGTGAAAACCCACCTCCTTATATACTTTTCGGGACCTCGTAGGATCGCGACAAGTGTCGGGGAGCTATATTCAGATCATTACAAGTGTAAGGTGGTTTTATAATCCTATGGGCAGCCCCTATATTGAAGGAATACCACTTGCAATTGATTAAAACAGCTGGAACAGCTGGTAACAGCTGGAAATCAAGTTTCTGAAATGGCAGTTTTGGTCCCTGCATGCTTCTAGCCCCTTTCTGATGCGTTTGAGGCCCGTTAAACCATTTTTAAGCCTCTACAATGATGCCTAAACATGAGGGACATGAAACATTCTCAAGAACATGTCGGATGTCGGTTCGTTTGGTCGTACGGTCACGTTGTTCGACTAATTACGACGAAACACGAACGGACGCTAAAAACGGTCCAAATTACGCGACGAATGGAATTTTATCATGGCGATCAATAAAATAAAATATTTTAATGCTTACATAAATTTTTGGGTGTCCGGAGATATTCAGAATGTGAGATATGCGCGAAAATGCAAACTTGTGCACTTTTTGACACTTTTAGTCCCTGCTTGACATAAAACTTTATTTTTGCGCACCGAACACCTCTAAGCCTATATCTAAGCTATACAAAGGATATTTAGGGTATGTTTAACTCAGGGTCACCTTCCGGAAGGTCCGTTACCCTACGAATCGGCATACTTTTGCTGTTTGACGCAAATAGTCCTTTAATCGCACAAAGTAGCGTGGAATGTTGTTTAATGATATCCAAGCGTTCCATGGCCCATATTGGTCATTCCCAAGCATATAATTAATTATTACTACACTCCCATTCGCTTAAATGGTCACTGAGAGGCGTAGATTCAAAAGTTGACGCTTTAGGTCCCTCTATTGCGCAAACTTGCGCATCTCATCATTTAATAGCATGGAAGCCTCATCTAATCCATATTAGGAATTCTTGAAGTATTATTAAACATCACGATGCTTTGGGTTCGCTTAAACGGTCATTCAGAGGTATAATTAAACATATTGACACTTTTAGTCCCTCTAACTTGCAAAGTTGCGCGTAATTTTACTTATAGGCATAAAAACCTTAGTTGACCAATTATTAGCATTCCCGAGAGTATGATCGAATATCATGAAGCTCCTGGTTTGTTAAAAGGTCACTCAGAGGTAAGAATTAACATGTTGACGCTTTTAACCCTTTGTTGCGCAAACTTTCGATTCATTCCGCAAACGGCTACACTTGATTATCAAGTGGCTCATTTGTGAATATAAATATTGTGAGAGGTTATTTAGAAACTTATTTTAGGTATGATAACACTTCCAATCCTTTCATAATCAAGGTTTTCGATTTTTCGAAAAATTAGTCCCTTAAATTCAATATTTGACTTCATTAGGGTTTATTACACGTGTCAATTCATCATTGGACGTGATTTTACGAGGTGTTACAAAGATTAACTTTATAGAGTTCAAATAACACTAGTTTGATAGTCATGATTCTAGTGTTCATCATGTTTCTACAAAACCCATTAAACATACATAATGGATGATCATGAACTTCATAATTTAACACTAATTCAACAAGTTATTGACTAGGGTTTACTCCTAGACATCTTTTCATTACTAATTTCATCTAAACATCAATCAATCAAGATCAGATTTTGATTTCTAATGTTCATCAGAATTTCAAGATGTAATCAAAAGATAAAATTTAACATACTTAGGTGATCACTAATATAAGCTTGGATTTCGATTTTGGACTGATTGAGCCTTTCAATTTGATCAATTTGAGCAATCTAGGGTTTGAAGGTGAGAGCTCCTGGCTCTTCTGGAAGTCTCGACCAGAACACACACTTAGTGTGTGTGTTTGGTGTAGGATTTTATTTAATTAAAACTAGTTTTCAGTTTTTCATATTTGGCCCCTCAACTTTCCTCAAGTTTTCAACTTTCATAAAGGTTTAACTAATTCATGATTTCATTATTTTTTAACCACACTTAACTAACTAGGTTGATATTCCTAGTTACTTAGTGGTTTCGGAAAAGTCATAATCCGTTTTATTTTTAAGTCTTGTTAACTCGGGTTTCTTATAGGCTTTGTTTTTCTCAAATCGTTTATTCTTCTTTTTTATTAACATAAGATTTTTTTTAAATCCTTATATTCACCGGGTTAATTTTACCACTAACGGTATTTTACCCGTTCATTATTATTAACGTGGTTTGATTGCCAAACCCGTTTTCGGGGTGTTACAAGTACACCCCCTTAAAGAGGTTTCGTCCTCGAAACCTTTATCACGTAGCCCATCAGTTTAGACCAAACGAACTTGGTTTCATTTTTAAAGCATTCATTCTTTTTGGTTAGTATTTATCATTTATATTGACATGTGTGTCTTTCAAGTATAAGGCCTCGTAGGCCGTTGGTTTCTTCTAATACTCCTTGTTTTTATCACTTTTAATAACGAGTCACCTTTTGGCCACTCGATTATCTGTTGTAATCAACACATTATCCTATGCTAATCTTATCGAGACAAGCACTTTATTATGTTATAATTACTGTTTTGACCTTAAACGGTCTTCCCGGTTAAACTTACTAGCTGCCCTTTACCTTATACCTTGCCATTCGGGTATGTTATATTACTATCACAAGCCTTTTGTGTGTTTATGATTTCATATCTTGTAACTCACGTTACAACATGGTTATATTCTCTATCACTTTTGTGACCGCCTTCACATCTCGTCATGTCTAAATTTATGACAACTCTTCATTACCGAAAATCTTTCTTTCGAATGCATCATTTTACACCTACCGGTGTTAAAACTTATATCCTTTAATATTAACTATTTTTTAATTTCTCTTATATTATCCATATTTGTTAAAACGTTGTTTCTTACTAAAACTGAATTCTAGTTTAACGTTTTCTCGTTATCTCATGTCAATCTCTCATATCGAGGAATTTACACCCCAGGATTTATTCCTTTCCGTTGTCATTTCGGTAATGTCTTCGCTCTTTTTGTGAAATATCACATTTTAAATAATTGAGAATTCTTTTTGTCATTTTTGCCCGTTTAAATGTTTTAGTGAAATTCTTCACTTTTGTCAACCAGACCTTTCACAATCTCTTCGCTTTTAACCCATTTAATTAACTTAGCGAAACCCATCGCTTTTATACTAACTTTATCTCCCGTTATTATTTTACGCGGGAAGTTACAACCAGTTTTCTTGTTTTATACTATTGACCCGTAGGTTCTTTCAATCAGCCTCGTAGGCTATTTCTTTAGATTTTAACCTTTTTACCATATTAAGGTGAGACCCTAACAATTCGTTTCTTTCTATTTGCGACCTGAATGTAACAACTCGTATCAAAAAGTCCTATTTATTAAGTTAATTTATCCAATAAGAAACCCTAATTGAGAAACCCAAGTGATTCTGTGCAAATCCTAAAATTTTTAGAACAATCAGAATCAGGATCAGGGCCCCTAAAACTCAGGGGGGGAGGGTAAACCCTAGTTACGATTATCTACATAAAACGCTGTCAAAATTGAATTTTTCGAATCCGTCGACTCAGCAAGCCTACAAATACACGTAGCTACCCTATGGTAAATAGGGACCCCTCGCGTCACGCGAGGGGGTCAAATTTCGTGTATAAATAGAGGGGGTTGGCAATCGAATTGTGGCACTTGAGCGACGTAAAAATACGTTTCATACACTGAGATATAGTAAAAACAGTCTAAAAACACACACGATTCACGAATTGCTGCCGCAATACAGGGTAATAACTCGATCGCTGATACGATTCAATGTCCAATCGATTAAACTATCCAATGGATGTTTAAGTGCTGCCCACATTAGGGTTTATGCTTTGTCATTCGTTGTTAATTCAATGGATGTTTAAGTATCGCACTTTGTCATTCGATGTGAGGGTTTAATCTCGTGAGTTATCGTAAATGCTGTATTAAGTTACTAACCGAGTTGTGTGCATGTTATTAAATTTAGGTTAAAAGGCTAATCAGTAGGCTAGGCTCTGCTCAAATTAAATCTGCAATGTGAGTCATTCTCTTTTTATAAAAATTGTTTACAAAAGCATGTTTATTTTCAAAGTTATAATTACAGTGATTAAGTATATGTAATCACCAAGTTACAGCCGGTATGTGGGGTTTTGTATACATTACTTGATAATCTTCACCATTGGGGTAGCCAAGGGGTGATATGACCATAGTCACAGACACCATTGGACAACGGGAGGGCCAATGGGTCGAGTGACAAAATACCGTGGGTAGTTGGTTTGATATCTGGAAACATTGTAATCTCTCTTAATACTGTAAATTATAACAAACGAGTCGTTTTCATAAAAAGAATGATTCACCAGTATTACCCGCTGACAAAACCTTTTTCAAACATGTTTCAGGTGATCTGTTGTGATCCAAGAAAAGTGCCTTGAAGCACTACAAGCTTAAGGAAGTGGCTCAATATAAAACAAAGAAACATGTTTTTGTAAAAGGAAGATTTCTCCGTGAAATATTATTATTGTAAATTATCGGGATTTTATCCCAAGTTGTGAAATAAAATAATCGGGAAATTACAGTTTTAAAAAGATCCTGAAGAAACTTCCGTTGTTAATTAAATACCACGGGATTTTCTGTCCCGCGGCTCCTGAAACGGGTCAAACCGGGTCGGGGGGCGTGACAGAAAAAGGTGGTATCAGAGCCACTGATTTAAGCCAATTAAGTATTTAGAAAATACTTAATTTTTCTACTTGTCATTTTTTGATTATGTGTTTTCTTATTTGAATATTTGTGTACAGAATGGGTAAGCAAAAGCGTTCAAACATCTATCTTAAATTAGATAGGTCATCAAACGAGAAGGGAAGTTCATCCCAAACCAAATCCTCAAATCACTCTGTAATTCCTGAAGAAGGAATATTTGTGCGAAAAGCACAATATGAGGAACCACTTTCTCCTAATAAAAGAAGTTTGATTTTTAAGAAAAGTCAGGAGAAAAAGAAATTCCTAGAAAAGAAGATTAAACAGGAAACCCAAGAATTAACCAGTAAATCACCTTGGGAAGACAAGTTAGATGAAAAATGGGCAGATCTTTATATGCTAGCCACCGGAGAAGTTAATACAAATCTTTAAAATAATCTGACTCAAGTTTTAGCAACCTTTATCACCTACAAATTTATAAATCATATCCAGTAAATAAATAAATTTACGATAAAACCTAGTGTGTTTTAAATTTCAGTTGTTTTGTAGTTACCCAGTCTGAAATAATATTTAAAGGTTATCTATGAAATTTTGTTATCAAATTTTTTAACTTAGTATTTGTGTGTATTTTGCATATGTGCTAAACAACATGAGTGACTTATCTGACGCCCTTCAGAATTTAAATCTCTATCCGGTAAAAATAGTGGTTTCCAGAGATTTCAATAGGTATATACCAGATATAGAAGAACCTATTGAATTTAATGCTCCACCTCCGGAGAAACCCAAGCCCAAGAAAATGAGGATATTTGTGGGATGGAGACGTGTGCGTAGGAGGAAACCCGCCACTAGAAAGATTCCTAAAATAGACAATCCCTTAGATAAAGGGAAGGGAATTGAAGTCGGGGAAGAATCTAGGCAGATGGGATTACAGTTTAATGAATATTCTAAGCAAATAGAAATGGAGATTGGAGGATGTTCTAAACCAACTCAGATAGAAATTGGAGAGAGCTCTAAACAAACCCAGGAAATGACATTACAGAAGGAGCTAGATTTTATATTGGCAAGCTGTGATACTATTAAGCCTGTCAATACAAATGTTTTTACTCATCCTATTGAAACTCAACTTCCAATAAATTTGGAACCAGCAATCCCAGAACCTATAATTCACACCCAACCTTTAGGAATGGATGAATGGTGGACGAATGATTGGCAATTTCAAATCCTGCTCAACAGTCCTTATTCCTTTCTTCCTCAGTTTGACCCTGAACCAATACCTAATCCACCTATGAGTAATGAGAATTTAGCTGAACTTCGCCACTTTGGCGAGGAGTTAATGGATGCAGGAAATAGGATCAGGGAAGTAGGAGAACAGATCTCCTGGAAGTATGATGAGAGGGAACGCCGTTATTAAAATATCAGCTGACAAGGGATAAGGGGTTTATGAGACTGTGTTTGTATAATAGTAATAATAATATAATCATGTGAAATAACCTAAAATAAAACTTGTGTAAAATAATCAGTGTGTAATGATGCATAATATATATGAAAAGGAGGAATCGAGAAATCGATAGTTTTGACTGTATAAGTGTCTTGTGAAATTTGTATGATTATTGTGTATAATTGTTATTTATTTGATACTAATAAATTATTTGTTGGTGCACTACATCTGTCGACTTCGTCTTGGATCGAGTCTTATATTAAATTGTATAGATTAGGGCACGGTTTACGAGAAAATAGGAAAGTGTATGTGTGTTAGATGATGATTTCGCTCATAGGGACATAGATGAGATTTCTCTTATGTGGTCAGGTTGATTTCGCTCATGTGGACCTTGTGTCTCTTGGGACGAAATCACAGCACCTATATATATGTGTTCTTGAGCGAAATCAGAGCATCCAGTTCTTGTTATCCATACCGAGGTGCTGCCGGTGTGAGATTTGGCTGTAAACGCTGTTATATCAATCAACAAGGTGATTTAAGTGAAGATCTAGCTGTTTCTACGTTGGTTACTTGTTTTCCGCACCTGTAACTGATCGAGACTCCTCTGATAGACTCGTTCAGGTCATAATACGATCCTACAAGTGGTAGCAGAGCTTCAGGAGGAGGAGTTCTACAGAGACTTGCTGGATTTCATCATAAATTCTTACTTCTACACCTTCTTTCTTCATCAGAACGAGATTTTACGATCGAAACTTGTTCAAATTTTCACAGACTGTAGGAAATTGATCATAGACAAATCCTTGAAAGTTTGAGCTTAATATTCACAGTAAAAATGGACCAAAATGCTTCCCGAGTTGATTTCGCTCATAAGAACATTACCTGATTTCGCTTTTATGTACACTTTAAACCCCTGATTTCGCTTTTCAGGACACCCTAATTTCACTTTTAAGACCATCCTTAAACCCTAATTTCGCTTTTAAGGACACATTAAGCCCCTGATTTCGCTCAAAAGGTTCACCAAGAACCCTGATTTCGCTCATAGGTGCAACAAAACTCCTATTTCGCTCATAAGGACCCTGATTTCGCTCTTAAGTACACCCAAGAACACTGATTTCGCTCATAAGGTCCCTACAGGTCCCTGATTTCGCTCCAAAGTCAATCCAGAACCCTGATTTTTTTCCAAAGCTGATTATTGGTTAATTTCGCTCCAAAGTGCCTGTGTTTGAACAACGTGCATTGAAAAATGGATACTGAGTTCTATAACGCTTTTGCTACAACCCCGACTAGTCCATCCGACATTTGTAAGACCATGACAATGGAGAATGAAACTGGAACAATGCAAAAACCCCCAAAACTTTTGGGAATTGAGGATTATCACGGATGGAAAAAACGGTTTGAGAATTGGGTTCAGGCGAATCATCTAAAAGCTTGGGAGAGCATCGAAACTGAATATGAGAGGCCAAAGAATTCAGTGGGAGTTGATAAAATAATTTCAGAGTTCACGGAGCAAGAAAGAGAGAGTTATAAAGCAGAAAAGATAATGATAAATTTGTTACAACAAGCAGTTAAAGAGGATATATTTGTGTTGCTTCAACATGATGAAAATGCTTATTCTATCTGGGAAGCTCTTAAAAAGAAATTTGAGGGAAGTACTGAGATGTTACAGAGTAAAGCAGCATTGCTGAAAAAGGAATTTGAACTGTTTACGTGCATGCCTGGTGAAACAATAAAGACACTTATTGAAAGATATTGTCATCTTGTTCCCACCATGTCACAGTTGAAGATTACAAAAACTCCAGCAGAATGGGTTGAAAAGCTTGCTGATGCGTTACCGCAAAAGGAATGGGGCACATATCTGATGATATTGAAGAATTCCGGACAGTTTAGCAGGTTATCAATTGCACAGTTTATTAAAAAGTTGGAGGCACAAGATCTGGAGCAGCAGAAAATTGCTAGAATGAACAGTTCAACTCATCTACAAGATATTAAATTGTACTATAAAGGAAATGTTCAAACTGCAGAAGCTAGTCCAAAGATACAAACTGCATTTAGTGCTGGAAATCAATCTGAACCAAGCAGTCAAGGATCTGTTAACAGTAGTAGGTTCTCTACGGTAAATCCTCCAAGTGTTCAAAGTGCATCTGCTGGAAATGGGCATTTGATTCAGTGCAATGTAGCTCTACATCTTCAAAATGGTCAAAATTATTCTGAAGCAGTTGTAAAGCATCATATGGGATTATTGGTCACTGCATTAGAGTCTTATGAAGGGTTGATTGCCGGAAGAATTGGTAATCCAATGCTCACAAAGGAAGATTATGACCAAATCGATGCAGAGGAGCTGGAACTGATGGATATTAAATGGGCATTAGCTAGTGTTTTGAGGAGAGCAGAAAAATTTAGAATGATTACTGGAAGAAGTGATTTCTTGGATGCAAATCTTTCTAATTTAGGTTTTGATAAATCTAAAGTTGTATGTTTTCGTTGCAGGGAGAAAGGCCATTTTAAAAGAGAGTGCAAGAATCAGGAGCCAAGAGGAGCAAAGGATTCTTTTGGAAAAGATGATTATTATAAGAAGTCCATATATCAACAAATCACTCATCTACCACATCAACAAAAGGATTCACAAACGGTACATGGGAAAATGATCGAAGATGCAAACAAGAAAGCTTACCATAGCATCATTGATCAAGATGACGAGAAAGTGGCTGATGGTTTTAGCTGGGACAAGTTTATTCCAGCTGATCCAATGTTAAAGCTTTTATTGCTCAGGTTGTGCAAAAGCCAGAGTTGCTGAAGGAGTGGATGGATGTGATGTCGGATAATGAGGAGAGTCAAGATGGAAAATCTGTTTCCTCTGAAAACAGTTCAACAGATAAACATTGGAAAATCTCATTTATCTTCTGACAGTTTTGAATTTTATTTTGCAGATAAATTAAAGAAACTCAAATAGAGAAAAACTGCAAAAGAATTAAAGGAAGTAAAAGTGATTGAGAAAATAGTGGAAGTGGAAAAGATAGTTGAAGTTGAAAAGATGGTGGAGATAGAAAAGATAGTTGAAATCACAAAACCTTGTCTTACTTGTTTAGAGCCATGTAAACAATGTATAGAAAAAGATGAGAGATTTAGTGAGTTAGAAAAGTTGAAAGAAAAGTTGTTGTTTGATGTAAAAAATTTGAAACAGTCATATGATGTATTGAACAGAACTGTGAATAGTCTGGAAAAGACTAACTCTGAAAGAGAGAAAGCTTTGAAGATGTTGAATGCTACTATGATGACAAAGCAGAAAGAGATCAACTTGTACATAGAAGAATGTGCAAAGTGGAAGAAAGAGTTGGATAGTGAAGCAACTGAGAATGAAAGAATCAAAAGATTGCTGCAAAGTTACAAAGGTTGTGATTACATAATTGATAGAATTTATCCAACGGTTGAAGGTTTTGAAGCGTTTAACGAAGATAAAAAGAAGTCGAAGAAAAAGGATACTGGTAAGAAACAAAGTGTTAGTTATAACAAGTGTCCGCCTCCAATTTGGGAAGGGTATTCGTCTAGAAAACCAAATGAGGAGCAAGTAAAAAAGGCAGTCAATATAAAGTTGGAGTCCGAGATAACCGACGTATTACCAGACAATATTGATATCACGTTCACAACGTCCGACATAGATCATGAGTCTGAGTTAATAAAAAGGATGGCCGATCAGGTGTTAGATAAGGATGAGGAGTCCGAGTCAATGTCTGAGTCCAGGAGTTCGAATTCATTTGTCAAGAGTTTAAAGTCGTCGGGAAAACGGGTGTATAGTAATGAATTTTTTTGTCAAAATCTAATTTGAATGATGAAACATTTGAAGTTGCATATACTTTGAATGATTCTGACAAATTATATTTTGATAAAGAATTTCCAATAAGAAGTGTTCGATTTGAAATGATCAAAAAGGTTTTCAAAATGACATAAATTAATATTTCTGAAATAAAAGATTTAAATCTTATTTGAAAACCTAAAAAATACACTTCAAGAATTCAACAGCATTTAAACAAGAAAATGGATTACAATTATGGTTCGGAATTTCAAAAGAAACCAAACCATAATAGTAAGTTCAAAAAGAAAGGTCTTGGTTTTATTCCACCTGAAAACTATAAAAATGAAAAATATGTTCGAAATTATAAATAAAAAATGACATATGTTGCAGGAACTAGCCATGAAGAAGAAGCAAAGAGCTCATTCTGGAAACAGTCAAACCAGGAATTTCTTGCTGAAAAGATGAAGAATGGAGCTTATCAAAGGAAAGAAACAAGAACCTGTTACAGATGCAATGAAGTTGGTCATATTGCATGGAACTGTCCGAAAGTGACCAACACAAAACAGGGAGTTTCTGGAAAACTGAAAGAAGTTATTGTTGATAAAACCGAACCACCAACTGAAAAATTTAAAGTTTTCAAAAATTCAACATATGAAGTTGGTGAGTGTTCGAAAAGGTTTTACAAGAAGAAGGGAAACCTTGACAACCAAGCTTGGGTTGTTAAGAAATCAGAGGTAAAATTTGGCGATGAATCTGATTCCACAAAGTCAGAGGAGCCAGAGGTTGAGGTAAAAAGAGAAAACTCAGTGCCTCTAATGGATGATGTTCATTTTCCACCATTGAGAGCTGAGAATTTTAAATCAAAGGTTGGAAAAGTTGATATTTCGAATCAATTATATTCTGAGCAGAAAGAATTTGATATAGAGAAAGCTTTTAATGGAAATGTTAAAAACATTTTTGGGAAAATGGTTGAGGGAAAAGTAAAAGGGGTAAAAGATTTTTATGCTACAAAGAAAGCAACTTACAACCCAACCCCTAGTGAAGTCGAGAAGGTTACACCCAAAGCTGGTCAAGCTTGGGTGTCTGTGTTCTTTACTTGAAAAATCTGACTTGCCGGAGATCCCAAGTTTGTAATCGTGGATCAGGAATCGGCATCCTTCTTGATAACTGATTTTGTAAATGAATCTTAAAGTTTGTTAAATTTTACAGATTGTGAATTGCCGGAGCTTCCAGGTTGGTAAGTGTGAAGCAGGAATCGGTATCTTGATTGATAAAATGGTTTGTGTAGATGGTTTTATTCCTACAAGTGGTTGATGGAAAATTTCACTTTCAAATGGTAAATCAGGGACATTAAGTTGTATCTGATTTTCTAAATAAAAATGATTGTGGGCAAAATGATGAACCATACCCCTAACCTACAAAGTTGTAAAATTAACAAAACTTATTTTCCGGAAAAATCATTTTGGTTAAAACAAACTTAAGTGTTTTGAAATCATAATGAGAAAATAGTTTTGTGTAAGGGGGAGTTCTGATTGTTTATGCCAAGTGGATGGCGAATTGAGGTGATTTGATATCAGTTGTCACTTTATTGTATAGTTTGTTTTCAAATTTTCTTTAATGTGTTTGCATTTTAGGGGGAGTAGAAAATTTCAGAAAATCCAAAAACATTAGAAAATTTGAAAAACCAAAAACATGATAAATTCAAAAATGAGTTTTTGTGTCAAAGAAGAGGAAATGATAGTACATCAGTAGACAGTTACAGTATGCTAAAGAAATGTAATGTTTAAATAGCGTTAAACAGTCTCACTGATGATATGCCGATAGGTTTTTACACATTTAGTAAGCTCTTTCGAGATATAAACATAAATTCAAACTTGCTTATTTCATGGGGAACACTACTTGGATATATAGGTAACCCCTGAAATCTCGTTTGAAAGGTCCCTCTTTCTGAGATACTAGGTCTATATGCTCAGTGATATCTGGGGTATTATCCCGGGACTTCTGATTTTGCGGAAGCAATGACCTAGTCCCCGGAGAATACTTTCTGCTTGCTTGAAAAATAGCACCGCCCTCAGCAAATTGATGAAACAATAAAATTGATAGTCATTGCTGTTGTAATTCAAAAGATCATCTAAAGGGGACACACCAAAAGTCGAGTCATGATCTCTCTGCTGAACGGTAGTTCTGACCTGAGCTCTCATGATTCTTCATAAGTTATTAACCCTTTACAGATATCATCTGTGGTATACTCACCTGTAAGACTGGATATTGGGATCTGGATACGGGAGTATATTCAAGAGGTGGGACACATGAATGAGTTTAAGTTCTTAAAACACCTAACTCATATCCTGAATCAGTTGAAATTTGTGTGAGAATTTAAGTGGATCAGTATATCGGCAATCTAAGTGAATTGTTTAATGCTTAATGTGTAACTAAGCTCAACGGTACTTGTGGCTTGTCAAAAACTGATATGATCCTCTTGCACAAACTCACAAAAATAATGTCTGTAAATATTTCTTTATTGCTTTTCATTTCATTCAAAAATCCAAAAATATTTTTAGTGTGCATTAGCATAAATTTTGAAAAATTCAAAAAGATTTTAGACAACCGGTATTGGAGAGCTGATTTTCAAAATTCTAAGTGCTAAATATGATGAACAAATGGTTTGGGAGAATGTGTTTTGAAAAGAAAAATGATTAATTTTTGCAAATGGTTCATCATAATTTATCATTGATAAATCATTCTGGTTTAATTTGAGAGAGAATTTGGATTGATAAATTTGTTAAATGTTAAATTTGTGAAATTTATTTCTGGGTTAAGAATGTGCAGGTGTAGCTAGGTTTTGATTTTGAACCTGAAGACAGAGTGCCAGGTTCCAATACCTGAGGACTCTGATTGGAGGTTGCCAGGCAATGATCTTGAGACATGAAGAGTCAGGCTGATTGATATTGAGAAGCTGTTAGATGGAAAGCCAGACAACGATCCTAAAGCTGATGATGCCGATGAACTGAAGAAATGCCAGCATATCACAAGGGGGAGTCTGAAGACTTGCAAGAAAAGATTGAGAGAGTGAAGCCCAGAGACTGATCAAGACTGAAGAAGTGAAGACATGATATTGTCAAGGACTCGATGGACGACTTGTCAACATCTAAGGGGGAGTCTGTTGGTGCACTACATCTGTCGACTTCGTCTTGGATCGAGTCTTATATTGAATTGTATAGATTAGGGCACGATTTACGAGAAAATAGGAAAGTGTATGTGTGTTAGATGATGATTTCGCTCATAGGGACATATATGAGATTTCGCTTATGTGGTCAGGTTGATTTCGCTCATGTGGACCTTGTGTCTCTTGAGGCGAAATCACAGCACCTATATATATATGTTCTTGAGCGAAATCAGAGCATCCAGTTCTTGTTATCCATACCGAGGTGCTGTCGGTGTGAGATTTGGCTGTAAACGCTGTTATATCAATCAACAAGGTGTTTTCCGCACCTGTAACTGATCGAGACTCCTCTGATAGACTCGTTCGGGTCATAATACGATCCTACAATAAATTATATATATTAATTATCAGATGGAAAACGCTAATAACGAACCAGATAATGAGGTTAATCAATCTGAGCAACACCCGGAGGATCAATTTCTAAATAGGCAAGATATAGAAAATATCGTTGTTCAAGGGATAGCCAACGCTATTCCAGGGATTGTCAACAAATCATTCCTAGCAAACGTATTTCTGAAGATAACTTCAGTAATAGCGTAAATGGAGGCGGTAATCATACTAATCATGATACTAATCCACGGCAGGCTCCGCTCCCTAAGAAAATGAAAGCTGCAACGCCTGGTTGCACTTACAAAGAATTTCTTGCTTGCAAACCCGGTGAATTTGCAGGCAATGAAGGAGCAACTGCGGCACTGCGTTGGTTAGAGAAAACCGAGGCAGTGATTACAATAAGTAAATGTGCCAAGGATGATCAGCTCATGTACGCCTCAAATCTTTTTAAAGAAGGGGCGCTAGAATGGTGGAACACGGTGTTACAAGCAAAAGGAAGGATGATGGCATATGCAATGAACTGGGAAGAATTTAAGAGTCTTGTAGAAAGAAAATTCTGTCCCGAATATGAAAAAGATCAAATGGCGAATAAGTTCATAAACCATCGAATGATGGGTGTAGATTGTCGCGGTTATACTTCGACATTCTTTGAATATGCTAGAGTGGTACCAACACTGGCTTCGCCAGCACCGGTACTTATTTCTCGCTATATTTGGGGACTAATTAGTGAAATCTGTAACATCGTTAAAGCTGCAAGACCCCGTACTATTGACGATACTGTGGAATTAGCTAACACCCTAACTGACGAATTGGTCGCACAAGAGATGAAAATAAGAAAAAGGAATTGGCTCAGAAAATTAACCAAGGCTTTCGCATGGGTAATAATAGCAACTTCAAGAGAAGAGGAACAGGGCAATTTTCAAATCCGCCTTTCTGCAGGAATTGCAAAAGGAAACATTTTGGAAGATGCAATATAACCTGCAATTTTTGCAGAGCTATAGGACATCGGGAAGAAAACTGCAAAAAGAAAACCATAATTTGCTTTAACTGTGGAGAAGCAGGGCATTTTAAAACAGAATGTCCTAAATTGGTCAAACCAGCAGACAATAAAACCAAGACAGTCGATGGAGCTACTAAGAAGAATGTTCGAGCCTTTCAGTTAACTACTCAAGAAGCCGAGATGATACCAGATGTGATAGCTGGTACGTTCCTAGTTCACAACATATATGCAAAAGTACTATTTGACTCTGGTGCAAACCAAAGTTTTATCAATACTTCATTCTGCCAAGCTCTTAACCTACCTTTAACCAAACTTAGGCAGATTTTTACAGTCGAAACGGCAGACGGAAATTCTGTTAGCATAGATAAAGTTTTGCCAAAGGAAAATATAGAACTCTCAGGTCATAAATTCTTTGCAAACCTATTACCTATGAAATTAGCCGAATTTGATGTTGTGTTAGGAATGGATTGGTTAGTAGCCAACCATCCTCGAATTCTTTGTGATCAGAATTCCATAGAAATTCAAACACCTACCTGAGAAGTCATTATGATTACAGGAGATAAACCACATAAGTCCATGAAGTTCATATCAGTAATGAAAGTTGCTAGTTATGAACAAAAGAAAGGAATAGTATATATGATTTCAGTAATCATTATTACTTAGGGTAAAGAATTTAAGAAGATTCCTGTAGTCTCAGAGTACCCAGATGTATTCCCAGAAGAATTACCAGGGTTACCACCTGATAGGGAGGTAGAATTTATAATTCATTTAATTCCAGTAACTATACCGATAGCCAAGGCCCCTTATCGGTTAGCACCTACAGAAATGTTAGAACTGAAAAAGCAATTAGATGAATTACTAAGTAAAGGTTTCATACAACCTAGTTCATCCCCGTGGGGAGCACCCGTATTGTTTGTGAAAAAGAAGGATGGTTCAATGAGAATGTGTATTGATTATAGAGAATTGAATAAGGTTACAATTAAGAATCGATACCCATTACCTAGGATTGATGATCTTTTTGATCAACTTCAAGGAGCTAGATATTTTTCTAAGATTGATTTACGTTCTTGATATCATCAATTGAAGGTACAAGAAGAAGACATACCTAAGACTGCTTTTAGAACTAGGTATGGTCATTACGAGTTTACAGTCATGCCCTTCGGATTAACGAATGCACCTGCCGAATTCATGGACATGATGAATAGAATCTGTAAACCGTATTTGAATAAATTTGTAATTGTCTTCATTGACTATATACTTATTTATTCCAAAAGTCAGAATGAAAATTGCCAGCACTTGCATGCACTCTTAACCTTGTTAAGAAAAGAAAATTTGTATGCCAAATTCTCAAAGTGTGAATTCTAGTTGCAAGAAGTGCAATTTCTAGGACACATGGTGAACCATGAAGGTATTCATGTAGATCCTGCTAAGATAGAGGCAATTACCAAATGGAAGGTTCCGCAATCAGCAATGGAAATTAGAAGTTTTATAGGTTTAGCTGGATACTATAGACGGTTTATTAAGGATTTTTCCAAAATAGTTGTACCTTTAACTAAGTTAACCTGTAAAGCAGTTAAGTTTGAATGGGGAACTAAACAAGAAGAAGCCTTTAGGATCTTGAAACAGAAATTAACCAATGCTCCAATCTTAGCCTTACCAGAAGGAACTGAAGATTTTGAAGTATATTGTGATGCTTCAAAACTAGGATTTGGATGTGTACTAATGCAACGCAAGAAGGTAATTGCGTATGCTTCAAGGCAATTGAAAAAGCATGAGGAGAACTATACGACTCATGACTTAGAATTAGGAGCCGTAATTTTTGCCCTTAAGATTTGGAGACATTATGTGTACGGAAATAAATTTACTATCTATACAGATCATAAAAGTTTAGAGTACATATTTGGGCAAAAAGAGTTAAATATGAGGCAAAGGAGATGGATGGAAATCCTAAGTGATTACGATTATGATATTCAATATCATGAAGGAAAGGCAAATGTAGTTGAAGATGGCTTAAGTCATAAGTACCATGAGAAACAACGACGAGTTCGTGCTCTTAGGTTGCATCTACAGTTAGATTTAATGGAACAATTGAAGAATATTCAAGAAACAGCAATCAAGGATGATGCTGAAGGAATGAAGGGACGAATAAAAGAATTAGAACAAGGAGCTGATGGAATTTGGAGATTCCACAAAAACAGAATATGGGTACCTAAACAGGGAGAATTAAGAAATAAGATTTTAGAAGAAGCCCATAAATCTAGATATACTATGCACCCAGGAAACAATAAGATGTACCAAGATTTAAGAAATAATTTCTGGTGGATAGGCATGAAGAAGGATATAGCAAGATATGTTTCTAAGTGTCTTACTTGTTCACAAGTTAAGGCAGAACATCAGAAACCTTCAGATCTACTACAACAATTGGAAATGCCTGTATGGAAATGGGAACTCATAACAATGGATTTTGTTACTAAGTTACCCAAAACCAGAAAAGGTAATGACGCGATTTGGGTAATTGTGGATCGATTAACCAAATCTGCTCACTTTCTACCAATGAAAGAAACCTTTAGTATGGAAAGATTGGCAAAGTTGTATGTAGATGAAGTCGTATCTCTACATGGAGTTCCACTCTCCATTGTTTCGGATAGGGATAGTCGTTTTACTTCTCATTTCTAGACTAGTTTCCAAGAAGCAATGGGAACTCGACTAAACCTAAGCACTGCATATCATCCTCAAACAGACGGACAAAGTGAAAGGACAATCCAAACTCTGGAAGACATGCTCAGAGCATGTGTAATAGATTTTGGTGGAAATTGGGACGATCACTTACCTCTGATTGAGTTCTCCTATAACAATAGTTATCATTCAAGTATTGAAACTGCCCCATTCGAAGCACTATATGGAAGAAAGTCCAGAACTCCAGTTTGTTGGGCAGAAATAGGAGAAAGTCAATTGTCAGGTCCTGAAATAGTGCAAGAGACAACTGACAAGATTACTCAAATCAAGGAAAGATTGAAGACAGCTCGAGATCGCCAGAAGAGTTATGCCGACAATCGATGCTAGCCATTAGAATTTCAAGTAGGAGACAAAGTACTATTGAAAGTTTCGCCTTGGAAATGAGTAGTTCGATTCGGTAAGAAAGGAAAACTAAGTCCACGATACGTAGGACCATTTCCAATAATCCAACGTATAGGACCAATTGCTTATCGTTTAAAACTACCAGAGGACTTAGCTGGAGTACATGATGTATTTCATGTATCCAACCTTAAGAAATGTCTATCAGACGAATCACTGGTAGTACCTCTACAAGACATAGAGGTAAATGAAAAACTGAAATTCGTAGAGAAACCGCTTCAAATAGAAGATCGAAAGATCAAGTTTCTCAAACATAAACGACTAGTATTGGTCAAAGTCAAGTGGGATTCAAGGAGAGGAGCTGAATACACTTGGGAGCTGGAATCAGAGATGAAGAGAAAGTATCCTCAATTATTCCAGTAAATCTCGAGGACGGGATTTTTATTAAGGTGGAGAGAATGTAACAACTCGTATCAAAAAGTCCTATTTATTAAGTTAATTTATCCAATAGGAAACCCTAATTGAGAAACCCAAGTGATTCTGTGCAAATCCTAAAATTTTCAGAACAATCAGAATCAGGGTCAGGGCCCCTAAAACTCAGGGGGGTAAACCCTAGTTACGATTATCTACATAAAACGCTGTCAAAATTGAATTTTACGAATCCGTCGACTCAGCAAGCCTACAAATACACGTAGCTACCCTATGGTAAATAGGGACCCCTCGCGCCACGCGATGCCCAGAGGGGTACCCCTCGCGTCACGCGAGGGGGTCAAATTTCGTGTATAAATAGAGGGGGTTGGCAATCGAATTTTAGCACTTGAGCGACGTAAAAATACGTTTCATACACTGAGATATAGCAAAAACAGTCTAAAAACACACACGATTCACGAAGTGCTGCCGCAATACAGGGTAATAACTCGATCGCTGATACGATTCAATGTCCGATCGATTAAACTATCCAATGGATGTTTAAGTGCTGCCCACATTAGGGTTTATGCTTTGTCATTCGTTGTTAATTCAATGGATATTTAAGTATCGCACTTTGTCATTCGATGTGAGGGTTTAATCTCGTGAGTTATCGTAAATGTTGTATTAAGTTACTAACCGAGTTGTGTGCATGTTATTAAATTTAGGTTAAAAGGCTAATCAGTAGGCTAGGCTCTGCTCAAATTAAATCTGCAATGTGAGTCATTCTCTTTTTATAAAAATTGTTTACAAAAGCATGTTTATTTTCAAAGTTATAATTACAGTGATTAAGTATATGTAATCACCAAGTTACAGCCGGTATGTGGGGTTTTGTATACATTACTTGATAATCTTCACCATTGGGGCAGCCAAGGGGTGATATGACCATAGTCACAGACACCATTGGACAACGGGAGGGCCAATGGGTCGAGTGACAAAATACCGTGGGTAGTTGGTTTGATATCTGGAAACACTGTAATCTCTCTTAATATTGTAAATTATAACAAACGAGTCGCTTTCATAAAAAGAATGATTCAACAGTATTTCCCGCTTACAAAACCTTTTTCAAACATGTTTCAGGTGATCTATTGTGATCCAAGAAAAGTGTCGTGAAGCACTACAAGCTTAAGGAAGTGGCTCAATATAAAATAAAGAAACATGTTTTTGTAAAAGGAAGATTTCTCCGTGAAATATTATTATTGTAAATTATCGGGATTTTATCCCAAGTTGTGAAATAAAATAATCTGGAAATTACAGTTTTAAAAAGATTCTGAAGAAACTTCCGCTGTTAATTAAATACCACGGGATTTTCTGTCCCGCGGCTCCTGAAACGGGTGAAACCGGGTCGGGGGCCGTGACACCAAAGGTCTTTTTGGTCCAGTAGACCTTAAAATCATTTATAATCTCGTAGATCATCTTTTATTCGACTCCGTATTCAACGGTGTATATACATATACCTATAGCGCAAGGTATCCTTTTTATGTCTAGTATCATCTATTTTCGCATTTGTATTTCATTTGACCTTGACCGTAGTCTAAGGCTACTTTTGTTTTCTTTCGAATTATTCTTCCGACTCTATGACTTCTTCCGTCATTTGTACGTCGGTTTGTTCTACGCTTACCGTTACCCGGTTCTTACCTATACTTCTTTACGACCCATCGCCCGGGTTCTTTTATCTTAATGTTTTTAGCTTTCCGGTCTCACCGGTTTGCGTTTTCCTTACTTAGCTCGTTTGACTTATTTAGGGTGAAATTTAACCACTTATGAGTGCCAAAATTCGTTCTTTACTTTACCCGTCCAACTTTGAAATGGTTGAACATAATATTAAAAGTTATGTTTGCAAAAATCTTGTCATCTTTTAGTCATAACTCTCATTCCGAGTCTTTCAACTTTTATTCCGCGTTCCCGTCTCTTGGTTTATCGACTTTTATCCCTTCAAGCGTGTGTTCGCTCCGGCTTATCCGCTTGGAGACTCGATTCCTTTGTCTATATAGTTCAATCAACGGTTCGTTTAGCACTCTATTCATGTCATATAACGCATAATTCACAACATCATTCAAATATGCGTTTTGTTCCGAATTTCAACATTTAGTTTTCTCTTAGGCATTTTGACAAACACCTAATGAGCATAATTTTATAAAATTAATAATCAAACTCCATTATTACTTATCTGGCCAATTTCAACATCTTTTACTAAATAATCATCTAATTCATGGTTCAATGTTAAGATTAACTTCATAGATTTCAAATAACACTAGTTTGATAGTCATGATTCTAGTGTTCATCATGTTTCTACAAAACCCAATAAACATACATAATGGATGATCATGAACTTCATAATTTAACACTAATTCAACAAGTTATTGACTAGGGTTTACTCCTAGACATCTTTTCATTACTAATTTCATCTAAACATCAATCAATCAAGCTCAGATTTCGATTTCTAATGTTCATCATAATTTCAAGATGTAATCAAAAGACAAAATTTAACATATCTCGTGATCCCCTCACTTAGGTGATCACTAATATAAGCTTGGATTTCGATTTGGGACTGATTGAGCCTTTCAATTTGATTAATTTGAGCAATCTAGGGTTTGAAGGTGAGAGTTCCTGGCTCTTTTGGAAGTCTCGACCAGAACACACACTTAGTATGTGTGTTTGGTGTAGGATTTTATTTAATTAAAACTAGTTTTCAGTTTTTCATATTTGGCCCCTCAACTTTCCTCAAGTTTTCAACTTTCATAATGGTTTAACTAATTCATGATTTCAGTATTGTTTTAACCACACTTAACTAACTAGGTTGATATTCCTAGTTACTTAGTGGTTTCGGAAAAGTCATAATCCGTTTTATTTTTAAGTCTTGTTAACTCGGGCTTCTTATTGGCTTTGTTTTTCTCAAATCGTTTATTCTTCTTTTTTATTAACATAAGATTTTTTTTAAATCCTTATATTCACCGGGTTTATTTTACCACTAACGGTATTTTACCCGTTTATTATTATTAATGTGGTTTGATTGCCAAACCCGTTTTCGGGGTGTTACAACGATGGTATGATTAAGCTAAGGATTGAAACACCTAGATCATGTGCGAATAGAGTGGAACTTAAGCACCATTAATCACATACAAACTGAGGAACGGAAGGGGTAGATCTATTGGGTTTTGGCGAGCCCCACTCATGGGTCCATGAGACCGCACGAGTGCTTTTGTGTCCTAGTTGAGGTTAATCGACACTAAATCATCAAGGGCTTGATTGCTTCCTATGTCGACACACATATTAATGTCCTTGCAAAACATTAATGATCAGCGATTTCATAGACGCTTTACATACCAGTTTTCTATACAAGAACTTTCAAATGTTTTTAAGATTCATTTGATACAAACACAAACACATGAATTCACCAACATTATGTTGACTTTTCAAAGTTACATTTATTTCAGGCAACTAGTGGATCCTTGCACGTCAAAACAAGAACGAGCATGTCAAGAAAATGATGTCATCCTTTTGGAGGATTTGGTTCACATCTCCCGCCCTTTCGCGAAAGATGGAATGCAAAATCTCAATTTGTTAAAACTTTATTTTTATAGCAAGTCTTTTGTTACACAATATAACTTGTGATGTCTTTTAAGAACAACATGTGACTTGTAAACCCCTTTTTTATCTATGCAATGGATGAATTTCGTACATATTTTATTCATATAGTTTGTTTACTTACATCGTATGCAATGAGAACTAATCACGATCACACCTTGCAGTCCCACCTCTGATTTAGGTGTTCAAGATTTACTATCTTTAGGAGTAAATTGCTTCTTCAATTGTTTATTTCTTGATCTCTTGTTCATGTTTTGGCTTTTAAATATCATATGTTCTTTTGTAGGTCCAACAAAATGTATATACCGGATCAGGGCAGTGTGATATGGTGGAAGCGTTGTTACATTATTGATAGTGACATGTAACATTCCTGATAGTGACATGTATCATTCCTAACAGAAAAGATTCCACATATGTTGCAAACACCTGTGTAAATTAAACAACTGATCTAACTATGCTAAACATTGTTAAAAAGAAAATACTGTTACATTGGGAAACAATTGTTAGCTATCCTCTATTGCTTTGTTCCAAACATCTGTTTGGCTTGACAGATGTTTGGTCTTCTTCATCAGACCTTTTCTTTAATAGACTTTAGGACTTGAATAGAAATTATTTCTTCATGAACAGCGGTTCCAAGGCTTCAAATAGATGTTAGCTAGTCTTCAATAGATGCTCTGATTTAGGTGTTCACGATTCACTATCTTATCTTTGGGAGGAAATTGTTTATTTCTTGATCTCTTGTTCATGTTTTGGGTTTTGAATATTGATGTGTCAGAGCATGTACGGATTTTTTAATATATTGTTAGTACCTTTTTACCCTTTAATCAAGCTTTAAATTTATAAAACACAATATAAAATTATCACTCTCTACAACACGCTAGGGCAAGTGCACCCATCGTTGGTGTAGTATAGTGATGGTAAGATACCGAGGTCATCCAAGGACACAAGAGCTTTTAATACCGATTTATTTTCAACGTCTCATCGACCCAAATTTTGAGAAAAAAAGTTTTAAAACATGTAAAATGAAAAAAGAAAATAAATGAAAGAAACAAGCAACAAGAAAGAATCACTTGGCTCTGACTTATCTTTTATATATCCTTAGTGGCATGCCCTTTTTTTGGAGGCAATGCTACCCTCGACCCATACTGGTCTGAGTCAGCAGGGATACAATCCTGTAAGGCCGGATTATTAAAAGATAATTAAGTAAGTTATTAATGCAAAATGTGGCATGTCCATCTTTTGGAGGCAACACTACCATTTGCCATATTCTGAGCCAGCAGGGATACAGTCCCGCAAAGCCGGTTTAAAGTTTTAATAGTATTTTGTTTATAAGGGATTTCAAGCCGTTCTTACTTCCCCCGATTTAATGCTATCTACCTCAAGGGAAGTCCTAATAAGCTTGAATCAGGTCCCCGCTGGATCTATACACTGAACGAGGCAACAACTTTACCCAAACCACCCTTCTAACTGACATGACCGTGTCGTCCCGATCAGTCAAAAACCCAATTAAACCTAGGTAGGTAGGGTAAGTCGGGTATCGAATCCACAAAGAGCAGGTGGTCAGTATTACACGACCCGTTCGATTAGTTAGACTATTTACAAATACTGTACAAGATGATTATGAAGATTGCTATTTTTATTTATTTGTTTGGTTTTTAAAATAAATCGGAATGAACCGACAAATTGATGTTATCGAAAACAATGATTTATTAACTAAACTTGTAAACTAAACTACTTAATTGAAAACATGAATTAAGAATACGGATCAAACCCAGTTTCGGTAATTGTAAGTCCTAGGGTTCCTACATGTTTTAATTCAACTCAATTGCATACGATTAGCGGATTTAGTGTACCGTGGCTTAGGTGCCAATAACTATCAACGTCCTGAAGAACGGACAAGAATGCACTTTGTAATCAACACAAGTAAATCCTAACCACGACAACGCATAACTACACATAACCATTTCGCAAAGTCATAACTTTTAACATCGTTCTACAATTTACGAATACGAAACAAATGTAAACTATTGTCAATGGTTTCAAAAATCAATACAAGTTGTCACAAAGTCGAATCAAAGAACAAATGCATAAACCCTAGAAAATACAACTACCTACACCGGGGTGAATCTGACGAGACTAGCCGCTCATGATCTGTGACAAATCTTCAAAAGCTTGATATGGTCGATGATGTTGAGTGATGAAGTTGATAGCCGGCTGCCTCCTAAAAAAATCGATAATAATCAAGTACCCAAAAAGTTGTTCACGGCTGCCAATTCGATGGATAATGGGCTCCCTCTTTCGTGATGTATGGCTCATGATGTTGGGCCTTGATTATGTCCAGTGGTTATCAAAAGCCCAAAGGTAATTAAGGTGGCTGCCAAAATATCGATCAACGTTGAGAGGTGTTAATCATCAATTAAAAACTCCCCAACATATGATAGTGGCTGCCTCAGTCGATGATGATGATATTCGCATGAATGATGATGATGTTTTCTTTTCATGAGAGCCCACAAAGTCAAATCAAGTTGTTGCCAATTGTCGAGAGCCCAACTGCCAAACTTTCTTCAAAGTTGCGACCCCCAATCCTTTCATTCATTAACCAAAGCCCAAGTAATTAGCAGCCCATAATTTCCTTCCAAATTTTCATACGTCTCCTGTATACAATATCAAAAGAATTAATTGCAACTTTTCATTCAATTCTATTTTCAGTGCTCTCATACGTCACTTTTCATTTTACAAACAATTAATTGCAATAAGTATAAATCAATGGCATTTAATTGTAATAGAAAACTCTTTTTAACATAATATAATTGATACCTTTTGTAGAGATTCTATTTTAAATTCATTTTACTAATTCATCATTTTAGCGCACTTTATCTTCATAACCCACAACATATAAAAACCAATTAGAGTAGTATCTTTCATGACAATATCGATGCATTTAGATTATAAATAATACCAATTAAAGTGTGCCTAAATTCCACCGATCACTAACCCCTTTCCAGGTAGTTAACGTGCTTTATATAGACCGTAAAGACACAAATGAATGAATCAACAAAACATGAAGAACGATAGAATAAAAATTCACCTTCAATATAAAAAAAATAGTTATTAAAGTCATTAATACATACCCAATTAAAAAGTGACCAAAGTTGGAAATCGAAAGTAATACACAAAAGATTTCGTCTTCACCAAGTGATGTAAGAGATTAGCCAAGCATGATCATAGTTTGACAAAAGCTCTTACTATCAATCTTGGATCTCGAGACTACTCTAACTCTAACTAAAGTGGTGGAAGATGATGGTGTTAGGGTGGTGGAAGTGAGAGAAGTGGTTTGCCAAGGGATGGTTTGAAAGTGAGCCAAGCACCTCTATTTATAGTTAGAAACATGAGACTCACACGGCCCCGTGCCTGGTGGGCACAGCCCCGTGCCCTTGATCTTCTATGTCTCTATTTAATGCTCTTGTCAGCTCTTCTGCACACACGACCCCTTGTGTCAACGACACGGCCCCGTGGCCCCTATACTTGTTGTACAAACCCATATATGCATATTTGAGAGTTGACCACGACCCATGCTGAGGTGACACGGCCCCGTGTCCTTTGTCGTTTTCTGTTTGTCTTTATTCTCTAAGGAATCTTGACTGGGGCACGCCCCATGTTTGGCAGGCACGGCCCCGTGTTGGGCTTTTGACTTGTTGCTTTTATTCTTTGGGTGAAGCTTGGAGGGTCGGTACCGTGTGTCAACTTCCTTTCTTCGTATTTATGCTGGTTTTTGTCATTAATTTGTTCCTTTTGTTCATTTGAGCTTAGTTTATCCTGAAAATCAAAAGTAAACAAATAAACACACTTTTTTCCAACATTAGTACTAAAAAGGGTTGTTTTTATACCGTTTTTGATAGAATTTATATGATATATTCTGTGCGTATCAATATCGTCTGTTCTTTTATAGGTCCAAGAAAATGTATATCCTGGATCGGTGTGATGCGATCTGGTGGAAGTGTTGTTACATTAGGCTAGACTTAGTCTGATTATACGTTGTAATTTGAGTTTCCAACATTTTTACAATACATTTATTATCAATAAGATAAAAATTCTTGTATCAACGGTGTTATAAAGCATCCTTATCAGGTAGGGTGTCACATATACATATACCAAATCTTATACATATATACGCGTTTCACAGCTCAAAAAACCATTACCACACCCACACTTCAAAAAAAAAAAAAAAAAAAAAAAACCAAATGGAAGGTTCAAACAAAGGAGCATCATCTACAAATAAAAAAATTGGGCCAAAGGTTCATGCTAATCTAGGCGAACCCGTGGTTTTCATTTACAAGACGAGACGTTACCCACCTAACTATTTCCAACCTAGAATCCACAATACTTCACCCTGCCTTGCATGCTAACCCAAATTGCAACTGGTCATTTTACTTTACCTCCAAATCCGGTGGACAAGCAAATTAGCGACTGTTTAAAAGTATCTTGAATCCCCCCCCACCACAATCTACTGTCATAGGAGTCTATGTCGATGGTGCCCACGTGATAATGTTGAACGAACACTTCCAATTTGTGAAGACCTTGATGATATAGATCATGTGCCAGACACGCAATTTGAACCAAGAATGGAAGACATGCACATCCAAGATGAGGACTTTGTAGAAGAAGTTGATGTTGAAGAAAAAAAATTCAGCAATCGAGCCGATCGTCAAGAATGGACAAGCAACGAAGAAGTAGCTTGAGCTAAAGCATATGTTCATTGCACTACAGACAAGGAAAAAGGAAATCAACAAATAAGATAAAGTTTGTGGAAGATTGTGCTTAAACACATCAATGAACAATTGGGCAATTCCGGTCTAACGACTCATCAACTAAATTCAAAATGGTCGACTATGTTGACTCAAATGAATTGGTTCAACAGGATGTGGCTACCAACGTACAATTAATATTTATTAAATTTAGTTTATATTTTGTTTATATTTTTTAACTTTAATTTATATTTTAACCCTATAGGAACGTCTACAAGAAAGTGGTTGTGTCGAGATTGATATTATGAGTAAGGCGTTAGGTGATTTTCAGAATAAGTACAAGAATGCTTATAAGCATGTTGATGCATGAGGGATTGTAAAAGAACATGCAAAATGGCGAAAGGTCTCTTTGATGGGTGAGGAGTCCGGTGGTAGTTCTGACAAGAGAAGAAAGCCATCGGAAGTCAGAAACTACTATGCGGGTTCATCGGATGATGCTTTCACAACTAGTAAGTTGGATTTAGACTTGAACAAAGAAATCAGACCTACTCGACCAAAGCGGAAAGATAAGAGATCCATCAAGTCATCAAGTAAAAGTGTTTCGGATGAAAAACTAGAGTCGTATACATCAAGGAAGCGGCGATTAAGGAGTTGATGGAGGCTAAAAAGAAACAAGTAGACGAGTCTACCATGTTGATGCATGCCCAACTCTCGTGCCAATATTTTTAATATTTAAAAAACTGTAATAGTGTGAAACAAGTATCTAATCAAAATCAAACAAATATTAACTATGAAATAAATTTATTTATTTAGAAGTCAATGTAAATTCGCAAAAGCTTAATTCCTACCCCTTTTCGTGAGTAATCCGTCGGAAATTGTTCTCTCCTATGGATGTCCGACGAAAATTGGCGTAGGAAACATAGTAGTTTTCTAGTAGTGATATGCGAAGAATAAACTCTTAATATTATATATTTTATTACTTTATTTCTTGTTCGAGCAAGAGAAATTAGATCTATACACGTATAAAAGATATAAAAAAAATGTTAACACAAGCCAGTGTCTCATCGTCATCAAGCCATCAACGTTGGACAACGTTGATAACCATCGTGAGAGTCCGTCTTTGTATCATTAAGGTAGAGGGTCCGCTTAATTACATGTAAGTGTTTAGCTTTGAAATAGTTACCTACTTAATTATCTTACATATTGTTAGTTGTATGTTGATTGTCCCAATAAATTACAAGAAGACAACGTCCAAAGTTGTGAGACGTCTAAGAGCATTCACATCCAGCTCCCTAAAAATATACACACATTTCACTAAAAAACAACTCCTATATCAATATACTAGTAGTAAGACCCGTGTGAACACACGGGTAGGTTTAATAACGATCAAAATCAAATACTAAAAAACAGATTATAATATATCATTTAAATTGTTTCGTTTAGTTACATATCTTTATAAAACAATATTAGAGACAGTATGTGTTAGGATATAATTTCATCGTTCATACTGAAATCATTAATGACTCTAGGTGGACACCCGTCCGGGTAGAGAAATATATTGATATGCCATATAATTTTTAAATGAGTAAACTGCCATTTTGGTCCCTGTGGTTTGGCCAGTTTTGCCACTTTAGTCCAAATCTCAAACTTATTACATCCAGGGCCCTGTGGTTTGGTTTTTGTTGCCATTTTGGTCCAAATTTCAAATTTGACCAGATTCTCCTACTTAAACCCTTCTATTTTGTCTTTATTCTCAGGGGCATTTTGGGCATTTTGTAATTATTATAACTCAATTATGTATATAAAATACCCTAAAACAATTATATATATTATATACCTACACATACAGAACTCTCTCTCTCTCATCTTTCTCACTCTGCTCTCTCTCTCTGAACTACCAATACCCAAAATCATCATCCTCATCATCTCTCTACCCCCAAATCAAATTCCTTAAACACATCAAAAAACAAACCAGAAACCTTAAACAGAAGCTTGAATCTTTTTATGCAAACGATGGAGGAGAAAGGATTGATGGTGTTTGCTAGTGGGTTTGATTGACGGTGTTTGCACCGATGGAAAGTAGAAACCCTAACGGTGAGCAGAGGCAAAATCTAGAACACCAGACAAAAATGGTGAACAAAAGAATCAAGAAAACCCTTAAACCCTCCTTCTCACAAGCTTCCACGGAGGATGCTGATAATCAATCGATTGAATCTGGAGCTTTGATTGGATTGACGGTGTTTGCACCGAACGATGATGCTAGTGGGTTTGATTGGTTTACGGTGGAAGATGGGGATTGTGGTGGTGCTAGTGGTGGTTGTGGTGGTTGTGGTGGTGGTGAGTGTGTTTAGAGAGAGAGATCTAACCTGATTTCGTGGGGATGATGCAGAGAGATGGTGGTGGTGGGTATGATGCGGTGGTGGGGGTGGTGGTTTGTGGCGGCAGGAGGAGAGAGAGAGAGAAAAAGAGAGAGATGGTGGAGGAGGTGGTGGTGGTGATGATACACACTCTGTGCTGCATCTCTGTGAATCTCATTTCTGGTTTTGTTCTGGTTTCTCTGTGAATACACACTCTGAGCACATACGATTTAGATCTGAGCACATACGATTTATGTTTCAGATCTGAGATAAGGTCGACTAGATATTGTTGTTGTGTAAAAGAATCGTTTTTTTGTTGTAAATTCAGAAAACGAAGAAGAATTTTTTTTTTTTGATTTGTTGCTGCAGATTGATATTGTTACGACTGAATCTGATTAAGTTGCAGGTTGTAAATTCGTGGTGTTTATGAATCTAAGATTGAAGTTTGTGTGTTTATGAATCTAAGATTGAAGTTTGTGTGTTCAACGAAGAAGAATTTTTTTTGATTTGTTGCTGTAGATTGATATTGAAGTTGCAGGTTGTAAATTCATGGTGTTTATGAATCTAACGGCTGATATTCTAAGAGTGAATTTTGTTAAAGTGCGGCTGCTGTTCTTTCAGTTTAGGGAAGGAAGATGATGAGGTTGAAGATGATGAGGGTGGGGGTGGGTAGTTGGGCGGTGGTTGCAGGGGGTGCGAGAGGGTGGTGGCAGGTGGTGGTGCTTGGCGGCAAGAGGGGGTGGTGGTGGTTGAAGATGATGAAGTTGAACATGATGAGGTTGAAGATGATGATGATCAGGGGTTGAGGTTGAAGATGATGATTATCTGGGGTTTTTTATATTTTGGGGTTTTTTATTAAATGAATTGCTTTAAATAAAACATAAATGACCAAAATACCCCTGCACTAAAGGACAAAATAGGCAGCTCTCAACAGTTAAAAATGGGGTTTTTTGGATTTTGGACTAAAGTGGCAACAAAATGCAAACCACAGGGACCCAGATGTAATAAGTTTGAGATTTGGACTAAAGTGGCAAAACTGGCCAAACCACAGGGACCAAAATGGCAGTTTACTCTTTTTAAATAAAAATAATGATAAAACAGTATTAAAACAATTTCGTCAAATAGACCCAACATACAATATGAAAATAGTGTGTAAAATTTTAAAACGATTTCAAATAATATAATCTAAACAATAAAAAACTCACAATTTATAATGTTCAATTACTAAAATAATCAAATACAACAATATTGAAAATAAGATAAGAATGTTATGAAAACATGAAATTGATAAAATAATTGTTTTGAACTAACATAATTCTTCTTCACCTATTGCAAGGAGAACTTCCCTTTGCTAGCTGACCATCTAAAAACACCCATCTTACTCCATGGAAGTTCCCAAGACTTGATCAAATTAGCCCAACCGACAACATTATATCTGTAACAAAAAAAAAACAATAATAAATATAGATTTTCAAAACGTTAAAACATGTGGCTATGGCACATTTGGTTCAAATAGTTCGAATAGTGAACAGTGTAATAAACTTGTAAAAAAATCAGAAAGAAGAAATATAATGTATAAGCAACATTCCCTAATGTAGTTAGTGAATTTAAAAGTATAAGAAAAAGGAATGATGTGTTGTGGTCCTACATCGACCTTAGGTTAAACCAACATGACCTATGGAGAGCACTCCCACTTGATCTTAGCCACATATAGAACAAGCATGTACTCTCGGCATCATCACTTGTACTCACCCTTTATTTCATATAACGTCATCATTTATTGGAAAAGTGAAAATGTGAAATTTAGGTACCTTCAAAGTGACATCAAACAAGAAATCAAGACTATGAGACTCACGAAATTTATCCCTCGATCCTACAGGAAGAAATCATACTTATTAAAAAGAAATCAAGAAAGATTTAATAATTAAGGCATTAAAAATCTGAATTCAAGTGACAATTTAATGGAAAATAAACACCTACCTCAACCTAGTTGTGCAATGGCGCTCCACTTTTTTTTGGGTAAACGCGACACGCCCGACAAATTTGGTAGCTTCCTTTTAATTTAATGGAAAATAAACACCTACCTCAACCTAGTTCTCTTTCTCTAGACCTGTAATATCAAAATTAGATATTTATAAGCTATTACAGAAGAAGCAAAAATTTAATTTTCAGAATATAGTGTTAAAAAGATGAATCATACCAAAGTCATGCCTATATTTTTAGTTAAAATCGAAGGTTATCTTTGTGAGTCCAATCGTTAAACAGATATGCCCATTGTGATAGATAGGAAGGTGAAGTGGAACCAAATGCAAAAATATCACCTGTCATTTCAACAAATAACTTGTAATCAATATAACTATGATTAATCCATACAATATTGCAAACCTTAACTAACATATATTCAATACATATACACATGCATTAGAATCATCAGTGGTGCATATTTACATGATGTATTCTCACCATAGCACACAAACCTTAGCCTTTCGGTTTCAGCAATTTGGACAAATTTACCCATGTTATCAAACTTTAACAGCCTAAAATCAGATGCCCGACTAAATAATGTAACACCTCATTTAAGTATTCCCAGTTTCGTACTGCCTGGATTGCATCTCTCTAATTAGTATACGTTAGATATATAACAAAAATAAAAGTAAGATATCAAAATTTGATGGACGACACATAACATGTATGTCAACAAAAATCAGTGGAATTCTCTAATAGTATCCATTTTCTAATTACCCTCAACTCAATAGGATCATCTGCAAATTTCGCATCAAACTTAAGAATCTAATTTAATTCTGCCATAAAAAAGGATGATCCTTGTAGCATTTTGCTAATATATAAAGTAATATAGAGTACTAACCTTCTTGCTTACTTCACTGTAAGTTGGTGACTATTGAATTTTCCATAGCCTAATCTTTTTCATACATACATAATAATATAATAATATAATGATAAAGAATTAGCGAACTAATGAAAATTTTTAATTAAAACATAATAACGGTAAAACTACATGCAATTAACAATACCCGTTATGACCCATTACACAACCAGCCGACATTTACACCTCTAATGGTATCCTCTATTAGGGATAATACCGGTACTGAAAAACAAGAAAAATGGTACCGGTACCGAAAATGGCCGGTACGGTACCGGTACTGTAACACCCTGCTTTTCCGCACTTTCCCTAATTAGAAAACTTGTCGTATATTTCTGCTTTCGGAAATCCGTCTCCTTTGTAATCGTAATTCATTTCAAGCCATTGTAAATCCGAGACTTCGGTTGTAGTAAACAAACATTTGGTCACATTTTGCAAGATTAACACGCAAACAACTACCATGTGTTCGTGATTCTTAAACAAACATTTGGTCACATTTTGCAAGGCGCAAATTCATGTTCTTTATGCTTATTTGATACCTCAAGTCACATGTCGAACATACTTGTTATATTGGTTTGTTACACATACTTATGCATAATATATTTTTTTACACTTACTTTAATTCATGTTTAATATACCTTTAGCCCTTGATACATGTTCAATACACACTAGACATTGTAGGACATGTTAACCATTGATAAAATACATTTTACATCATTTAAACAACAAAAAAAATATAAAAGCTGCCAAACAGCGCTTGCAATTCAGCCATATAATGCTGAATTATCTCTCCTTTTTATTGCTTAAACTCTCACCTACTTGTATTAAATGCCAACCCAACTTAACCCTAATCCTCCCCCCTATAAATACCACTTATAACCAGCCTCCCTACCACTTTTGCAACACTAAAACACTCTCAAACTCTCTCCAAATCGCAGCTGATTCAATAAGTTCGAGTAGAAATAGAAACATTCACAAAAGTGAGCATAACTCACTCATTTCTTATCCGATTCACTCGATTCTTTTTCCTACTTCTTTGTATCGACCTTAGCTAAGTTTCCATTGTTTTTCCCTAGAAAACCAGGCCCTGGAATGTCGCCAAAAGGGCTCCAAAGTTGACTGATTTTTCTTTTCTTGATTCAAACTTTGATAAACTTGATTAAACTTAAGGAAACATATCTCAAACCTATGTCCTTATGCTTATAACCACATCTATGGTTAGTTAGGCTTAAAAACAAGGTTGAGACATGTAAAATCAGAGGTGCAAACCTCACAAACTTTCTGTTTTGGTCAAGGGTTTAAACCCACAAGTGATGTTCAAGCCTTAAACTTGATGAATGTGTGATTTAGGATTAGCTTGGGCTATCCTACTTGAAAATCCACACTTTACTTGATGTTTTCTCTTAGATTAGTTGTTCTTATTCCATTATTACTTGTAAGTTCATGACCCTCCTTGAATGTTCATAACATCAAGTGTAGTCGTGAACATCTAGAGGTACCTAAATGGAAGACGTGTTCTTCCTACCTCCTTCATGACTTCCATGATACAAAGAGGTTCCTAAATGGTTGATTTATCCTCCTACCTTCTACTTGACCTATATGATATAATATACACTACACATACTACTTATATGTATATTCCAAATAATCGAACCTTTAATGACAAATTTGTATTCATTTGTCAAGGTGTTTGATTACATCATCTAAAACGTTATGTGTTAAAGATGATTACTTTTGCATATGTACTTTCCATATTCCTTTTAAATTCCTAATCTCGACTCTAAACGTACCTTGAACTTTAACCCTTATACATTTGTCCTCCCAATCTCATACACTCGTCAACACTTGGATCGGAAGAATTAGCAATAGTGTGAGTATACTTGACCCATTTTACCGTTTTCACACTTTTGGGTGTAACATGTTTTTATATACAAAACACACTTAGTATACATATTCTTATGCAAATACATAAACAAACAATCCAATAAATGCTTACTATTTGTTAAGCTTGATTCGTGTTTTCTGAGTGATTCTTATGTGATGAACTTGTCATTAGCTTCGTACAAGCCTCCACTTAACATGTATAGCACTATAGGAGTAACGCACCACCCATGAACGAGAGGTCATGTTAGGTTTATTCATTCATACTTGCGTAAACAGAGGGTTGACTTGTAAATCGTATGCAAGTTTATACGGTAATCTTGATAACTAGGTTTACTATGTGGATTGTTCCTTATTATTTTATTACTTATATACTACGCACCAAACTTGTATGCTCACCAATACTTTTGTATTGAACTACACTTTAAAACATGTTGCAGGTTTAGCGATGATGTTGGTGGTGCATGGAATCTTGTAGGATGCTTAGATACACACTTTAAACTTGTATTCTTATTGTATTTTTTTTATTTATGTTGTATTTGTTTCAAATCCTTGTAATTGACACTTTAGAAATGGAATGAAACTTATTATTTATATACTTGTCACAAATATTAGCGTTATGATGTCTCGAGCAATCTATTTGGTCTCACTCCGATGTTTACGCCATCGGTTGGGGTGTGACAGATTGGTATCAGAGCCATAACTATAGGGAATTAGGAAAATTGCCATGCTTTTGACCTAGTCTATAGTTAAGCACCAAATTCGACCATACTTTCTTCACAGGCTATTTTTATGAAACATCTTTATGTGCTATTCTTGAAATGTCTCTTACGTGTTATTTTCTTGAAATGTTTTATGTGCTTGCACTTGTTATTATTTATTTCGAACCAACGTCTTTTTACATGTTTATACTAAAATCGAAACCACTCGTAATACACAAACGAGACGACTTCACCAAAATAGGCGTGAAACCCACAATTCGGTGAACAACTCTCAATCCATCTACTTTTTCTTTTTACATGAAATTCACCATCAAGTTAGGAGTGAAATCCTCACCTTGATGGAGAAATTCAAATTTCAAATGCTAGTGGACCCTCGTCAGAGTGTTGAAATTAAATTTCAACCCGACGAGTACCAACCACACTTAGGATACGAAATCGTCAAATTAGGGGTGAAACCCACACCTTGTTGACTAGTTCCACTCCTTGATTTTTATGAATCTCGCCAAGTCTCTAAATTTCGATTGATATGGGACATGTAGTAACCGGAAGGGTAAATGTCGTTAACCGACTTGTCGGCAAGAGTATTCCACCTATTAGGCCAAAGCATGCTCCTCAAATTCGAAAGACTTTTTGACCACTTTGGTTAGTCAAAGTTCCATTTCGGAACCATCCAAGTTTTAATCAAACCTATGTTTTACTATTATCAATCTTATGCGATGTAATTCTCTCTTTTCAAATTCGAATTTATTTTGAGATTATTTCCTTACACACATATCATACTAAATCTTTTCATACACTTATACGTATTTCACATGGATGATTTCGAAAACGTCACCGATTAGATTTACATTTCCTATAACCACAAAATGGAGACGTATCATCGAGATAGGAGTGATTTCCTTACCTTGACGATTGACTCCACTCCCTCTTTTCTTAAAATGATCTCACCAACGAGTTATGGGTGATTCCCTTCCCTAGGTGATCGTTACCAAAACTTTCCTTCAAAAATATTTTATTATGCAAACCCGATCATGTTTTATACCTAAATCATTTATCATTATTCAAAATACCTCCTTATACCAATTTCAAAATACATTGTTTTATCAAACGTATTCCTTATCCCATAATCTATTTCACGTAAATCACATACGCAAAATACTTAGTTATACCACCAACGTTTTGCTTCCCGATTTTCAAAATACAACGAAATGCTACCCATAAACTTAATCGGTCTAATGAATCTCTTGCCCACAAATTTCATACTTGACGTAATCACTAAAACGCACTCACATTGTATCATTATACTAAGGACTTTCATCCTCAATCGAAAATCAAACCAACTTATCTCACATTCCTATGAGATCTTATAGTTATTATAGGATCGTTTTACTAAAACTACTTTCAATGTTCATAAATCATTTTACTAAAACACTTTTCAACGATCATTAAGTTCATTATGCTAAATTTCTTTTAAGAATCAACGTTTTCACGAGAACTTCTAAAATATTAAATTTCTTATTTTAATGCAAGATCCTTTAAAATGATGCAAACTTATTATTTACAAAGAACTTTCAATACACCGCTCAATATGTCATTTAAATTCAAAATACGTGGGTAAGAAAAACTTCGTAGGAACCGACAATTTTCAACGTACGTAAATTCTTTTTAAAAAAAATAGTAGCATTTCCGTTCTTTTATAAAGTACATGTCACATAATCAATAGATGCTTTACATACTTTTGACATCCACAAACTAGATTCTACATTACAAGTCAAACTCAATCTATTTTGATTTAATAAACTCAACGTTTTGCTCAAACTACTATACGTGCATATCATCGTACATGTTTTAGTCAATATCTCACGATAATTTCACTTAAATCGTTTGTTTTTATATACTCAACCTTTTGATCGTTTGTATATGCTTAAATTCGTTATGTTTCAAATAATACTATATACGCAATCATTATTATTCGTACTTGCACTCATACTCATAACAATATGTTTTATGCTCATATTTGTACTCATATTCATATTCATACCCATACGTTTTATGTTCATACTTTTACTCACATACGTATTAATCGGAGTGTCGCGCTCTGGTCAAAGATAATATTTATATGCCCTAATTACCCTTAACAAATAGCTAGTGGTAGTGAGGGGTCGAACCACGAAGAGTATGTGGTTTGTGTGTGGATTCGATTGAATTATCAAGAATGTCACGTATTATGAAGCTTACTAGAATTTCTTTGTGTTTTTTTTTAATTGAGGGATGTGAGTTTAAACTAAGTGAATAGATTGAATGGATTAAAAACTAAAGGTTAATGATTATGAGAGAATTTGATTACTAGAACAATAATAAGAAAGAGGAATCACACCCGGTTTCGGTAATTGCTAACTTAGGATTTCTACAAGTTTTAGATTCAACTCAAATGCATTTGGTTAACGGATTTAGTGTACCGTGACTTAGGTGCTAATAGCTATCAATGTCCCGAAGAATGGACAAAAATACACTTTGTAATCAACACAAGTAAATCCTAACCATGACAATGCACAATTACATATCACCATTTCGCAAAGTCATAACTTTTAACATCGTTCGACAATTTACGAATTCGTAACAAATGTAGCACTATTATCAAAAGTTTCAAAAATCAAACATAAATTGTCACTAAGTTGAAACAAGAACAATTCGAAACCCTAAAATTAACAACTACCTACACCGGGGTGAAACCGAGATGATTAGCCGCTCATGGTTGAAGAAGCTTGATCACCGGATGTTTGGAATGTGAGTGAAGACATCTTGAAGCTTGGTGAATGAATGAATGGTGAATGATGAAGGGTTGGTGATGGATGGATGAATGGATTGAAGGTTAGGGTTTGGAATCCAGATTGATATGATGACTAAAAGCCTCTTGATTCAGGTTGTAGATGTTGTTAAGTTGAATGGTAGGTGAATAGTCAATGATCCTTGGCTCCAAACGTGAATCCAAACTTCCAGAAAAGTGTAACTTCTGACTTCAATGCAAAAAGGACCAATAAAACTCGTTCATTCAACATGGTACCTGATCTGCGCGTTTCAGCAATCCCCAACCCGTCGCCGACGGGCCTGACCCCGTCGCCGACGGGCTCCCAAAAACAGGAAAGTGGCCGACGGCCTATTTAACTGGATACGAGCATAACTGGCCGACGGGTGTTTTTAGGGGGCGTCGCCGACGGCTTGGGACCCGTCGGCGACGAGCTCTCCAGCTCACTTCTCCGATTTCTTCGATTCGCACTTCTGGTTGATCCATAACGCGTCCCGGTGCTCCGGTTTTTGACCCGATGACTCGTAAAGTTCCCGAAAGCTCCTTAAACTTCATCAAACCTGCAAAACACATTTTTGATTAAAAGTAGGCTATCCGAAATTAAAACTTATGTAAAAACATCAAGTTATGCAATAACAAACACCGGTTTCCAACCACGTATCACATCCCCACACTTGTCTTTTGTTTGCCCTCAAGCAAATCTATTTTTCACTTTCACGTGGGTCGAACAACGAATCCACTTCCCATCCCCGAGACGAAGGTTAAGGTCTATTGTCATACAAAAGTTCAAACCTTTTACAATTTTCACATATTTACCGGTCAAGTGAATAATCACATATAATAATGGTTATCCAAGATTAACCCGCCCGTAAAACTAACAATTTATGCACATCCCTCACAATGTTCTCTCCACTCGGCTTATAATTTGGCTAATGTGTATAATGTATTAGCACCTCAATCAAATAATCGCTCAAAAGCAATTAGAACACATACCCGCATAGGCTTGCAACTCAATCATTCTCCACCACCGATCATGAATACTAAGCACAAGTCATAAGGTCTTTGTAAGGGTTGTAACGGGGCTGGGCTACAGGTAGGAAATGGGATATTTTAAAGTGGCTAAGGTGATGAAAATTCGATTTTTATTACAAAAGACTATTCTAAACAAAACTAAACTATAAACATCAACTACAAGGCAACAACTTTAGCCTTTTATTTCTCAAACTAAGAACATATATCTTTGTTCTTTTCTCAACAACTCTCTATTTTTATTTTTTTTGCAAACAAACAAATTCAACTATACACACTTTACTTCTATAATCGAATTTCCATCACACGGGTTTAAAAGAAAAAGGTTTTAAGGTTATTGGTTAAAGGGTAGTCAAACGAAAGGATTAGGCTCAAAAGTGGCTACTAAGGGATAATTTTTGGGCAAGGATATAAAAATGGTGTTCAAGGAAAAGGTTTACCTAATGCCTTAATCATTCTGATGCTTGTATTCGGTCTATGGTCTCGAACGTATCAAAAGTTGCAAGTTCTACAATACGTGACTAATGGACCACTCAAACAAAGAAACATGTAAATGTAAATCTGTGATATAAAAGTAGCTCAAAGCCTAACATATAAGGGTATGATATGTGATATGCATTGAATGCTAGTTCCTTAGGCGAATTATTCCCAAATAACCACCCGCTAAATACCCGTTATGCTTATTAATTTGAACTTGACCATGACAAAAGACCAAATGGGTTGTGCCATCCCTCATTGACTTAGTTACTTGTGCTTTTAAGATCACTTTTGAAACAAGAAATTTTTGAGAAAATTTTGAAATTTTCCCCCATCCCCACACTTGAGGTAAACATTGTCCTCAATGTGTAGTATTTAAATGAACGGGTCAAAATCGAAAACTTTTACTACTCCCCCATCCCCACACTTGAGGTAAAAATTGTCCTCAATGTGTAAGAACTAGAGTTTTAAAATGCACAAGGGATGTGACACGGCTAACCTTCCCAGAATTTCACCCCGGAAAAAAAATAAAATACAAAAAAACAATCCACTTATTACTAAACTAAGAATCAAGGTAAAAAGGAAACGCATGCACCTGATTTTTGTCGCTTGATGCCCATATCTTTTTCTTCTCTTCATAAAAACGGTTGTCTCTCGAACATCATGTACCTACAAATTCTAACCCTTGTGTAGAAGCATGCTTCTCACAACCATTGAAATTTGTTAGGTGGTTAGTTCTACCATTTTTATAAAAGTGTTACCAATCATGCATTAAATTACCTTGATTTTTGTGGGAAAAAAAGTTACAACAATAACAAACCTAACTCACTTTCGTAGGAATCACGGCGACATTTAGCATATGCACGCAAGCCCTTTAAACCTCCCGATAGCTCGGGAGGACGAGTAGGTCTCGTGAGGGTTATATAGGGAACACACCCACAACGTTCATTTAACTACTAAAGCGAAATAACAAATTATACAACAACAACAAAACTACGGAGAAAAACTAAAACAAACTAAAACTAACTATAAAATGTATACAACAACAATTAACTTACCACCTCATGGTGGTCGAATGGAGTGCTTGCCGCTCACAAACTCATCGAAATCACCCACTGGAGATTCATACCATTTGTTGCCAAATGGCCCAAACTTCCTCACCTCCTCTTCCTTCTTCTTTTGTGGAGGTGACTTTTTCGCCTTCTTTTTCTTGACCGTTTTCTTCCTTGTTTCTCCAAACCTACCAACCATAGCACACACCTTTTTGTTTGGATTCATGTCCTTTTTAGGAAACTTATCCTCACCGAGCGGGTTAATGAAATTTGGAAAAACATTTAAATTTAATTCCCGGTCCCCAAACTTCATGCTTACCGTTCCCGTTGCACAATTTATTATGACATTAGCAGTTGCCAAGAACGGTCTACCCAAGATAACTACCGGTTGGGTGTCCTCAACACACCCAACATAGTCTACTACCAAAAAGTCAACTGGGTAGTAGCAATCATCCACCTTAACAATCACATCCTCCACCATCCCCCTTGGATGCGTGGGAGTCTGATCGGCCAATACCACGGGAGTATCAAATTTTTTTAATGGACCAAAATCGTATTGGTCATACAAACTCCCGGGTAAAATGCTCACACAAGCTCGAAGATCGAGGAGCGCCCTCTCAATTTTGAAGGTTCCAATTTGAATTGGAATAAGAGGGTCTCCTCGATCTTGAGCTTTTTGAGGAAGGGCACTCGATAGAACGACACTAACATGAGATATCAAATCAACCGGTTCGGGTAATTTGTTGTGCCGTTTTTCGATACTTAACTCCTTTAAGCATTCCACATGAGCCGGAACCTTTTTAATGTCATCGAGTAACGGTAAATTAATTTTTGCTTGTTTAAAATTTTCCCACCTCTCGTCCTTTGGTGGGCACCGTTCTTCAAATTTTGATGCATTAATCGGGTTAATTTGATTTAAACAATTTTCACAAAAAGATTTTTTAGTTACATTTTCAATTTTACTTTGTGAAGTTGTTTCTTGTTCATTTTCAATTTCCGGCTCATCATTTATATTTTCCACTACACCATCAACTAATTGTGGTGGTGGAATGCTTTCAACACTACAAACTTCATCATTTAAAAGAATACTTACCGCGTTAACGCGTGCATTCCTCACGTTGCTTGTGCTTAACCTTGATGCTTCGGGTTCACTGTAGTGTCACTTGGGAGCTTTCCCATGCTTCCCCTCATTTGAGCCATTTCCTCCGCAAGTTGGCCCACTTGTTTTGCTAATGCTTCATGCGATTTGTCCCGAATTTCATTCTCTTTCTTGGACTCTTGCATCATCGAAAGCATTACATCCATCTTTGTATTCAAATCACCACCACCTCCTTGATTATTCGTTGACCCGTGACCATCTTGGTTGTAACCTCTTTGGCGAGTTTTGTGCGAATACCCACCTTGATTTCCCGATTGGAAATTCGGGTTCATTTGGTTGGAGGAATTACCATACCTAAAGTTAGGATGGTTCCTCAACCCGGGGTGATAAGTGTTGGAGTTCATGTCATATTGCCTTCGGTCCCCATATACTTGATTCACCTCCACAGTGGCTTGACAATTCTCGGTCCGGTGACCGATGTCTCCGCATTCCTCACATACGGCGTATTGCACCGCATTCACCTCCTTCTTCTTCATACGGGCCATTTCCCGTTCTAGAGTGGAAATTCGATCTTTAGAATCAAGATCGGGAAGTGACCGGGAAATGGGATATTTCTTAGCTCGATCGGCCGATTCTTTCTCTTTTGACCGTTTACTCATTCACTCCAAAAACTCCCAATCGTCGTCTTCATGGTTGCTCAAAAGAGTCCCGTTACTTGTCGACTCGAGACGATTCCATGTTGTGTCATCCAACCGACGTACAAAACACTTCACCAACTCCCACTTTTCTATTTGGTGATGTGGGCATCTCCGCATCAATTCTTTGAATCGAGTGAATGCTTCATGTAACGGTTCACTCGATAATTGCCAAAATGACCTTATTTCATCCCTAGCGTCGTCGGTCTTCGCCATCGAATAGTATTCGTCTAAAAAGACTTGTTGCATCTCTCCCCATGTCCGGATGCTATTCGCTGGAAGTGTGAGAAACCATAGTTTTGCCTTGTCTTTCAAAGAAAATTGGAACAAGCGAAGTTGAACCTCCTCTAGTGCAAAATTGTGCCCCCCGATGGTGTTGCAAATGGAAGAAAACTCCGCCAAGTGCGTATACGGCTCATCATTAGACCTCCCATTAAAGTGGGGAAGTGTATTGATGTAATGGGGTTTGAAATCGAACATTCTCCTTTCGCACACTATAGGAGAATCATTGTCGGTAACTACCAGTCGAAAACGGTCATTCACTCCCCGTGGAGGTTGTTGACGACGTTGTGGACCGTTAACCTCTTGATCGACCGGCCTTCGGTTGTCTCTTCGATCACCGCCCCTATCACCTCTTCTATCGTCTCTTCGATTTCCACCTTGGTTACCCCTTTGGTTACCTCCACCCACAAAACGAGGAATCCGATTAGGGTTACCATTGTTGTTATTGTTGTTGTTGTAAAACCCATCATTTCGGTTCCGTTGATTGTTATTTTGTGGTTGGCGGTTATTTCCGTAACCGTCATTCCTTATATTCCCATACCCATAGTCTTCATCCCCAACATAATTGGCGTTTTGGTAACCAAATTCCTCATCTTCATACCCTCTTGCATTGTAGCCATTACCCCTATTCACGTATCCCCAATCTTCCTCGTCATTGACCCGATCAACATAGTAGCCCCCGTCATCCGAATTTTCTCTGTGAACACTCACATGCTCCGGCGATTGATAACCGGGAACACTATAAGGTTCGTCATCGGGAATGGCGTTTCTCAAATCGTCTATGTTGAAAAATGGGTCTTCGTTCGCGGGATTGCCACGATCTCGGTTACCTCGACGGTCGGAATTGACATTTCGGTCATCAAGGTTGAGGGGTAAGGAAGCTTGTCGATGAAGGTTTTGTTGTTGGGGTGTTCTTTGGTTGTTGTTGGGATTTTGGTTTTGGAAAGGTGGTGTGGGTGGTCCATTGTTGTTGTTACCACTCGGTCGCTCTTGAGGCATAGGTTGAACATTTTGAGCGGGGTAAAAGGTACCTCGGGATTGGAATTGATTTTGGTTGAGGTTTGGGTGATTGAAGTTTTGGTTGGAATTTTGGTTCGCCATTGAATCGGTTTCAATGGTCGGTGTGAGTTGTGGTGTTTGGTTGGTTTGATTAGAAGCAAGTGTTGCTTCTAACCGGCTTGCTAGATTTCTCCTTGCAACTCTTTCGATTTCCGGTTCGTAGACTAAAGGTGAAGTCCTCCCGGAGTTCCGCGTATGCATGCACTACCTGTAACATGCACAAGTAACATACCCCGCGTAACAAGGAAAAACACAATAAAAGAAAAGAAATTATGAAATTTAAACAGTTAATCACACAAATTCAAACAATATCCAAACACAAAGCGCACGCACTCCCCGGCAACAACACCAAAATTTGATCGGAGTGTCGCGCTCCGGTCAAAGATAATATTTATATGCCCTAATTACCCTTAACAAATAGCTAGTGGTAGTGAGGGGTCGAACCACGAAGAGTATGTGGTTTGTTTGTGGATTCGATTGAATTATCAAGAATGTCACGTATTATGAAGCTTACTAGAATTTCTTTGTGTTTTTCTTTAATTGAGAGATGTGAGTTTAAACTAAGTGAATAGATTGAATGGATTAACTACTAAAGGTTAATGATTATGAGAAAATTTGATTACTAGAACAATAATAAGTGTTGGGATTGAACCCTGCCAGAGCAACGGATAATGAAAGCTAAAACCGGATCATGACAGTGGATTCACAATAATCAGCTGTTTACTTTAAGCTTTCCCCTTGACAGTGAATCAAGCATCTGACATGCTCCAAGTACTGCCCTTATCAACAACTGCTGATCCTATAAACCACTGTGAATCCAAAGCACTGATGAAGTTTAAAGGCTGAAGCTCAATCTACTGCTGGAGTCCAAGTACTGCTGAAGAGTTATAGCACTGCCCATTCAAGGTCTGATCACCCTTTGAAGAAAGCACTGTTGCTCATACAACAGTGGTTGATTACGTCAGTGGAATGAAGAGTCAGTGTTTATATATCAGTGTTTAGAATGTAATCAATGTCTGTATGGTCAGTAGTTATAGAACAGTAGATAGAGTTTGTTAGTTTGTTAGATGTCACTTTCATGGTGACGTCAGCTGAGATGCCTCAGTGGTTTGTTTTGTCTATAAATGGAGCAGTACTCTGTACTGTTACATTTGATTCGTTTTGAGAGAGTTCATCTCCTCAATTCAATCCTTTCATCTTGTGCAATCCAACCTTGGGGCATCTGGTTGAGGGGGAGCTTAGTATGTAAGCATATCTGTAATCAATTGATTCTTATTGTAAATCTTTTGACTAAATGAATTGAATATGCTTTCTCAAAACTATTTTCTCCTTTGATTGTGTTTACAAAGTTTGTTATTCATTTCCGCTGCACTTTACATTGTTTCATATTTATTCATTGTTCAATTTACACAAACAAACACAATCATGAGGGCCTCCGATCCTAACAATTAGTAACTCTCGGTGGTAGTTCAAGTGGAGCAGCAACTACAACTGATGGATCAATAGATCTTCAGTTGGACAGTTGTTTCATTAATAAGACTCCCTTGAAGGCAATTTCTTCCATAGCAACATTGGTAACCACCAGTGAGTTGATTCTAACCACCGGTACCATCAAAGGTTTATCGAGTGCTGAAGAAAGAAGTCCCCAGTACCAAGAACAAGGGGCATCAATGGGTGATTTTTGGGACTCAGTTCCTAAGTCAAACATTGATATAACCACTGTCGGTGGGGATTCAGATGATCCCATTAAAGTGGGCGATGATTCAAAATACCAGGAATTGACGGGAAGAGTTGAAAGACTGGAGACCTCAGTTGCTGAAGTAAAGGATATGGTGCAGGAGATTCTGAAAGCTCAAAAAGCACAATCCACTGATGTTCCACCTCAAGCACCTGCTCCACCACAAGCATTTGCTGCAAATGAGCTATGGAATATCTTTCAACCTTTACTTGAACACCAAAAACAGATGGCTGATCAGCAGCATGAAATACATGTAAATATGCTGACAAATATGGTGGAGTCAAGATTCAAAGACACTCAAGCAGATATCAAGGCTATAAAGGCCAGCATACAAAAGACTGCCCATGGTGAAAAAGTTCCCTCCACTATCCTTTTTATGGATAACCCCCTTGCAGATAATGCCAAAAAGGGGGAGAATGTCAAGAAGATGAAGAAAAAGGGAATTGAAGATGGTCTGTATATTGAACCAGAGCAAGAAAAACAGCCATCTAAAATCTCAAAAGAGTCAACATCTAAAACTTCCATCCAAACAGCTGATACAGCAGTGGTTACAAAAACTGCTGTCAGTAGCCAAACAGCTGCCATTTCATCAACACACACAACTTCAACACACACCATCACAACCACTGTTCTACCACCATCTTCATCTATAATCACATCACCACCATTGCCTCCTGCCATAACGCAGAAGACAGCAGATGTTACAACATCAGCTGTAATGACAGCAGTGATTGAGACACCAGTTGTTTCAACCACTGTCAGTCAATCACAATCACAAACCACAGCCACTCATATTCAAACCACTGATCCACCAACGACATCATCGGTCTCTCCTACAATAAAAAGGTGAAGGATTCTCATACCTGATGATTCACCACCTCCATCACCACCTCCATCCCCTGCTCAAAAGAAGAAGACATCTGCTGACATATCAGCAGTTGTAATGACAACAACAGTTGAAACACCAGTTGTTTCAATAGCTGTTAGTCAGTCATCTTCCACTGTATCCACCAGTCTCACATCTAAACCAGCAAAGCTCTACACCAGAAAAAGCAAACTTACTCAGCCAGATGAGGACCAATATGATCCCACTGCTGCAAGATACCTGTTAGAACTGGAAGCTATAAAAAATGAGATGAGGCAATTCTACACTGATAATGATCCTTCGAACAAAAGATTTTCTTCACTTGTTGGCTTCATGGTTCCAGAAGACATGGATGAATATCTTGAACTCAAAGTAAGACAAGCTAAGATAAGAGCCAAGGTTGAATGTAAAGGTCAAGGTGATGAAGCCATTGCTGAAAGATTGGATTTTCTGCTCACAAAGGTCAAACAAATAAAAGATTTTGCACAAGAGCTGAGTAAAGAAAAGGCAGAACAACGAAAAGAGATGAGAGGAAAACTTCTTGCATACATAATGCAAGAAAAAATTTATCCTGTTGAAGAAAACCAATTTAAAGAATGGCCAATAGTGGCTTTAAAGCATGAAGCTGATAGGATTGATAGAATCAAGAATGATCCTAGAAAGAAGAAAAATGCTCCAAATTGGAGTAAATACAAAAAGCTCATCTCTGACCTAACAGCTGAGTATAAAAGAAAGAAACAGGAGCTGGTGAATGCAAAAGTGGACACTACAAATGCCATATCAAAATGGTCAAAGCAGCAAACTGATGAAGCCTATGAAAGGCTGAAAAAAAAGAAAGATAACTGGTTCAGGCACTTCAAAGAAGCATGAACAAATGATGAAGCTTGAACAACAGATAGAAAACCTCAAAACACTGTTCCGGTCTACTCTTGTGACAAACCAAGAAGAAGGAGAACAGCTGAACAGTGAAGAGGAAAAGGAAAAGGAAAAGGAAGTTGAGTTCTTCAAAGAAACCATCATGAAAATGGGTCTAAAAGAAGAGAATTCAGAAAAACTTCAAAACCTTTTTAAGAAGGTGTTAACTAAGCCTGCATCACCAAATACTTCAGAAGTTTCAGACATTGAGCCAGATCAACAAAAAGGACAGGAGCAGATAGAAAAAGAGACTGCAGAAGACATAGCTGCAGCAAACAATGTCATTGAAATGGCCTTCAAAAGAATGTCTGAAAGTCTGCAAGTTTTCACAAGGCCAACATCTCCCAACTCATATTTGAATAAATCTCTCCCAAGAAACCCATTGGGTTTAAAAGTACTAAAGTGGATGTCTGATCAAAAGACCCACGTATTGACCCTAGTCAGATCCAATGGTGAAGTGAAGTACATATCAAGGAAAGAAGCACTAGGCCTTAGTGTTGAAGATTTGCAGGATCTCCTTGAACTTACACTGTGCCGGGATGAAGATGACACAAGTTCCAAAGAATTTGAAGAAGAATTTAAGAGAAAAGCAAGGGAACTTCTGATGAGCAATAAAGATCCAGAATAATGAAGGGTTTTGGCATTATCTGTTCCAGGGGGGAGATTGTTGGGATTGAACCCTGCCAGAGGAACAGATAATGAAAGCCAAAACCGGATCATGACAGTGGATTCACAATAATCAGCTGTTTACTTTAAGCTTTCCCCTTGACAGTGAATCAAGCATCTGACATGCTCCAAGTACTGCCCTTATCAACAACTGCTGATCCTATAAACCACTGTGAATCCAAAGCACTGATGAAGTTTAAAGGCTGAATCTCAATCTACTGCTGGAGTCCAAGTACTGCTGAAGAGTTATAGCACTGCCCATTCAAGGTCTGATCACCCTTTGAAGAAAGCACTGTTGCTCATACAACAGTGGTTGATTACGTCAGTGGAATGAAGAGTCAGTGTTTATATATCAGTGTTTAGAATGTAATCAATGTCTGTATGGTCAGTAGTTATAGAACAGTAGATAGAGTTTGTTAGTTTGTTAGATGTCACTTTCATGGTGACGTAAGCTGAGATGCCTCAGTGGTTTGTTTTGTCTATAAATGGAGCAGTACTCTGTACTGTTACATTTGATTCGTTTTGAGAGAGTTCTTCTCCTCAATTCAATCCTTTCATCTTGTGCAATCCAACCTTGGGGCATCTGGCTGAGGGGGAGCTTAGTATGTAAGCATATCTGTAATCATTTGATTCTTATTGTAAATCTTTTGACTAAATGAATTGAATATGCTTTCTCAAAATTATTTTCTCCTTTGATTGTGTTTACAAAGTTTGTTATTCATTTCCGCTGCACTTTACATTGTTTCATATTTATTCTTTGTTTAATTTACACAAACAAACACAATCATGAGGGCCTCCGATCCTAACAATAAGAAAGAGGAATCACACCCGGTTTCGGTAATTGCTAACTTAGGATTTCTACAAGTTTTAGATTCAACTCAAATGCATTTGATTAACGGATTTAGTGTACCGTGACTTAGGTGCTAATAGCTATCAACGTCCCGAAGAACGAACAAAAATACACTTTGTAATCAACACAAGTAAATCCTAACCATGACAATGCATAATTACATATCACCATTTCGCAAAGTCATAACTTTTAACATCGTTATACAATTTACGACTTCGTAACAAATGTAACACTATTATCAAAAGTTTCAAAAATCAAACACAAATTGTCACTAAGTTGAAACAAGAACAATTCGAAACCCTAAAATTAACAACTACCTACACCGGGGTGAAACTGAGATGATTAGCCGCTCATGGTTGAAGAAGCTTGATCACCGGATGTTTGGAACGTGAGTGAAGACATCTTCAAGCTTGATGAATGAATTGTGAATGATGAAGGGTTGGTGATGGATGGATGAATGGATTGAAGGTTAGGGTTTGGAATCCAGATTGATATGATGATTAAAAGCCTCTTGATTCGGGTTGTAGATGTTGTTAAGTTGAATGGTTGGTGAATAGTCAATGATCCTTGGCTCCAAACGTGAATTCAAACTTCCAGCAAAGTGTAACTTCTGACTTCAATGCAAAAAGGACCAATAAAACTCGTTCATTCAACATGGTACCCGATCTGCGCGTTTCAGCAATCCCCAACCCGTCGCCGACGGGCCTGACCCCGTCACCGACGGGGTCCCAAAAACAGGAAAGTGGCCGACGGCCTATTTAACTGGTCACGAGCATAAGTGGCCGACAGGTATTTTTAGGGGGTGTCACCGACGGCTTGGGACCCGTCGGCGACGGGCTCTCCAGCTCACTTCTCCGATTTCTTCGATTCGCACTTCTGGTTGATCCATAACGCGTCCCGGTGCTCCGGTTTTCGACCCGATGACTCGTAAAGCTCCCGAAAGCTCCTTAAACTTCATCAAACCTGCAAAACACATTTTTGATTAAAAGTAGGTTATCTGAAATTAAAACTTATGTAAAAACATCAAGTTATGCAATAACAAACACTGGTTTCCAACCACGTATCACGTATTCATACTTAAACTTATACTTATGCTCATACTTTTATTTATAGTCATAATTCATACATTCGTACATGTGAGCGAGCGAAACCCGAGGGATTTGCTTACGTTGGTCTCATACATACTAAAACGTAAATATACATTCTTATACGTACTCATTTTTATTTTCAAATTATATATACCCTGATTCATACACAACTAGTACAAGCTATGCGGATCATGCGATGATCAATATAATCATGGGTGCACACGGGATTATAGTGATAGGTGTATGAGGACCATAGAGTGTACTACTGTGTACGGTAAGACACGGAACGTAACATGACACGAATGACGAAACGGACGCGACGTGGTCAAAACATGGTGGATATGCCACTAGTACTTCCTATATATATATGTGTTTTTACCATGTTACCAAACTTTCGTAAAACGTCCCATGAGAAATTTACTGTTTTGCAGACCTTTTAGACCTAATACAAACTTTAACAACTCACAAACACATTATATCCAATTATCCATGACGAGACCTTATTCTCAACACTCATGATCACATTGTATCCAACCTTCATACCATTCTTGTACTCGCACTCACCTACTAGATCGTTCGTTCACTTTCATACCTCTGTTGTTCCCAGTTATTCTTTGGTTTTTATACAAACCTCGTTTACAAGAAATTGGTTTAAATGCTCGAAACCTAAAATACTTTTGCTTTTAAAGCTTTCTTACAACCTACAAAGCGACCATACTTTTCATCAAAATGCATACCATTTTATACGAAAGTTCTCTTTCTTAGATATCATATTTTAAAATACCTCTCCATTTGGATTATTTAAACTTGTTTAAGCCCACTTTGCCTATACACACATACACGTTTTACTTATGATTAATGTCTCAAAACTTATTTTGAACAAACTCTTTTCACAACCCTATCCCTTCGTTCCTCAACGATTTTATACATCCTTCCCAACACGTCTCAAACTTCAAAATCTCAATTTTAGTCAATCACTCTTTTTAACCAAAATGCTTTTTTTTCAAAGTCTTCCTCTTGAATAAATTTCGGGACGAAATTTCCTAAAGGAGGGGAGACTATAACGCCCTTCTTTTCCACACTTTCCCTAATTAGAAAACTTGTTGTATATTTCTACTTTCAGAAATTCATATCCTTTGTAGTCGTAATTCATTTCAAGCCATTGTAAATCCGAGACTTCGGTTTTAGTAAAAAAAATTGATCTTTTATATGAAATTCATGTTGTTTATACTTAATGCATACTTATGAAGATTAACTCGCAAACAACTACCATCTGTTCATGATTCTTAAACAAACATTTGGTCACATTTTGCAAGACGCAAATTCAATGATCTTTACGCTTATTTGATACCTCAAGTCACATGTCGTACGTACTTGTTATATTGGTTTGTTACACATACTTACGCATAACATATTTTTTTTACTCTTACTTTAATTCTTGTTTAATATACCTTTAGACCTTGATACATGTTCAATACACATTAGACATTGTAGGACATGTTAACCATATATAAAATACATCTTATTTATACATGTTACATCATTTAAACAACAAAAAAAACTATAAAAGCTGCCAAACAGCCCTTGCAATTCAGCCATATAATGCTGAATTATCTCTCTTTTTTATTGCTTAAACTCTGACCTACTTGTATTAAATACCAACCCAACTTAACCCTAATCCTTCCCCCTATAAATACCACTTATAACCAGCCTCCCTACCATTTTTGCAACACTAAAACACTCTCAAACTCGCTCCAAATCGCAGCTGATTCCATAAGTTCGAGTAGAAATAGCAACATTCACAAAAGTGAGCATAACTCACTCATTTCTTATCCGATTCACTAGATTCTTTTTCCTACTTCTTTGTATCGACCTTAGCTACGTTTACATTGTTTTTCCCTGGAAAACCAGGCCCTGGAATGTCGCCAAAAGGGCTCCAAAGTTGATTGATTTTTCTATTCTTGATTCAAACTTTGATAAACTTGGTCAAGGGTTTAAACCCACAAGTGATGTTCAAGCCTTAAGCTTGATGAATGTGTGATTTAGGATTAGCTTGGGCTATCCTACTTGAAAATCTACACATTACTTGATGTTTTCTCTTAGATTAGTTGTTCTTATTCCATTATTACTTGTAAGTTCATGACCCTCCTTGAATGTTCATAACATCAAGTGTAGTGGTGAACATCTAGAGGTACCTAAATGGAAGACTTGTTCTTCCTACCTCCTTCATGACTTCCATGATACAAAGAGGTTCCTAAATGGTGGATTTATCCTCCTACTTGACCTATATGATATAATATACACTACACATACTACTTATATGTATATTCCAAATAATCGAACCTTTGATGACGAATTTGTGTTCATTTGTTAAGGTGTTTGATTACATCATCTAAAACATTATGTGTTAAAGATGATTACTTTTGCATATGTACTTTCCATATTCCTTTTAAATTCCGAATCTCGACTCTAAACGTACCTTGAAGTTTAACCCTCATACATTTGTCCTCGCAATCTCATACACTCGTCAACACTTGTATAATCGGAAGAATTAGCAATATTATGAGTATACTTGACCCTTTTTACCGTTTTCGCACTTTTGGGTGTAACACGTTCTTATATACAAAACACACTTAGTATACATATTCTTATGCAAATAAATAAACAAACAATCCAATACATTCTTACTATTTGTTATGCTTGATTCGTGTTTTCTGGGTGATTCTTATGTGACGAACTTGTCATTAGCTTCGTACAAGTCTCCACTTAACATGTATAGCGCTATAGGAGTAACGCACCACCCGTGAACGAGAGGTCATGTTAGGTTTATTCATTCATATTTGCGTAAACAGAGGGTTGACTTGTAAATCGCATGCCAGTTTATACGGTAATCTTGATAACTAGGTTTTCCATGTGGATTGTTCCTTATTATTTTATTACTTATATACTACGCACCAAACTTGTATGCTCGCCAATACTTTTGTATTGAACTACACGTTTAAAACATGTTGCAGGTTTAGCGATGATGTTGGTGGTGCATGGAATCTAGTAGGATGCTTAGATACACACTTTAAACTTGTATTCTTATTGTATTGTTTTTCGTTATTTATGTTGTATTTGTTTCAAATCCTTGTAATTGACACTTTAGAAATGGAATGAAACTTATTATTTATATACTTGTCACAAATATTAGCGTTATGATGTCTCGAGCAATCTATTTCGTCTCAATCTGATGTTTCCGCCATCGGTTGGGGTGTGACAGGTACCCGATACCAAATGCTCATCCCTATCCTCATTAACTACTTTTACATTAAATGTTTAACCCGGTTCTTGAAAGAACCGGTTAACCCGGTTCCGATCTGAACCGGAACCATTAAATTACGGTTCTTATATTTAGCATTTAAATGTTCCGGTTCGGTTCTGTTCGGTTTAAACCGTTGCACAGCCCTAAATTATTAAATGTTTAATACCTACTTTTAAAATACATAAAGTTTGAAACACATTCCTTAAATAAAACCCACCGGCGCCACCGCCACTTCAGGGTCAATCAATTTACTAGTGCTCGATGACATCCTTCGTCATTCTGCAAAAAAAATGATAATAATAATAATATGCATCTAACATGGTTGATATTGCAAATAAACAAATTGAGCAATACAAGCAAACTATACATATATGCATCTATACATGGTTGATATTGCAAATAAAGATTGTTACAGAGTCACCCCATAACCATACCCTTAATCGAGCATATAGGCCCCGGAGTTGCATAGCCTTGTCTATGTCAAGCTGTCGCCGTATAATTGATAGGATTAGTGCAAAAAAGACCTGCTTGCCAGCTGGCCGACGCATTGCATTAGGCGGCTGCCCTGTTTCCATTGCTTGGTGATTACCCATTCTTAGAAACTGAGATTTGTCTTCCAGGGTTGGTCCTATGTTTTGAGCAGGATTTTTTTCAGCAATCTGCGTACCTGTAGCCAGGTCCATATCAGTTTGCACATGACTGTTGTAGTACTTATGCCTTGAGATAAAGCTGCAATATATTTTTTCATATTCATAATACAAAGGAAGTGATTAATCATGTTACTGACACATCCTTTATTTTGTTTTATAACCTTTGCCGAAACATCATGATCTTTCTAAGAAGATCCTATAAATATAGGACATCGTCGTCCATTTGAGAGGTATCCGAATTCAAATTTTACACAATAGTGCATTTGACTGCCATTGACTTTTTAAAAGTTTGCTATGAAATTTTAGTCGGCGAACTTAAAAAAGGTACTTTTTCTAGCCAAGTTTTTCCGACATTATTAAACCAAAATTTCCAACCAAATCGGGTAGGGGTATCCAATTGAGCCTAGCCCTTGATCCCTTATGCAAAGATGAAAATTAGAGATAACCAGACCATGGATCCAAGCTTTCAAATTACACCAAGACCATTTTTAGAATTGCAGATTGTCTCTGCTATAAAAGTGAAGAGTAATCCAAAATTTGTTATTATTTGTTATTATAGAAAAAGAGTTGTTTCTAACACACATAGTAGTTAATCATCTTCCTCTTTGTATACCTTAAATATGTAACTCACTATTACAAAAAAAGAGTTGTTTCAAACTAGATCATGAGTTGTTTCGCCCGCTATCTATTGTTCCAATTCCGGTTGCTATTGTAGCATCTTCATAGCCCGCCAGGTCACCATGAAGCTCAACAATCTGTAAATAAAAACTTTAGGAATGGTATTTCACATTTAAATATTCATATCGTGTCACGTATGTGGTAGACCTTATTATATATAAAAAATTCTAAATCAGTTATAAGGAAACCATCATGAGCATAATCAACTATAGGTAGCTCACATACCTGCGACTCCATTTCCTGCAACAAATAAAGCAACAAAATCAAAGCTGAGATTCCATTGCAGCCGGTTTAGTCGCAACTTCTGAAATTGGCCAGCTATAAAGCAAGCTGAGTTGGCCGACACATTTTCAACCGAGCCGACTCACTCTTTTCAGATGTATCAAGATGCCGAAAATTAATAAGCTTTACAAATGGTATTTCCAAAAATTATAAGATTTACAAAATTGTAGATAATATACACTGGAAGGTAGCTTCATCAAACACAGTTTAAAAGCTACAATGGATCGGATTATCTTATCTAGAAACAATTTTCTTCCACTTTCAACAGATTATTCTTAATCTTTCGCATTGTCAGAATGCCAAGCTCAGATTGTGCATAAAGATGACAACACCATGGCTGCAAGAGAGGTTGCATGAACAACTGCCATCCTACAACCTTGCCATGCCATGATGCTATCTTCATTCAATTTTTACTCAGATCTACAAAATCATCATAGCCTCATCTTGAAAGGACAAGAAAAATGCACTTTGCATTCATTTTTATTCACCATCACAGTCAACCCTAAATGATTCAGGGTGTAATCAATACATAAACAGAAACCCAACTTACGAAAAAACCCCAAATCAAATATGGAAACAAAAAACCCTAAATGATTGAGGGTATAATCAATACCTAAACATCGCAAGAGCCAAGAAGACATGAGAACACAACATTAAACCTTGATACAGATCCAAATCAAATAAGAAATCATTAAACATAGTAATCGCAAGAGCCAAGAAGGAATGAGAACACATCATTAAACCTTCATAATCTGTTCCGGAGATGATCAGAGGTTGTTGTTTTCCAGTAAATCGGAAATGTTTGGATTTCATGAACCCAGGTTGAAGGAACCTGTTCAGGAACCACAAATCCAGATCTGAGTTTATTGTTCATCGCAAGAGAAGGTGTGAGTGAGAGATAGTTGATGTTTTGAATTATGGATTCTGAGAGAGATGCTTTTTAGGTTTTGAGGACATTTATTGAGAGAGAGATTATATTAGGTTGTTTGAATTTGAAATTTAAAACACCCAGGTTTTTTTTCAACTCCCCTTTATTAGAGATTAATATATATATTTTGATATTAGAAAAAGGATATAAAGTTGTTATTTTTGACATCAGCAAAAGCTACGTGGCATATCTAATTAGTTGACACGTATGCAAATCGAGGTCATCTTCTAATCTCCTTTTATAGATTATAATATAAATTTCCACTAAAAACAAATACTTTTGATCTCTCCTTTTCAATTAGATAATATTTTTACACCTTTATCATTACATTTTTCTCTCTCCTTCATTCACAACCACTTTCAATATATATTAAAAAATTATAGTGGGTGAATAGTGTCCCCCCAAATATACAGATGAACAGTAACATTTTCTCTCTCATCCACTCACAACAACTTTTTATACTCTTTATATTTTAAAAACCCCATACACAGATTTTGATTATCAAGATGTGAATGCTCTAAGCATAACCTAATCTATACGAAAAAATCAATAAATAACAGAAAATCATCACGTATTTATACCCACATGTAAAATTATAAAAATAGGGATATTGGCCTCTAATAATCCATACTAGACGTCATTATCCTCGTTCTAATCAAAGCCCTAAAACGTCAGTTTGTAATTCGGAAAAAAAAACTTAACGGAGTTAAGTTTTTTTAACTTAGGACCAATGGAGGAAAAATAATTGAAAAATAAGAATGACATAGAAAAAAAAAAGATACTGTCAATAGACAATGAGGAATTATTAATGGCTACTACCGTTAAAAATAAAAACTATAAATAACAAATGGGGATAATAAAATTTTAAAAATTCCAAATAAACAAAGGCATGTGCAAATAAATAACAAATGGGGATAATAAAATTTAAAAAATTTCAAATAAACAAAGGCATGTGCAAACTATGATTAAGAAAGATGTCATTTATTATTATCGTTTTGAATATCGCATACAGTTGTCATTTATTTTTTTATCTTTATGGTTATGTGAAACGAGTACCGAGAGTGATATTTTTAGTTGTTCAATACATTTTATTGATTATTTTGAACAATTAATACTATTTTCTTAAACAATTACTTATTGTCCAAAACGAGTTGACGTTAATCCACGCGTTGCGGCGGAATATCGATTATAATTTTTTTTGCCCAACATGTCCAGAAAAAAAAACGTAAGAACCGTCATCAAAAAAGCTTAATCCTGACTATTTCCAGCACGCTCTAGTTCACTACACCCATTGTGGTAGGTGATTACACAACTAACTCTATATCGTAGCCACTTTATCACTATTAGCCGATACTCTTTGGATCAGCATCCACTCGGAATCAGAATCGTTAAATCCAAAACATAACCTTTAGTAGCCTCAAACTATTAAAACATCTTTTTAATCAACCCAAGGGATTGCTTATTTACAGTTTTTCGTGTCAAATTTAGCTAAATGAAACAATAAATATTGTTTAAGGGTTCTTTACGTATTGATATATTGGTTAAGAACAAACCCTAGTATTAAAAAGAATTTCATGAAAAAAAATCAATCTAAAAGCAGGGGCGGACCAAGGTGAAGCTCAGGGTGGACGGGCGCATCCCTTGAAAAAAAAGTTAGTGTATTTTTAAGGCAAAAAACCCGACCGCACCACCTGATAATATGGTTGAACCACTCATCCTCACCCCTAACAAATAATATCTAGGTTCGCAACTGTCTATAAGACCTACAAAACAGTAATATAACTTTTGTGTATTCTAAGCAATAGTAAAAGAATTTGATGTTAAGAACAAACCGCATTGTTAAAAGAACTTGCGTATAAGCGTATTGATACATTGCTTGCTCAAGGGTTTGTTGTATTATTTACCGCCTTCGTACTCGTCTGTCGTGACCGTTCGAAGAGAGAAACGTTACATCCCCCCTTGAGGACAAACAATGCACTCGCCAACGCCAATGCTGACGCGTGGTTACAGATGAATGCGTTATATAGTAGGCGGTGTGACACCTGTGTATGCAAATTGTTACGGAAGTCATGCAGTTATGCGAGATTTCTTTATGGAGATCTCGTTTCATATAGAAACACGATGGTAATCTATATGCTTAGTCGTAAACATTTGACCCTTAAATATGTCAACATGTTGTAAGTATTATATTGTGGATGAGAAGAAAATTTTACAGTAATGATGATTATCGAATTGTGCAAATATCTATGTGTAGCCATCCGTTATTTATACAACTACATCGTGTGTAATCCTTACGTCGCACACCTTATACTATTGCAAAAATCTTAAGCTTCCTCAAAAAATCAACATAAATGAATTTACCTTCTCATAGGTTTGATCTACGGGTTCAAATGGATGGTGCTTGAAAGTCTTTAGTTTATCGTGTCTAAATTCGCATTTTATGTGGATTTGAGTTCTCGAATGCTCTACTTTAATACGGTTTGCGTTTTGCAGGCCTTGATGGGTTTAAGGTGCATTTGGGGAGCAAAGTGAGGCTTTGAAATGGAGCTAGGAGGACCCAGAGTGAAGAAACGAAGAAAACCGGAAAATGTGGGTTAAGATAAATCAACCAAAAAGAAATTTAACTCAAAAATCCATTGAGATAAATCAACCAAAAAGAATTTTTTTTTTTAAATCTATTCATGCGATTACATGGGGTGCATGAAAATGGATCATGCCTAAATTACGATATTACCCTTGCACGGTTCGAATTGGCTTGGGGATGGCTATCAACATGTATAATATGTTTGTTCCAATAAAATGTTGTTTATTGGGCTATAGAGTGTGGTCATGACCCTCCATGTCAACGTTATGTCATCCACCTTTAATCCACCATCCAAAACCACTACCCTAAAGGTATGGTCAAATGTTTACGACTAAGCATGTTTACGACTAAGCATATGTTTACGACGTAAGCATTAACGAAGATTAGTACAATATGCATGCTTTCTTGAATGGCCATAGTGAATGTTCTATCGAAGAAGACGGTTAGGGCATGGCGTTGGGTGTAAAATTGGAGATGAGTTATATAATAGTTAATATTGTTAAAATTTGGGAGTGGTAAATTTTGAATAGAAAAGGTGGGTATGGTTGCTTTATATAATAATTTGGAAGCGGTTGGTTTACTTTTTTTTTCCTAACGGCAGATCGGTTCGGTTATAAGTTACAACGATATGCTCACCACCGATAGAACTTGTTTGACTTTCCGGTTGCTAATGTTAGTAGGGAAAATTACGAAAATGTCTGTTGACGAAACCTGTTTTCAAATTTGTCATGCTCTTGCGTCCTTGGAGCGGTGCATCATGCGCGTGATGCGTCTTTCAAACACGGGATGCGTCCTTAGAGCGAAACCCAATAAAAAATGGACACATGGTCACGGGATGCGTCCTTCAAGCACGGGATGCGTCCTTCAAGCACGGGATGCGTCCTTGGAGCACGGGATGAGTCGGGCAAGTTTCTAATGCGTCTCTCTCTCTCTCTCCTCTTTCTCTCTCTTCTCTTTCTCTCTCCCCTCTCTCTCCTCTTTCTCTTCTCTTTCTCTCTCCTCTCTCTCTTCTCTTTCTTTCTCTTATAAGCATATTTTCATACTCATTGTTAGGGCCACCGGAGTTTGGTTTTCTCGCTGGAAAGGCGGGGCAGGAATCAAGTCTGCTGACAAGAATGGAAATGGTTTTGTGGATGAGTGTGAAATCGAAAATCCAATCCACTTTGCTCAGAAGGAGTTGGGTGTTAGAATCACAGCGTACTAACATATGCAGTTGTAAACCAACAAGTTATTTTAGTATAAATAACAAGTGTTCTGAAACTAATATCAAGTAGAGGTTGTACCAATAATGAAGGTATGTTTGACTTGATTAACTGTAGTAAACCCATAGCCTTATAAGATTACTATTTACATGCAACATACATAAGATCTTATATCATCGAGAGAGGAGAGAGAAAGAGAAGAGACAGAGCTGTTGTTGCTGTTCGAGAAGAGAGAGAAAAAGAAGAGAGAGAGGAGAGAGAAAGAGAAGAGAGAGAGGGGAGAGAGAGAGAGAGAGAGGGGAGAGAGAGTTGTTGCTGTTCGAGAAAAGAGAGAGGAGAGAGAGAAAAGAGAGAGAGGGGAGAGAGAGAAATAGAATAGAGAAAGAGAGAGGAGAGAGAAAGAGACGCATTAGAATTAGAAGCGGGATGCGTCTGGACCTACATGCAAAACGCCACATGTCAGATTTTTATTGAGTGTTTAAAGGGTCTGCATATGGACGCATCCAAGCCGGATGAGTCCCTCCAAAGACGCATGAGGGTGACAAATTTGAAAACACGTTTGGTCAACAGACATTTTTGTAAATTTCCCATGTTAGTAACCGCCTAACCGGTGGGATAGGATAATATCAGAACGTTGTTTTTTTATTCTTAAAAATGCATTAGCTTTTTGTAAACGTGGTGTTTAAACAAAAGTGTATGTTTGAAGCTGGTTTTCATATTATAAACTACTACAAATAAGCAACATGTATATGCATTTAGTAGGTAGTTGTACCATTGGTTTTAAGAGTTTTTCAAAAAAAAAAATGATTTTTTCTTTCTAAACCTAAAGTTTTAATCTTTTACAATTTAAGTATAAAGTTTGATTCTTTGATAATTTAAACCCTTTGATTAGTTTGATTTTTCAACTATAATTCATAAGTTTCTATCTTTTGCAATTTAATCCCCTTTGATTTTTTTTTTACTTTTAACCCAAAGCTTTTTATCATTTACAATTTAACCCCAAAGCTTTTTATCATTTGCAATTTAATCCCATCGCAACGTGCGTGTGGGGTTAAACGTTTTTCATCTATTTTTTACCGTTTGACAGGCTTGTCGCAACGCGTCTATTTTCCCCGGTTTGATAAGTCTGTGGCAACGTGAGTGTCAGAGATCAACTTAGTTATTTTTTTCTATGTTTTACACACAAGTTCATGGTCATGTAAGAAACATTTGATTTTCATCTAATATGATATATAACTAACGAATTCATGCCGGATTGCGACGGGTGATAATTCTAGTTGTATATATATTGTATAATATAATATATTTTTACGTTGTTTTATTAAATCTTAAAAATTTTCATTTGCTTTTTGTAAACGTGATGTTTAAACAAAAGTGTATAATTCAAGATGGTTTTCATATTGTATAATATATAATATAATATAATTTTTGAACCAATGTGACTTTCAACCGAAAGGGTATTACCTAAAACGCGACGCGACTTTTAAATGATAGGTATAAAATAATTTTCTAAACGACAAGACTTTTAAACGAAAAGGTATGACTAATTAAGTTTATAATATGATTTTCTAAACGACATGATTCTTAAACGAAAATGTATGACCCAAGTTGGTAAAATCATACCTTTTCAAACGGTATGGATTAAAGCCAAATCACACATTTTCGAAGGGACGCAATGTTTAAACAAAAAATACATAACCCAAGTTGCTTTTTGTAGTTATATATGTGACAACCCGGAGTTTCAAGGTTAGTGTCTTCGGTTTCCTCCTTTCCCCGTTCTTGTTTTAATCTTTTCTTGTTTTAATCTATCTATTCGACGCGTGACTCTGATTATCGTGTATCGGGCAAATTCCTATGTTGGGCTTACGAGTGGGCCGTAACGTATAATTGGACCGCAATGTGAATATGCTTGTTTGATTAGGAAACCATTGTCATAAGAGATCAAACTTGGCCCAATCGTGACATTTAACATCAATAAACAACCGGCCCAAATTACCATGCTAGTATGATCGGCCCATCTATTTCTTTTATTTTAGTATACGTACACACAAATGGCATAACACACGATTTACATTGCAAAACCCTATTTCTACCTATATTGTGCGACGGCAAACAGGAGAAACCCCCCCCCCCCCCCCCCCCCCCCTCGAAGCAGCCTCTTTCCGAATCAAAACTTGTGGTTAGTGATTTGTGTTTGTGCTAAACCTTTACTCGTTAACCTTGTTTATATATAGTCGTATTTGTGTGTATGCTTAACACGTAGAGATTATTTGTGATGACCATGTCACTTGAATAAGGTAGATTGTAGAATGATGATTACTGAATGATGTTTAATGTGAGGCTTGATGATTATCGATAGACTAATAATGGTGGGATGTGATACCTTGATTATTGCATGGTTTTGTTGGGATATCGTGATATGCGTATATGGGATGGTAATTGTAGAAAGCACTTTAATCTTGGGGAATGTTAGTATTATGTATGGTCAGAATGTGACGTAGAGTTTTGCTCATAGATTGATTCATGTCTGATTAATTATTTGAAATAGAGATGGGTTATGTTATGCCATGTGAATGTTTATTTTATGATAAGATGTATTTGGTAAGATTAATGGGACCCTTGCCACCAGCATGTTGAATTTATTTATTGAAATCTGATTGATAACATGTGATGTTTGATTGGAATGTAATGTATCCCACCTACTGGATGGATCGAATTAGGAATGGGCCGCACCATATAATACGAATCAACTGAATTAATCGAGTTAGTGTATTAATTGAATTTGTTTATGATGTTGTCCGAGGATATGATTGCTGATTAGTGTTTTAATGTTTGCTATGATTCTTGAATAATCATAGAGGATTAGTGTTATATATTAGCCATTTGTAAATTGATAACTATGAGTATATGCAAAAGTAAGGATGTATCGTCCACATAGTTGAATCGATGGATGGTTAGACTAGGGAATAACAATTTCATGGTCATTAAATATGTGATGAAAGTTATGTGATAAAAGGAAGATGTTTATGATCAGATTTAATTTATTACATGATCTCTTGATGATGATGACTATGATAATCCATTAAATGAGCATTTGTGTGGTGGGTAGATATAAGTTAACTGGGTCACAAAAGTTATAAGATGAAATTACTTATTGGTTGGGCCGCATACAGTTGCCGAACACGCACACAACATAATTTGGCTGAACAGTGAATGTTTTGTATGAGCTAGAAATTGTGATACATACATGTTTTATCTTGGACCACACATGTTTCCTAGCTGGTTGAAGAGTGCATTAATAGATTATGTATGTATGTAAATTACATGTTTAAGTGATTTCATGTTAAGCATTTGGTTGATGTCCTAGATGGGTGAGTAAACTGTCGTGATTTGGATTCCATGTGTACGTTACGTGAGCAATGCAAATGCTTGATGTGAACCCTGAATACATTAAATAATTGTACGTTAAATGCATATAAAACTGACTGTTATCGGTAATCTTCTAGGACGTGTTCGTTCAACTGTTAATCAAGTAAACAATCTTACCGAGCAAAACCAAGGTGAGTTCACTACTTTGAGCATGCGTCCCAGTGGTTGGGACAGTCAGTGGGTATCCCGGGGAGGGATAAATCTTTTGGGTAAAAACTGGTATATATTGGATAATATTCTCATCCTATCATTCTTAAGTCCTATCTTTTGTTACCGGGGAGGTAACGGGGTATTAGTTGGTAGCGCTACTTAGGTTTGGCACCCTCACACCGTACCGGGGAGGACGGTTGTGAACTAATGACCCAGTCGGGCCCAGTGCTTTGATAGGAGCACTGGGGAAAGGGCAAAACATACATCAGGAGCCGTCTTGTTCAGTATCGAGATATTATCAATGTTACTATGCTTTTGTTAATGAACTGGTATAATCACTTGGTAACAAACGTTTTCATAAAATGTGAACTCGCCAGCTTTGTCTGATACTCTTGTTGCATGCTCGCAGGTCGTTAGGTTTCATGGAATTGGATACTTGCTGTCTGGAGGAGCAGGTGATGTCATGGGTCGACTGGAGGGATACATGTGATTACTTGTTACCATTATACTTTGGTTTTTGAACAGTTTAGTTTTGATTTACCATTTGCTTCCGCTGAACATATGGTTTTCATATAAACTTGTGATGGTATTTTATCAATGATTGAGAACTTTATTTTGAAACTTATGTGGGTTTAATGTAATTAGTGGCTCATTGTCAGTACGTCACACGCCTATCAGGGACACTCCCTAGGTGGTATTTTGGGGGTGTAACAATATATATTATGGATTCAACCATGTGTCGACACCACGTAAGAAATCAAAATGAATTTTTAAGTAACTATATTTATTGTTAGAATTTATATTGGAGTGTTGAAAAAAAAAGAGAATAAACAAGTCAACGTATTTAGTTTTTGAGTAAACTGCAATTTTACCCCTGGGGTTTAGGCCAATTGGCACTCTGACCCCCTCTAATGAAGTAATTGCAATTTTACCCCCCAACGTTGATGTTATGTCGCACATTTACCCCCCGGCGTCAATTATTCTTAACAGTCAACATAACAATGTAAAGGTCAAAGGGTAAAAATGTAATTTTGCCAAACCATTGTGTAGCGTATTCAATACAACACCCTATAAGTAAGATATGAAAGCACATTTACCCCCCCCCCCCCCCACCTTCCCACCGATCCTCTGTGGCACCTGAGGAAATCCACAGTCATCCTAGTCTGTCACTTCATTTTCTTGAGACTGCTTATCATATTTCGGGACGAAATTTCTTTCAAGTTGGGGATGATGTGACAACTTGAGATTTCAAGGCCTTTCCTTACGCATTATTTGTTTCACAATTCATTTTATGTTGTATTTTGTGCATGGTATTGGAATGCTTAAAGTATTGTGACATTTGAGTGTTGCATGAAAAATTTAAATATCGTGTAATGCTTATACTTATGTTTAATTCTGACTGAGTATCACACCTGACGAAGAATCGGTCTTCGTCAAAACCACCCATCGACGAAGAATAGGACTTCGTTAACCTTCGTCACACTCACAATGCGGCGAAGAATCATTCTTCGCCTAGGAGATACTTCGCCAAAAGGGCCTTCGGCCCAGGTTAGTTGAGGCCCAGTAATTTACGTGTATAACTTGTGATAAATGTAACTGCAAATCACAAAAACCCTAAAGCTCTCCCTCTCCTTCCTGTACGACGGCAGTCTTGATTCCTTCGAAGCATCCCTTTCTTCCTTATTCTAGCATACCTTCTACGAATCCTTGGTTAGTATCCATATACCTATCTTGATAGTTATAAGTTGTTCTTGATTATACGTGGTTATGAGAATTGGTAGCAATATTAGGGTTGTTTAAAATATTTGGTTAATGATCACAGAATTGGAAACTGTTTATAATGCTAATCGATGGTTTGGGATTTATATGTGTATTAGAATTGGTAAACATGATGAAACGATGAACTTAAATTGCGGCTTGATCAATCATGAAGAGTTAAGGCTGTTTATATGTAACTGTTAATGATTAGTATGAATAGGACAATGGTTGTTATGCATGATCGATACATGGGAAACTGGGGTGGGTTGGCAACCGAGTGTTTGCTGTGATTGTATGAATGAATGGATTGGTGTGATGGTGATCTTGGTAATTGTTATTCAACAGTTAGAATGATTAGGGTTTACAGGAAAACCATAGCCACCTGTTGATATGATCGACGAAGAATGATCCTTCGTCACAAGGATACTTCCCCGTACCCAGACTCGACGAAGAATGATCCTTCGTCGTTATGATTCTTCGCTGAGCTCATGCTCGACAAAGAGTGATCCTTCGTCGTTATGGTTCTTCGCCGTACTCATGTTCGATGAAGAATAGGACATTCGTGGAGATGTTGTTGGTAAACAGAGAGAACCTTGATTTATGATGTGTATGCTGATGAATGCTTATGTTGATGGAATCCTTTCTGATGCATGTTAATAATATTAACTATGAATAAGAAACCTGATTGGGTTCTTGAAAATAGCAAACTCACCTGTTAACTATTATTATGTGACATGCATGCGAGACGTGAACTTGTATGAGATTTGAGTATTGACTATGTGATACATGGTGATCTTTGTGATGAATGCAATCTGTGAATAATACGTGATTTAATTGATTATGATACTGATTATAGTGGTAACCACGGTAGGGTTTGGTTGACCAACTTGGAATGGGTAATGTAATGATGTGTTTAAAAAGCAACATATAAATTACATCAAATGAGGCATAAAATCAACCCTTTTTAAGTACTAATGTTGGAAAAAGTGTGCTTTTGTCTTCCTTTTGTATTTTCAGGATTAAATGAGCGTAAATGAACAAAAGAACCAAATATGCAGTAAAACTAACATAATTACAAGAAAAGGAATAAACGTGGCATGCCCGACCCCTCGACAGCATCTTCCCAAACAAAAACAAGAGATCAGAAGACTGAACACGCCCCGTGCCCAGCGGACACGGGGGCGTGCTCAGGTGTCTGCAGAAAAGACAAAGTTGTAGAAGCTTCTATTTCCCAACACGGGGGCATGCCCAACTCAACACGGCCGTGGTCAACGCTAAGATTCGCAGAATCCAATCGAATCTTGATAGTACAGATACGCTTCTGCACACGGGGGCGTGTGGAGCTAATACAGACAAACTGCAATTAATGAAGAAAGAGAAAGTGGATGGACACGGGGCCGTGTCCGGGCTTCTGTGCAGGCTATAAATAGGGGTGCTTGGTTCACTTTAAAGGCATCCCTTGGCAAACCACCTCTCTCCCACTTCACCCACACTCCACCACCACCATCACAACACCCACATCCACCACCATCATCCATCATCCATCATAGAGTGTGTGTTGTAACACCCCATGTTTCGAAAGTCAAAGTCAATATTTAAGTCAGAGGAAGAAAAGATTGCTAATTGCGATCTATCACTCCTTGCTCAACTACTGTTTTGACTTCTTTGACTTGTAATCGAATCTATTATTTATTTGTTTAAGTTGTATTATGTGGAGTATCTATTAATAATCAAGGTCTAATCGCATATTAATCGCTAATCGACTTATCGCTAATCGACTTATCGCTAATCGCTATCGCAGCTCGAATTATGTGTTCTGGATATTGTTTTACGTGTGTGTGCTATTTATGTGTTACTTATGCATGTTATGTTTATGTTGAGGTGTTAATCGCAATCGCAATCTCAATTCTATCGCATCGCAATCTAAATCGCAAACCCTAAACGCAAGTTATTTATAGTGATTGTGTGTTAGATATAGAAGTTAAGTTATTTGTGTGTCTAATGGGTAATACTATCGCATCGCTCACTCGAATCGCATCGCAACGCTCAACACGCGAAACGAAACGAAATGACAAAACTCATCGCACCGGACACCTAGATCGAGTGGCCAACCGATCGAGTGGCCATCCGATCGGATTGCCATCCGATCGGTGACCCACTCGACACTTTGATACTTTCCCTTTATGGAAACCCTATAAATACCCACATGTCACATCATTTGTGATGTGACAGCTCCCCACTCGAACCAGCCGTATTCAAGCACTGATTTCTCTCGATTTCTCGCGATTCTTGTAAGTTTCCAACCTAAATCTTGTACTTCTATGATCTACACACACTTCTTCATCATTTTCATCTTTGAATCTTAACTTTTAACCGTGAAATCACCGGATTGGAGGTGTTCTAGGGTGATGTCATCATGGAGTTCTTATGAACTTCAAAGTTTGGCTTCATTCCACCAAGAACAACTTAGATCTGACGGATTTCCACATGAATAATCAATGTTTTCGCATAGATCTACACATATTCATGGTTAAAAGGATTGAAAGATGGTTTTCTAACTTTCTTTCAACTCTTTTACACTCAAAACTGATAGAATCGGAGCTCGTTCTGATCATCTACTCTTTCTTAGTGATGTGTTAGTTCAAGATCTGAGTTCTATCAAAAGAGACAACCGATTTCGGGTTAAACACAAACAACCGTCTCAAACAGTGAACTGGTCGGGCTAGGGTGGTTCCTGATCGGTCGGATCACTTGGGTCAAGATGGGGTTTCTATTGTTTAGCGCGTTATCACACGGTCTCGATCAAAACTGCAAAACCTTTCAAAATAATCAAGTGTCAAGAAGATCAGATCGTTGGGACAGATTGCCGTCCGATTGGATTGCCATCCGATCGGACTGCTATCCGATCGGACAGCCATCCGATCGACTTGCACTTGGTTTCCCACTTAAACATTTTTCCAAGTTTCAAAGGATTGGACGTCGAACGCATTGCCGTCCGATTGGATTGCCGTCCGATCGGATTGACATCCGATCGAACGACCACCCGATCATGTGACGTTTAGGACTTTGGTACTTGATTAGTTCAAAGAACAGTAGTTGTAACGGATTGCTATCCGGTCGGATTGCTATCCGGTCGGATTGCCATCCGATCGAGTGACAATCTCGCTGTGAACTTGTTCTCACTAAGTATCCTGCCAATCGGATCGCTATCTGATCGGACTGTTGTCCGATTAATCGACCTGAAGGGTAGAGATACTTCTCTATTTTTAAAATGCTACAACAAAAACTTCAAAGCCATTATACACAAACACATCCTTACCAAACGAGTGTCAATCCAAACGAATGGCCATCTGATCGGATGACCATCCGAATGGATTGACATCCGGTCGACCGGCCATCCGATCGGATTGCCATCCGATCGGATTACCATCCGACACTTGGTACTTTTGCACTATTTATCGCGCCGCTCATCGTTTATACTATCGTTAACTGTTCAGGCTAATCTCTCTCAGCGCTCCCTTCAATCCAAGAGAGTGTTTACTTGTTAAACACAATCTGTGAGTATACTCGATCCCTTTTTGCTTTATGCACTTTTGGGTGTTACATATGTTACTTATTCTAAATCACATCGAACACACAAAACAAACACTATTTAAACGCTAGCCAATATTGCATGTTATACGTGACTCGATGAATGCCTATTTGTTATGTTTACACATTGCTTGCTGTCTACCTGCCTTTGCAACGATAATATTATAGTTTGGACTCAGCACCTGTTCACTCAGGGGTTGTTAAGGACAATAATTCACGTGTTCGCAGTGGTGAACATGTGATGCGCACTCGCTACTCGCACTCAAACCGCAGTCATTGGTATTGATAGGATCTTTGTCGATAACTTACATGCTTCACATTATACGTCATACATGCTGGTTATGCGTAAACGATTTCGAATTCTATTATGCTATATTAAACTTGTATGCTCACCTTTACACTATGTGTATTGACCTCTATTTTAACGTATGTGACAGGTGCTTAAGATGCTAGGGATTGCTGTGCTTTGGTGAATCAAGCTAGGGGTCCAGTTATGTCACGCTTAATTCTGAGTCGTCGGAACAGTATTTGTTTTTGAGACAATTATTTGTAATAATTGTTTTTATTTGGATATGTTGTGGTATGGGACATGACATTTAATTATCTGGTAATGAATAGTTGTTATGGATACTCATGGACAATCTGTTTTTCTCAGTGACATGCCCCGATGTTTCCGCCATCGGTTGGGGTGTGACAGATTGGTATCAGAACCATAACTATAGGGAATTAGGCAACACTCGACCTAGTCTGGGTCGATGTCTTAGAAACCACCTAGTCTATAGTATAAGTACCAACATACCTACTTGTGCATGCCTAGTAGGGGCTTTGTACGAGCTTACTCGCTATTTCTTGCTCGAACTCGCTATACATTTCACACTTGCGCGAACATCACACCCTACAGTTCTGCGCAAGATCAGCCTTTCCTAAGGCTGATTACACACACAAACGGATGATCTGGTTAAGATTAGGTGTGAAAACCGCAAACTCTTGACCGGATCGCTCGTTCGAATTGCTATTTTTACTATAAACAAGAGGAATTGCGTTGAATTAGGAGTGAAATCAATACCTCGACGTAAATTCTCCTCATCTATCTCGTGATTCCATCACGCAAACATGAATGTAGTCGCTAAGTTAGGGATGAAACCCGAACCTTGATGACTCGTTCTATTCTCTAATGTGGTTTTTACAAAACTCTCACCAAAGTCTTGATGGACTCCAACGACTTGAGGATACACCAAAGCTAGCAGGATGCGTGCCGATCGCCCAAATCGAGGCGAGAGCACAGTCTGGAAAGCTAAAAGTGTGCGCCAAAGGTCCTTGTTAATAGTCGAACCACTTTGGGTAGTCAACGTCTCGCACCCAAGACAATTTATCCTCGAATTTTATGTGTTTCGATTCTGGATTTGTTGCCGCCAACTCTGTGATTTATTGATTTTATGTGGTTAGGATTTTGGTGATTTATTCGCTTTCGCTGTTCATTTCGATCAACACAAACGACCCGCACTGCACATTTATCTCAATACGCTAATAAATCGCTGGTTATTTTTTGCAATCGCTACTCTTGAACGTGCAAACTTTAAATGATAGGTGAATACGCGCAACATATAAAATGGTTTCTATGTTCTGACTGCCTTATGTGCTTACGTGCTTCTGTGCTTATGTGTTTATGTGTTTATGTGCTTATGTGATTTTGTGTTTATGTGGCTACGTGTTCCTGAGCTTTATGGTGAATCGCTAGACTATACTAGGAATAATCGAATAGTGTTTTGAATCCTATGGCGCTGTCTGTTGCAAACAATGTCGTCATTCGTATCATTCCATTCCCGTTCAGCTCGCCGCAATCATGATGACAAACGCATCGCCACCCTCGTCGCTAAGCAAATGGCAAAAGTTATTTCCCAGATTGTTAGTGAGCTGAATGAAAACGCTAGCAAATCTTCTGAAGAATCCAGGACTGATGCTCCTAAGCTGCTTTCAGCCTCAAGCAGTTCAAAGCTTGCGGCCCGGAAAGAGTTTACCGGTGAAGATGGGCCTACGACCATGTTCCAATGGTTTAATTCTATCGAAGTCACCCTGCGCCAGAGTGGCTGTCCTGACGATATCCGTACTCTTAACGCTACTGGCATCTTCCAATCCCGAGCTCTAGATTGGTGGACAGGCGAGAGAAACAAGCGCGGAAATGATGCAGCTTACGAGCTAACATGGGATGAGTTAAAGGACGTAATGATGCAAGAGTTATGCCCTCCCCATGAGCGCCAAAAGATGGAGGACGAGTTCTGGCACATTAAGCAGAAGGATGGTGACAACGCTGGCTTGACTGCGCACTTCAAGCAGTTGAGTATTATCTGTCTAAGCCAAGTGACTACGCCCGAAATCACCATCTAGAAGTATATCCGTGCTCTTCCGGATTGCGTGGCTGATTTCGTTCAAGCTGCAAAGACAATGACAATTGAGGAAACTTTTCTACTCGCTGCTGAGATCAACGACAAGCGAGTCAAGTCTGGTTACTGGGATAAAGTTTCCAAGAATCTGCATCAAGCTACCACTGCTCCAACCGCTGAAACCGCCACCGCTCCTCAGTTATCCATGCTCTCGAGACGCAAGAGAAAGAACAACAACAGTTCCAGTAACAAGAACTGTGCGATCACTGCAGCTGTGCTCCAAGCAGTACCAGCACCACAGCAACCTCAACACCGCCAAGTAGCGGCACCGATCACTAACGCACAGCTAGCAAAGCGTGCGTATACTGGTCCTCACCCGACTTGCCCTACTTGTACCTATCACCACCCTGTGGGAATCGTTTGCCGATACTGTGTCCACTGCAACATGTACGACCACTTCACCACCAACTGCCGTACAGGTCCACGTCAAAACCCCGCTCCAACACAAGGTCAAGCTCCTGCTCAACAAGCTCTACTTGCTGCTCCTCAAGGCCATCAAGCGGCTCCTACACCCGAGATCAACGCTAGAGCTTGCTATGCATGTGGTGATCCCAACCACTTCGCAAACATGTGCCTGAACCGAGTAGTCAAGCAAGAACCACAACAACAGCAGCCCCAGCAGCAGTCTCAACAACAGCAGCAACAACTAGCAGCCCGCGGACGTGCATTCAACATTAACGGCCGCCAGGCTGAAGCAGACAACAATGTGGTAAATGGTACGTTCCTTGTGAATGGTATATATGCTTCGTGTTTGTTTGATACTGGAGCAGATAACTGTTTTGTATCGTTTGAATTCGAAAAGCTCCTCAATCGTAAGTGCGCTCATCTCCACTCGACGTTCGATGTTGAAGTTGCCACCGGAAGAACCGTCGCTGTAAACTCAGTTCTACGTGATTGTATGCTTGAACTCAACAATCACGTCTTCCCTATCGAACTTATTCCGATGCAGCTCTGTAGTTTTGACTTCATAGTAGGCATGGATTTTCTTCGTGAAAATCGTGCTGAAGTTGTTTGCTTCAATAAGATGATTCGTTTCTCGCTCGCTAACGGTGATCTACTCTGGTTGTATGGCGAAAGTCCTTTGAAAGGTCTTAAACTCATGTCGTGTGTCCAAGCTAGCAAGTATCTCCACAAGGAATACAGATCTTTCTTGGCAAACATCGTAGTGGCGGAGAAGGAAAAGAAAGGAAACCCAGAAGTGAAAGACGTTCCCGTTGTTTGTGAATTCCCTAACGTTTTTCCCGACGATTTACCCAGATTGCCACCACTCGTGATATCGATTTCCGGATCGACCTCATTCCCTTTAGAAAATCCTGTTGCTAAAGCGCCGTATCGTCTCGCTCCTTCGGAAATGCGCGAACTCTCGAGTCAGCTCCAGGAACTTCTTGATAAAGGCTTTATTCACCCTATAACCTCTCCATGGGGCGCGCCTGTCATTTTCGTAAAAAAAAGGATGGTTCATTCCGGATGTGCATCGACTATAGGGAGTTGAATAAGCTGACAATCAAGAATCGCTATCCCTTGCCTCGAATTGATGATTTGTTTGATCAGTTACAAGGCGCTACATGTTTTCCTAAGATTGATCTTTGCTCAGGCTATCACCAATTACGCATTCAAGAGGAGGATATACCCAAAACCGCTTTTCGAACCGGTATGGGCACTACGAGTTCATTGTCATGCCTTTTGGTTTGACCAACGCACCCGCAGTCTTCATGGATTAATGAATCGAGTGTGCAAACCTTTTCTTGATCACTTCGTAATCGTATTCATCGACGATATCCTGATCTATTCCAAATCAAAATTCGAACACTTGCAGCATCTACGTTTGGTTCTTGAGTTACTCCAGGGAAACCGTCTCTATGCCAAGTTCTCCAAGTGTGAATTTTGGCTGGAGGAGGTCCATTCTTGGGACACATTGTCAGTAGTCAAGGTATCCACGTTGACCCTGCGAAGATCGAAGCTGTTAAGAGTTGGGTTACACCCAAGAATCCGTCTGAAGTCCGTTATTTTCTTCGGACTGGCAGGCTATTATCGCCGTTTTATCGAAGGTTTTTGTAAGATCGCTGTACCGCTTACCTCTCTTACGCACAAGGACAAACCTTTTGTTTGGGGAACTAAACAAGAGGAAGCCTTTTAAGCTCTTAAAGCTATTCTTTGTAATGCTCCCGTGCTCTCACTGCCCGACTGAAACAAAAACTTCGTAGTATATTGTGATGCCTCGAACCTCAGTCTCGGTTGTGTTCTTATGCAACGAGATAGGGTTATCGCGTACGCTTCTCGACAGCTCAAGATCCACGAGAAGAACTACACCACACACGACCTCGAGCTTGGCGCAGTTGTTTTTGCGTTAAAGATTTGGCGACACTACCTTTACGGTACCAAGTGTACGATCTTCACCGATCATATGAGCCTACAACATATCTTTGACCAGAAAGAACTAAATATGCATTAACGCCGGTGGGTAGAACTGCTTAATGATTATGACTGTGAGATTCGTTACCACCGAGGCAAAGCAAACGTCGTTGCCGATGCTCTCAGCCGACGAAGCTATCTGCTTAGCGTTCGTAATTCCCAAGCCCAGTTTAATCTCGAAGCTCTTATCCGTGACACGCAGCATGCTTGTTTTACCAAGCGAACTTTGAAGAAGGAAATGATTCTAAACGATGGCGCCCAACTCGAGAATAAATCGAATGGTATCTTTCATTATTTAGACCAAATTTAGATTCCCAAGCGTACGAATATGCGATAACTCCTGATGGATGAAGCCCACAAATCTCAATATTCTATTCATCCCGGTGCTGACAAGATGTACCAGAACATGCGCTACAAGTACTGGTGACCGAGCATGAAGAAGGATATCGCTATCTATGTTTCAAAGTGCCTGACATGTCCAAGGTCAAGGCTGAGCATCAAAGACCCTCTGGCTTACTCGTTCAACCCGAGATCCCGATGTGGAAATGGGAGAGTATAGCCATGGACTTCATAACGAAACTTCCGAGGACTCAATCTGGTCATGATAGCATATGGGTTATAGTTGACCGTTTGACCAAGTCAGCTAATTTCCTGCCGATACGAGAAGACTTTAAGGTAGAAAAATAAACCTGAATTTACACCGAAGAGATCATTTGTCGACACGGGAAGCCTCGTGACATCATCTCTGACCGCGATGGTCGGTTTACCTCGCGTCTTTGGGAAACGTTTCAATATGCTCTCGGTACTACTCTTAATCTAAGTACCGCTTTCCATCCCCAAACCGACGGTCAGACTGAAAGAACGATCCGTACCCTTGAAGACATGCTTCGCTCGTGTGTCATAGATTTCGGTGGTAATTGGGATGCGCACTTACCTTTGGTCGAATTCTCGTACAATAACAGTTATCATTCTAGCATACAAATGGCACCATTTGAGGCTTTATACGGAAGTAAATGTCGATCGCCTATTGTATGGCAAGAGATCGGAGACACGCAGATTACCGGTCCTGAGCTGTTGCAAGAAACGACATACAAAATCCTCCAAATTCGAGACAATCTATTGAAAGCTCGGAGCCGGCAGAAAAGTTACGCTTATAGACGCTGCAAGCCTCTTGAGTTTGACGTTGGCGATCACGTACTCCTAAAGGTTGCACCTTGGAAGGGGGTGATCAGATTCAGCAAGAAAGGAAAGCTCGCGCCTCGATATGTTGGACCCTTTAAAATTCTGGAAAGGATTGGAAAAGTGGCCTACAGACTCGAACTACAAGAAGAACTGAGTAACATCCACCCGACTTTCAACGTTTCGAACCTCAGAAAGTGCTTGGCCGACCGGGAATTACATGTCCCTCTTGAGGATCTACAAGTGGACGAAACATTAGACTTCGTGGAAAAGCCTGTCGAGATCGTGGGACGAGAAACCAAGGTGCTCAGACGCTCATGCATTCCCATTGTGAAGGTTCGCTGGGAAGGCAAACGAGGCGCCGAGTTCATGTGGGAACTCGAAAGCGACATGAAGGCGAAGTAACCGCAGTTGTTTGTTACGACTAAAGCCTAATTTCGGGACAAAATTCCCTTAAGTAGGGGAGGCTGTAACACCCCGTGTTTCAAAATTCAAAGTCAAAGTCAAGATTTAAGTCAAGGAAGAAAAGATTGTTAATTGTGATCTATCACTCCTTGCTCAACTACTGTTTTGACTTCTCTGACTTGTAATCGAATCTATTATTTATTTGTTTTAGTTGTATTATGTGGAGTATCTATTAATAATCGAGGTCTAATCGCATATTAATCGCTAATCGACTTATCGCTAATCGCTATCGCAGCTTGAATTATGTGTTCTGGATATCGTTTTACGTGTGTGTGCTATTTATGTGTTACTTGTGCATGTTATGTTTATGTTTATGTTGAGGTGTTAATCGCAATCACAATCACAATTCTATCGCATCGCAATCTAAATCGCAAACGCTATACACAAGTTATTTATAGTGATTGTGTGTTAGATATAGTAGTTAAGTTATTTGTGTGACTAACGGGTAATACTATCGCATCGCTCACTCGAATCGCATCGCTACGCTCAACAAACGAAACGACAAAACTCATCGCGCCAGACACCTAGATCGAGTGGCCAACCGATCGAGTAGCCATCCGATCGGATTGCCATCCGCTCGGATTGTCACCCGATCGGACAGCCACCTGATCGGACTGCCATCTGATCGGTGACCCACTCGACACTTTGACACTTTCCCTTTATGGAAACCCTATAAATATCCACCTATCACATCATTTGTGATGTGACAGCACCCCACTCAAACCAGCCATACTCAAGCACTCATTTCTCTCAATTTCTCACGATTCTTGTAAGTTTCCAACCTACATCTTGTACTTCTATGATCTACACACACTTCTTCATCATTTTCATCTTTGAATCTTAACTTTTAGCCGTGAAATCACCGGATTGGAGGTGTTCTAGGGTGATGTCATCATGGAGTTCTTATGAACTTCAAAGTTTGGCTTCATTCCACCAAGAACAACTTAGATCTGACGGATTTCCACATGAATAATCAATGTTTTCACATAGATCTACACATATTCATGGTTAAAAGGATTGAAAGATGGTTTTCTAACTTTCTTTCAACTCTTTTACACTCAATGCACTCAAAACCGAAAGAATCGGAGCTTGTTCTGATCATCTACTCTTTCTTAGTGATGTGTTAGTTCAAGATCTGAGTTCTATCCAAAGAGACAACCGATTTCGGGTTAAACACAAACAACCGTCTCGAACAGTGAACTGGTTGGGCTAGGGTGGTTCCTGATCGGTCGGATCACTTGGGTCAAAACTGCAAAACCTTTCAAAATAATCAAGTGTCAAGACAATCAGATCGTTGGGACGGATTGTCGTCCGATCGGATTGCCGTCCGATCAGATTGCCATCCGATCGACTAGCACTTGGTTTCCCACTTAAACATTTTTCCAAGTTTCAAAGGACTGGACGTCAAACGGATTGTCGTCCGATTGGATTGCCATCCGATCGAACGACCACTCGATCATGTGACGTTTGGGACTTTGGTACTTGATCAATTCAAAAAACAGTAGTTCCAACGGATTGCTATCCGATCGGATTGCCATCCGATTGAGTGACAATCCTGCTGTGAACTTGTTCTCAATAAGTATCCTACTAATCGGATCGCTATCCAATCGGACTGCCGTCCGATCGACCTGAAGGTAGAGATACTTCTCTATTTTTAAAATGCTACAACAAAAACTTCAAAGCCATCATACACAAACACATCCTTACCAAACGAGTGTCAATCCAATCGAATGGCCATCCGATCGGATGACCATCCGAACGGATTGACATCCGGTCGACCGGCCATCCGATCGGATTGCCATCCGACACTTGGTACTTTTGCACTATTTATCACGCCGCTCATCGTTTATACTATCGTTAACAGTTCAGGGTAATCTCTCTCAGCGCTCCCTTTAATCTAAGAGAGTATTTACTTGTTAAACACAATCTGTGAGTATACTCGATCCCTTTTAGCTTTATGCACTTTTGGGTGTTACATACGTTACTTATTCCAAATCACATCGAACACACAACACAAACACTATTTAAACGCTAGCCAATATTGCATGTTATACGTGACTCGATGAATGCCTGTTTGTTATGTTTACACATTGATTGCTATCTACCTGCCTTAGCAACGATAGTACTATAGTTTGGACTCAGCACCTGTTCACTCAGGGGTTGTTAAGGACAATACTTCATGTGTTCGCAGTGGTGAACATGTGATGCGCACTCGCTACTCGCAGTCAAATCGCAGTCATTGGTATTGATAGGATCTTTGTCGATAACTTACATGTTTCACATTTATAACAACCCTCCTAAAATAATCCGACACCCTAAAAATATTTAGAGTGCCCCAATATGTCCTAAAATACCTTAATTTTATTAAAAATAAAATAAAATAAATAAATATGGGGCCTCGCGGTCCGCGACGGAGATAGCACAAGGCTACGCGGGGCGCGACGCCCTGGCTACGAGGGCGCACTGGAGCATGCCACGTGTCCGACGTGTGGGGTCTAGGCCTGATTCGGCAAGCCTATAACAGGACACGTAGTCCCTGGCGGCCCGCGTAAAACTCCCCCTCTGCTGTCGTGGGGCGCGACAGAACCCCTGAACAGCCCTATATATAGAGTTCATTGGCCACAGTTCACAAATCGTTCAAAAATCACTTTTTCTCTCAAATTTCTATATAGTAGGCATTATACTCGGGTATAATACCCCCCTAAATAATGAAGTTCTGCCCTGTTGTAAGTATTATGACCCAGGTTGCATGTTAGATACGCTGCCCGATTGATCCGGGGTTCCGTAACGGCTGTCGTGGTTCTGCCCGACGTAGTCGTTGGAATGCCGTCTCGGGGAGGGTATTACTAATGTAAATATTGGGTTATTACACTAACACGTGTGCATTTGTGTATTTAATAGATAATCACCAGGAAATACTTAAGGATAACCCTAAGACAGCAATGTTAGTAATCTCCTTTTTATAAACCTTTTTACCAACTATTTTTACAAAACCTTAAATGATTTACAATGTGATTAGCAGTGATTGAGTCTTTGTAGTGCTTCAATTACTGCCGGTATGTTGGGGTTTTGTATACAAAATGTGGAACACATTACCATTGGACAAAGAGTTAGCCAATGTGTAATATGACCCACCAGTCAGGATTGACAGTACTGAATGAGTAATTGTGTAGATATAAACATTGTAATAGCTCTCAATACCAGATAAAACTCTTCTTGATTAAGTTGGGATTCACTCACCAATATTTCCCACTGACAAAATGTTTTTAAACGCGTTTCAGGTAACAAAATGTGAAAGCCAAGTAGAAGCCAGCTGGACAGCACTGAAGGCTTGGAAAAAAGTGGCTATAAAAGTTATCTGAATAAAGAAATGTTTTTCCTTAAATAAAATAGGGTTTATCCCTATGAAAAATATGTGTACTTGAAACTTGGGAGTTTCCCATGTATTTAATATTATAAAAGGGTGGTATTTAACTCTGATAAAATATTTCCTAACTACGGTCCTGATGTAATTTCTGCTGCCAAAATGATAAACACTGATACCACTAAATATGGTCTCGCGGCCGCCCATTCACGGGACAGATAAGGGGACGGGGTTGCGACAACATTATACATTGTACATGCTGGTTATGCGTAAATGATTTCGAACTCTATGATGCTATATTAAACTTGTATGCTCACCTTTACACTATGTGTATTGACCTCTATTTTAACGTATGTGACAGGTGCTTAAGATGCTAGGGATTGTTATGCTTTGATGAATCAAGCTAGGGGTCTAGTTATGTCACGCTTAATTCTGAGTCGTCGAAACAGTATTTGTTTTTGTGACAATTATTTGTAATAACTGTTTTTATTTGGATATGTTGTGGTATGGGACGTGACTTTAATTATCTGGTAATGAATAGTTATTATGGATACTCATGGACAATCTGTTTCGCTCAGTGCCATGCCCCGATGTTTCCGCCATCGGTTGGGGTGCGACATGTGTAGTAGTCTCGGGATCCAAGATTGATAGTAAGAGTTCTTGACAATCAAAGCCCATGTTTGCCTAAGTCTCTTACATCACTTGGTAAAGACAAGCATTTAGTGTAATAATTTTGTTTTTGAATCTTTTCGCACTTTTTATCTGGCTTTGTATTAATGACTTTAATAACTAGTTTCTTATGTTGAAGGTGAAACTTCCTTATCATTTGTCCGTGGTGTCTTGGCATTATTTTACTGTCTATATAAAATAAAAGATTTACACCGTTCATATCTCTACGGTCTATATAGAGATATGTTGGCTACCTTGTCGGGGGTTAAGGGAATGGTTTGGTAAGGTTCATGCCTTGTTCAGTGTATAGATCTTGCAAGGACCTGGGTCAAGCTTACTAGGACCTCCTTCAATACCCACTGGTATTGGATGGCGGGGGTGCGAATGGCTTGACCCCCTCATATGTAAACTACTATTAATACGTTAACCCGGCTACTTGGGATTGTATCCCTGCGGACTCAAACCACTTAGCCGAGGGTAACGTCACCTTCAAACGAGGGGCCTACGACATTACGCATTAATTAATAACTTAATTAATTATCTTTCAATATTCCAACCCTTTAGGATTGTATCCTTGCTGACTCAAACTACTGGGTTGAGGGTAACGTCACCTTCAAAAGAGGGGCCTACTACTATAACTAAGATTATCTCTTAAAAGTGCAAAAGTGCGGAAAACATCAAAGGTTACACTAAAGGCGAGTCGGATCCAAGTGATTCATCTTGTCTATCTGTTTTTATTTTTATTTTCAGCATTTTTAGTTTTATTTTCATGTTTAAACCTTTTTCTAAAATTTTGATTTGATTAGACGTTGAGGATAAACCGGTATTAAAAGCTCTTGTGTCCTTGGACGACCTCGGTATCTTACCAACGCTATACTACGCTCATGATGGGTGCACTTGCCCATATGTGTGTTTAGTGTTAGTAGAATATCGTGTTTTATAAATTTAAAACTTGACTAAAGTGTTAAAAAAAGGGCTAAAGTATATACAAAAACATGTAACGCTACACACGCATCACGTTTTTGGAGCCGTTGCCGGGGACACAAGGATTTTAAGAAAGTTAGGAATCAACGACCTAATCGTTTTTCTTATTTTTCTTTTTTTAGGATTTTTCTTAAATTTTCAGCTTCTACAGAGCTCAGCACGGGGCCGTGCCTGGTCGGACACGGGCCTTGCCCAGCATTGTTACTGGCAGTTTTTATTTTCCGAGTTACAGAGTGTTGAGCACGGGCCGTGCCGATGCAACACGGGGTCGTGTTGAACTCTCCAGTAACAGGGATCCGGAAAACAATCACTGTAACTCCAACCACGGGCCGTGTTCATCTGAACACGGGGCCGTGGTGAAACTTCTGACCGACATTCTTTTTGTTTTTATTTCAGGGCTTGGAACCCAGGCGCCGCACTTGAACTTTCTACGCAGTGTATGAGCTCCAGTTCCAGTAAAGACATAAAAGAACTTCTAGACGAACCGGAATGCTTTCTAAGAAAAAGACTTAAAGCTAAAAATCAAGTGAAAGTTCCAATGGCGGATCAACGTACCCTCATGGATTACCTACGACCCACTGTAGGTAATCATGGCACCGCTATCAATGCGCCGAATGTCGATGCCAACAACTTCGAACTTCGGCCGCATTTGATCCAAATGCTCTAAAACTTCGCAACTTTCCACGGGCTTGCGGACGAAGATCCCCATTTACATATTACCAACTTTTTGGAAATATGTGATACTTTTCGGATCATCGGAGCATCAAATGACGCCATCCGCCTCCGAATGTTTCCATTTTCACTAAAAGACCGAGCTAAGGCTTGGCTTAATACCTTCCCAGTTGGTTCGGTAAACACCTTTGATGAACTAGCCCAAAAGTTTTTGTATAAGTATTTCCCTCCTGCTAAAACGGCTAAGTTAATGACTGAAATTAATACATACTCACAAGAGGACAGGGAATCCTTATATGAAACTTGGGAAAGATTTAAGGAGCTACTAAGAAAGTGTCCTCATCATGGTCTTGCGGTATGGCAACAAGTATCCACTTTCTATAATGGGTTGTTGCCACACACAAGACAAACACTTGACTCTAGCTCCGGGGGACTTTTAGCTAATCGCCGCCCAAATGACATTTATAATTAAATTGAGGAAATTGCTCAAAACAATTTTCAGTGGCACACTCCCCGAGGCAATAAATTTATTGCCCCGGGCGCCCATAAGGTTGATGAAAGCACTTCTTTACAAGCCCAAATCGAGGCCCTTTCTTCGAAAATCAAAAAGTTAGAAATGACAAAAACAGCCTCGGTTATGGCTTGTGAAGGGTGTGGTGGGCCACATGAAAATTGGAGTTGTATGAAAGAAATGGATAATCAAACGGAAACGGTAAACTACATTGATAATAGACCTAGGCAGTCAGGTCCACAAACAGGTACCTACAACCAAGGATGGCGTAACCACCCTAACCTTGGTTGGAGAGAACCTGGCAATAGTAGTAACCAACAAAATCAAAACCCACGAACAAACTTTCAACAACCACGAAATGAGTCACAAAATTTCTCTCAACAAGAACAAGGGGGACGAGATAGGCTTGAAGACACTGTCTCACGCCTCATCTCTGACACCGATAAGAAAAACTCGGATCGATTTCAACAAATAGAATCGAATTTTAGAAATCAACAAGCTAGTATTCAAAACATTGAAAAACAATTAAATCAACTAGCTCAAAATTTCGCCGAGAGACCACAAGGCACGTTACCCAGCAATTCCGAGACACACCCAAAGGCGCAAGTACATCTCATCACGTTGAGAAACCATACCGTAGGTCCCGAGGAGGCTCCGCTACCTCCAACTGAAAAGAGCCAGACTAACCAAACCGCAACTTTTCCGACGCCCAACCAAGAGACGGCGCCTCCACCAAATCAAGTGCCTACCAAGAATCCCCCAGTACCATACCCCAGTCGGTTACTTCGCCAAAAGGCCGATGAGCAATTCACAAAATTCGTAAATTTACTAAAACAATTGCATGTTAATATTCCATTTGTCGAAGTCCTAACTCAAATGCCTAAATATTCAAAATTCATGAGGGACTTCCTCACTCACAAAAGGAAAATTGAATCATTGCAATTAGTTAATCTAAGCGAAGAATGCTCCGCCTTGCTACTCAACAAACTCCCATAAAAGAAGATCGATCCCGAAAGCTTCACCATCCCTTGTTCGATTGGGGAATCGCCCATACGCAATGCACTAGCCGATCTTGAGGCTAGCATCAACCTTATGCCCGCATCAATATTTGACCGACTCGGACTGGGGAAAACAAGCCCTACAAAAATGAGCATACAACTCACTGATAGGTCCATTAAATATCCACAAGGTGTCGTCGAAAATCTATTGGTAAAAGTCGGAGACTTTGTGTTCGTGGACGACTTTGTCATACTAGATATGGAGGAAGATACCGAAGTACCACTCATCTTGGGAAGACCATTCCTGGCCACGGCCCATGCAATGGTAGATATGAATGGTGGGATGCTAACATTGAGGGTTGGGGACAAGGAAATGAAGTTTGGGGTTGGAAAAAGAGTAGAAGACGAAGACCCGGTCATTTACATGAAAGTCATAGACTCAAGCTTGGATGATGCTCTCCGACGGTGCAACATGGGATGCAAAACATCCTACTTGGGTAACATATGACTAACTTTGGGTCTAGCCTCGGACCCTTATAAACGTGGCTCGCGGAACTATCCTTAGTTTTAGTTTAGATTAAATTTTATGCTTTCTAGTTAGTTTTAATTTTCAGGAATAAAACACACTCGGGATGGTGAAGGATACTAAGGGAAACTTGAACCAACACCCCATGCACAAAAACAGAGCCTCCTGACAATTTTTCATCATTACAGCAAGTTCAGCAAGGATCGTGCTCAGCCAACACGCCCCGTGCTCAAAGGTCTGCAGAAAAACGCCCAGTTCAGGTAACTGGACACGGGGTGTGTTCATTGAACACGCCCCCGTGCCTAGCCTTCTGTTACATTCTGATACTAGCAATCTGAACACGGGGCCGTGCCCGGTCACCACGGGCCCGAGTCCAGATGCCCAGTAACATAAATTTTTGTTTTTAACACACTTTTTACGCATTCAATCAACCGAAAATCTTATTTTTGGAACATATTGAGGACAATGTGTAATTTAAGTACGGAGGGGGGGGGGGATACTAAAACCTTGAATTTTGCAAGTTCTAATAACAAGCCTTATACAAAACTCTATTGGAACCGCTAAACACACCAATTTTTTTCAAAAACTTTTCATTTTTTTTACTTGTCTTGGTTTAATTTGGGAATAACAAGTTCTAAAAAGGTTATATTTTTACGAATTTACAACCGATAGCGTCGTGATAAAAAGAACCAACATAAGAAAATTATGAACCGGCATGACAAATCTAGTTAAAATTTGATTATATATACTTGATCACATTAATAAACCCATTCCCACAAAAAGTGAGTTTTGAGCCTTTATTGGGCATTCAAATACACATCGTTAAACTAAATGCTCATTTTTCGTTTCTTGTGTGAATAGCCGGTTGGTTTCTTACGACTCTAGAACTTGCCATTACGATACATTCCCGGTCCTTACCAACTTAAACCCAAGTAAGTAAATGATGGAGGCATTAGGACTAACTCTTTTGTCTTTCAACACCATTTTTTTAACCACCTACCCAAAATCCCCCTAGTTAACCCCTTTGAGCCTAAACCTTTTCATTTCTAAACCCACAAAACAAACACTCTTTACCCACCAAAAACCCTTTTTATTTTAAACCCTTTATTTTAGTAAAAAGCTCGGTCTTCATGTGACATTCCTTAGCACTTATAAAAAAAATGATGAAGTATAGCAATAGACAAACAAGTTCCTCAAAAGAAACTTTGTTTGAAAATGCTTCGTTTGAATAAAAAGTCACAAAAATAAAAAGTTTTACGACGACTGACGCTTTTTACACGTTTCGCCCTTTTTATTAACCACTAACCCAAAACCACCTACCTTTAACCCAAGCCTAACCCTTCCCCAAGTCCTCTTGATATTTACAAAGGTTTATAGTTAAAAAGGAGGAAGATTGTTTGCTTGGCAAGCATATGGTAGAAGTAAGTTCCATGCCGGTCTCGAGTGTTTCACAAAAATACATGTCCGGCCGAGTAAGTTCCATGCCGGTCTCGATCTTGGAATCCCGACACTCAAGACAAGCCCAAAAACTTCTCTTCTACCCATTCCATATGGGAGTGTAAGCCACATTATAAAGAGTTTGCTTGAGGAAAAGCAAAGATTCAAGTGTGAGGGTATTTGATGTGTGTAAAATGCAACATATAAATTATATTAAATGAGGCATAAAACTAACCCTTTTTAAGTACTAATGTTGGAAAAAGTGTGCTTTTGTCTTCATTTTGTATTTTCAGGATTAAATGAGCGTAAATGAACAAAAGAAGCAAATATGCAGCAAAATCTAACATAATTACAAGAAAAGGAATAAACGTGGCATGCCCGACCCCTCGACAGCATCTTCCCAAGCAAAAACAAGAGATCAGAAGGCTGAACACGCCCCGTTCCCAGCGGAAACGGGGGCGTGCTCAGGTCTCTGCAGAAAAGACAAATTTGTAGAAGCTTCTATTTCCCAACACCGGGGGCGTGCCCAACTCAACACGGCCGTGGTCAACGCTAAGATTCGCAGAATCCAAGCAAATCTTGATAGTAAAGACTCGCTTCTACACACGGGGGCGTGTGGCGCTAATACAAACAAACTGCAATTAATGAAGAAAGAGAAAGTGGATGGACACGTGGCCGTGCCCACCGGACACGAGGCCGTGTCCGGGCTTCTGTCCAGGCTATAAATAGGGGTGCTTGATTCACTTCAAAGGCATCCCTTGGCAAACCACCTCTCTCCCACTTCACCCAAACTCCACCACCATCACAACACCCACATCCACAATTATCATCCATCATCAATCATAGAGTGTGTGCAGTAGTCTCGGGATCCAAGATTGATAGTAAGAGTTCTTGACAATCAAAGGCCATGTTTGCCTAAGTCTCTTACATCACTTGGTGAAGACAGGCATTTAGTGTAATACTTTTGTTTTTTAATTTTTCGCACTTTTTATTTGGTTTTGTATTAATGACTTTAATAACTAGTTTCTTATGTTGAAGGTGAAACTTCCTTATCATTTGTCTGTGGTGTCTTGGCATTATTTTACTGTCTATATAAAATAAAAGATTTACACCGTTCATATCTCTACGGTCTATATAGAGATATGTTGGCTACCTGGTTGGGGGTTAAGGGAATGGTTTGGTAAGGTTCTTGCCTTGTTCAGTGTATAGATCCTGCAAGGACCTGGGTCAAGCTTACTAGGACCTCCTTCAATACCCACTGGTATTGAATGGCGGGGGTGCGAATGGCTTGACCCCCTCATATGTAAACTACTATTAATACATTAACCCGGCTACTTGGGATTGTATCCCTGCTGACTCAAACCACTTAGCGGAGGGTAAAGTCACCTTCAAAAGAGGGGCCTACCACATTACGCATTAATAACTTAATTAATTATCTTTCAATATTCCAACCCTTTTGGATTGTATCCTTGCTGACTCAAACTACTGGGTTGAGGGTAACGTCACCTTCAAAAGAGGGGCCTACTACTATAACTAAGATAATCTCTTAAAAAGTGCAAAAGTCCGGAAAACATCAAAGGTTACACTAAAGGCGAGTCATATCCAAGTGATTCATCTTGTCTATCTGTTTTTATTTTTATTTTTATTTTCAGCATTTTTAGTATTATTTTCATGTTTAAACCTTTTTCTAAAATTTTGATTTGATTAGACGTTGAGGATAAACCGGTATTAAAAGCTCTTGTGTCCTTGGACAACCTCGGTATCTTACCAACGCTATACTACGCTAACGATGGGTGCACTTGCCCATATGTGTGTTTAGTGTTAGTAGAATATCGTGTTTTATAAATTTAAAACTTGACTAAAGTGTTAAAAAAGGGCTAAAAAGATATACAAAAACAAATAACGCTACACACGCACCAGTAACGTACTATACCAAGCAAATCTATGGTGAGTTCACTGCTCTTTTTCAAGCATGCGTCCCGGGGAGGGACATCTGGTAAATATTTCGGGGAGGAATATTGGGTAATGGGTTTGACTGGAATGTTAAACCGGAATGTTGGATAATACACTCACTCCTATCACCTTATGTCTAATCTTCTACCGAAAAGGTTGTCGGGGAGGCAACAGGGTTATTAGTTGATAGCGCTATTAGGTTTGCAACCCTCACACCGTACCAGGGGGGACGGGCATGAACTAATTACCTTAAATCATGACCAATGATTTGATAGGGGCATTGGGGACGGGCAAAATAATCTGGAGCCATCTTGTACGGTATCGAGTTATTATCAACATTGTTTTTGGAATTGCTTTTGAACTGAACTAAACTTTTGACTCTAAAACATGTAACACGATTCTTGGTAAACAAAACTGTGAACTCACTAGCGTTGTCTGATACACTTTTCTGCATGCTTGCAGGTCTATAGGTACATATTGTTGGAACTTGCTGTCTGGGACGCTGGAGTGGTTATGGGTCGAGTTGCATGGAATCACGAGACACGTCTAATGGCTTTTATACACTTGGGTTATGAAATTCTTAACTATTGTAGTATGCTTCCGCGGAAAAGTAAACAATGTATTGTAACGCTTATCTTAATTAATGAAAGTTTTATTTGAAATATTGTTATGAGTTCAATGTGATTGGTGGCTAGATCCTGGTAGGTCACACGCCTCGCGGTTATAGTGAACTTGGTTTTAAAACGTTTTTTTAACCAGACTATAACCGAACAAGTTCTGAATACGACCATGACACTCAGCTCCAGACTGCAAGGTTCATCTCTCGTTTACTCATTGTACTGCATAACTAGTGAACACTTACATATGATATTGCATGTGATTGCACGTTTAGCACAACAATATGAATTCATGTGTTACTTTCCTGTGTAAGTAATTGATAGTGTGGCGTCTCCCCTAGACATTCGTGACCCATGTTTTGTGATGTTCTCTCTTTGCTACTCGAGTCTGAGGAACTATTTAAAACGAGTTAGGAGGATCTGAGATGAGCATGCAAATCATATTATTATTGTGGGTGCACACATAATAATAATGTGGGGTACATGTGAGTCCCAGTGAGGCCCAACAAGTGTGAAAGGGGACCCATTCCATTATTCGATCAAATGTGAAACACAACGATCCATAGGGGTCATAGTAATGACTGTCTCCTGTTTGAACATGGTCCTTTCACTTCCCTCTGAACCCTTACAAGTCTCGATGATATTGAGTGATACCTGAACACGTAACTGAACGTCTATCGAGCCGTGTAGAAATGTTAGGTGTTAGTGCAAACGTCTTTGGGACAGATGTCGAAACGTTAAATGTTTGGTCTATACTTTCTCACTTTTCTCATTTACTTTAACGCAACAAATTGACGCCTCAAATTCAGAAGTATGGACACCTTTGTGATTCTCTAACGATTTACCATGCGCTAATCAATCTACTTGCAAGACCGATGGACAAGAAGATGAATGTGATGCATTACCAACCCTAGTGTTAGGATGACCCTGCTCTCTGACAACGAACATCGGTAGGTTGACTTCAATCGAGTCCTTAACCCTAGTAAAAAAGGTCTGGGAGCCAACTCTTACGAATCAATCGGGGCATAAACGCTAGAAACCGACTGGAATATGGGATGTGTAATTACTAGCGCCATGGGCAGTACCCTAGGACGTGACAAGAACAACGGGAAGGTGGACCCTATGGGACGTAACAAGGATCTGTTTTCAAAGCAACAACATTAGAGGCAATGGCCACGACGACGACAAGGTACTCGCAAATCATAACTTTCAGTATGGAAATGAAGGTGACTTTGACAAAGGATTGGTTGTGATAAGTCAAGACATCAACAACCCAGGGAACAATGACAGTATTGGGAATCTTTGTAACAGTAACAACAACACTGGAAGTGGTGCTCGTGGAAGGGCATTTAGGATTGGCGTAGGCAACACCAGGCATAATAGCAACACGGCAGCTTGTATATTTTTGGGTAACTAATCGCTTCGTCTCTGTTCTGTTTAACCCTGATGCCTCTTGAAGACAGACACGTTGTAGAAGTGGCTGATGGCAAGCCAAATGAAGTCTCACACGTTCACCTAAGGTACAACTCAATCTGCTACGTCACGAGTTCGACATTGACCTTCCCCCTACTACCGTTAGAAGCCTTGGTGTAGTCGATAGTATGGACCGGATGTCCAGGCCTTCAGCAGAAATCTTCTGTAGGGTGGAAATCGCATGTATACCTCTTCATGGTGGAGATTCACTGATTGTCAGCATCACTTCGGCGGTGGGAGCCCAGAAGTGTTTCACCTACCCTGCTACCCTATCATTGATTACCTGTGCGCAGCCCGAAGAACTTTCAGGTTCTTCCCCCACATTGTTAGGAGGAACATCAGACGTGTATCATGCCAGAAGCAGTCCTGATTTCTAGCACCATTTATCATCTTGCGCCTGGAGGGTTGCAAGAACTGTCTAAACAACTTCAGGAACTACTGGATGGGAGTTTTATCAATCTAGCTCCTCGTCTTGGGGAGCCCGAGCTCTGTTGTGGAAAAGAAGGACAAGTCCTTTCATATGTGTACAGACTACCACAAGGTGGCAATCATAGATTGTCACCCTCTATCTCGCATCGACGACCTGCTTGACCCGCTGCAATGATCAAGCTTCTATTCGGAAACCGACTTAAGATCAGACTGTCACCCGATGGGAGACCCAGGGGAGGATGATTCCTAACACGGCGTTATAAACACAGTACGGCCACTACGATTTTCTATTCATGTTATTTAAGTTATCAAACACACCAGCAGCCTTAGGGATCACATAAGTAGTATGTGTCAACCTCATCTCGGCAGATTCGTCAACCGTGTTTATCTATGACGTTTTGAATCACTTCCAGGAGAAAGGAACACCATGAACGGCACTTGTATTTCATCTTAGAGCTCCTAGGGGAGGAGCAACTCCATGTGAAGTCTACCTAAGTGTGACTTCAGGATTCGAGAAGTACACTTTCTTGGTCACGTAGTCAACGAAGTGGGGATACACGTGGATCTCGCTGAGATCCGTCTTATTAGAAATTGATCGGTACCAAAGGTTCCTTCGGGGATACATCAATTTTCCTGGTCTCGCTAGATACTATCACAGATTCATTGCGGGATTTTCAAAGATCGCGCAGCTTTAATCTCTTCAGCACAGCAGGGAGCTGTATATTCGTGGGAGACAAAACAAGAGGACGTCTTTTCAGCTTTCGAATCCTAACTCTGTAATACACTGAGCATCGTCTTTACCCGAGGGTACGGGTGATCTAGTGGTATACCATGATGGTTCGAATCAAAGTCCCAGTTACACGCCGATGCAACACGAGAAGGTGATGGTTTACAAGAAGAATGGCACGAGTTACAACCTGCGGTGGAAGCGATGGTCTTTGGATTTAAGTTGGAGGCATTACTTGGATGGTACCAAATACACTACTTAGACCGATCACAATGGCCTCTCGTGTACCCTTGTTTCGAAAGAGCTAAACATGTGATGGTATTGTAACGACTCTCATCAAAAGTCATAATTACTAAAGTAATTTGACCAATAGGAAACCCTAATTGAGACACCCAAGTGATTCTGAATAAACCCTAAAATTTTCATAATTTTCAGAATCAGGATTAGGGCCCCTAAAACTCAGGGGGGGATAAACCCTATTGACGATTATCCACTTAAAACATAGGCAGAAAGGAATTTACGAAAACCGTCGACTCAGCTGAGCTAGTCCCACACGTGGCAACCCTATGCCTAAAAATAGTTCTTACGCGGGCCGCCTCAAATTAGCTTAATTCTCACGCGGGCCGCCTAAGGGACAAAATTCACCTATAAATACAGGAGCTTGGGACTTGATTCTGGGAGTTGAAACGACGAAGAAATTCCAATTCTACACGGAGTTATGCTCTGTATACTCCAATTAACACACACGATTCACTAATCGACGCCGCAATCAGGGTATTAGCACAATCGCTGCTACGATTCATTTTCCGACGATCAATATATCCAATGAATGTTTAAGTGCCGCCCACATTAGGGTTATACTTTATCGTTCGTCATTAATTTGACGGATCATCGTTAATTCGATGGATGAAGTATTGTACTTTATCGTTCGTCATTAATTTGACGGATCATCGTTAAATCGATGGATGAAGTATTGCACTTTGTCGTTCGTTGTGAGAATTTGATCTCGTGAGTTATCGTAATTGCTGGATTGATTACTAACCCAGTTTTGTGTGCCTGTTATTAAATTTAGGAAAAGGCTAAACCAGTAGGCCAAACTCTGCCCGTATAAATCTGCAATGTGAGTCATTCTCCTTTTCTCACAGTTTGTGAGTCATTCTCTTTTTATCAACTATTTTACAATACCTCAAATTATTTTCAAGGTTATAATTACAGGGACTAAGTCGTGGATATCTTGAATTACTGGTTAGTGGGGTATTGTGCACATTACTAATTTTCTCCCAATTAGGTTCATTGACCTACTCGGGATAATCACTGTTAGGTTCATTGACCTACAGGGATAATCATCACTATTTAGGTTCATTGATCTAAATAGTGGTATGACCATTGTCACCATTGTGACTTGTCACCATTGTGACAGAACGCCAGATAAAAAAATAAGATAGAAGCCATTGTAATCGCTCATATGCTGTAATTGATAACTATGCATCATTATGCAAAATTTGAATGATTCACTCAGTATTTCCCGCTGACAAAACCTTTTTCAAACATGTTTCAGGTAACCTGTTATGAATCAGGAAAAGTGCCATATAGCACTACAAGCTCAAGGAAGTGGCTCAGTATAAAATAAAGAAACATGTTTTGTAAAATAAAAGATTTCTTTGTGAAATCAATTGATTGTAAATTACAGGGTTTTATCCCGCGTTGTGAAATAAAATAATCGGGAAATATTTACCTTTTTAAAAGATCCTGATGAAAACTTCCGCTGTCAAACTCAATTAAATAAATACCGCAGGATTTCTGTCCCGCGCCTCCTGAAACGGGTCAAACCGGGTCGGGGGCCGTGACAGAAAAAGGTGGTATCAGAGCCACTTATCGAGCCACTGATTTAAGCCAATTAAGTATTTAGAAAATACTTAATTTTTATTGATTACTATTTTGTGATTATATGTTTTAATTATTTGACTAATTTTGAACAGTATGGGCAGTTTTTTTTAGCTACTGTAGTAGTAAATATAAATCTTTAAATAATTTGACTCAAAGTTTTAGCACTTTTATTATCTAAAGTCTATAAACCTTATTCAGTAAATAAATTTACAAATAAAACCTAGTATGTTTTCATATTCGGTTGTTTCATAGTTACCCAATATGAAATAATATTTAAAAGTTTTCTATGAAATTTGATATAATTTTTAAACTTAGTAATTGTGTGTATCTTGCATAAATAGCATGAGTGATCTGTCGGAAGCCCTTCAGAATTTAAATCTCTATCCAGTAAGAATAGAAGTTTCCAGAGATTTCAATAGGTATATTCCAGACATAGAAGAACCTATAGAATTCAACGCTTTACCTCTTGAGAAACCTAAACCTAAGAAAATGGAAATTGGGGAAAGTTCTAGGCAAATTGAGGGATTACCATCTCAAGAAGAACTAGATTTTATAATGGCAACCAATGATACTATTAAGCCTGTTAATGAAAATAATTTTATAAACTTAGAACCAGCTATTCCAAACCCTTCGAACCACTGGAATATAGACGAATGGTTGAATAATGAAATACTGTTACAAAACCATCCCTATAGGCTTTTTCCTAAGTACAATCCAGAACCTTTACCAAATTCACCAATGAGTAACAAGAATATGGCTGAATTCCGTCATTTTGACGAAATGGATGCTGGGAATAGGATCCAAGAGATTTTGGGACAGATCTCCTGGAAATACGATGAGAAGAAACGCCGTTACTAGAACATCACCTGACAAAGGATAGGGGATTTATGAAACTATGGTTATGTAATAGTAATAGTAAAATCAGTATGTGTAGAATAAATAAAACAGGTGTATATAGAAGCATGATATAAGGAAATTTTAGAAAAGTTACAATTTTGTTTGTATATTCGTTTATGTGATTATGTGCAAATAATTGTAACATTGGATTATTTCTTTTATACTAACTATTTATCTATAAATTAGATATCAGATGGAAAACACTAATAATGAACCAGTTAATGAGGTTAATCAACCTGAGCAACAACCGGGGGATCAATTTATGACTAGACAGGATATAGAAAACATCGTTGCTCAAGGGATAGCTAAAGCTATTCCAGAAATAGTTGCTCAAGGGATAGCCAACGCTATTCCAGCAATCGTTGCTGCTGTTAAAAATCCAATCGAACCACAACAAATTGTTCCTAGTAAACGTATTTCTGAAAATAACTTCAGTAATAGCGTAAACGGAGGCAATGATCATGTTAATCATGATAATGAACCACGACAAGCTCCGCTCCCTAAGAAAAGGAAAGCTGCAACGCCTGGTTGCACTTATAAAGAATTTCTTGCTTGTAAACCCATTGAGTTTGCAGGCAATGAAGGAGCGACTGCGGCATTGCGTTGGTTAGAAAAAACCGAGGCAGTAATTGCCATAAGTAAATGTGCTCAGGATGATCAGGTCATGTACGCGTCAAACCTTTTCAAAGAAGTGGCGCTAGAATGGTGGAATACGGTGTTACAAGCAAAAGGAAGAAGGATGGCATATGCTATGGACTGGGAAGAATTTAAGAGCTTTGTAGAAAGAAAATTATGTCCTGAATATGAAAAAGAACAAATGACAAATAAGTTTCTAACCCACCGGATGGTGGATGTAGATTGTCGAGGGTATACTTCCACATTCTTCGAATATGCCAGAGTGGTACCAACCCTGGCTTCGCCAGAACCGGTACTTATTTCTCGTTATATTTCGGGATTGATTTCCGAAATCCGTAATATCGTCAAGGCTGCGAAACCTCGCACGATTGATGATGCGGTGGATTTAGCCAATACTCTGACTGACGAACTAGTAAGGACAAGAGAAGAAAACAGAAGGAAAGAAGTAGCCCAAAAGATTACCCAAGAATTTCGTCCGGGTAACCATAACAATTTCAATAGAAAAGGAAATGGGCAATCTACTATTCCATTTTGCAATTCTTGCAAAAGGAAGCATTTTGGAAGATGCAAAGGATATTGCAATTTTTGCAAAATTCCAGGGCATCAAGAAGAAGACTGCAGGAGGAAGAAATTTTCAGTCTGCTACAACTGTGGAGAAACTGGACATCTTAGGCCAAATTGTCCAAAACTGAATAAACCATTTGACAATAAAGGCAAACAGGCAGAAGGAGCAAAAAGGAATGCGAGAGCATTTCAGCTGACTACTCAAGAAGCCGAGATGATTCCAGATGTGATAGCCGGTATGTTCTTAGCTTACAACATTTACACAAAAGTATTATTTGACTCTGGTGCAAACCAAAGTTTTATAAATACTTTACTCTGCCAAACTCTTAACTTACCGATAACAAGCATTAGATAAATTTCTACAGTAGATTTGGCAGATGGGAATTCAGTTAAAATAAATAAGGTTCTGCGAAACATAGAAATAGAACTTTTAAGTCATAAATTTTCTGCAACCCTATTATCTATGAAATTAGTTGAAATCAAGGTTGTGCTAAAAATGGATTGATTAGTAAAACAATTATGCTCGAATTATCTGTGATAAGAATTCTATAGAAATTGTGCACCCACTGGAAAAGTAATAATGATTAAAGGAGATAAATCATGTAAAACCATAAAGTTCATAATCAATAATGAAAATTGCTAATTATGAACGAAAGCAAGGAATAGTATACATGATTTCAATAATCATTAATACTAAAGATAAAGAAATTAAGGAAATTTCTGTAATTTCAGAATACCCAGATGTATTTCCAGAAGATTTACCTGGATTACCACCAGATAGGAAGATAGAATTTAGGATTCATCTAAATTCCAGGAATTTTACCGATAAGCCAGGGAACCTTATCAGTTAGCAAAATATTGGTTGTTAAGAAAAAGTATGGTTCGATGAGAAAGTGTATTGATTATAAGGAATTGAATAAGGTTACAATTAAGAATCAATACCTAGAATTGATGATCTATTCAATCAAATTTCAGGGAAATAGATATTTTCCTAAGATCGACTTATGTTCCAGATATCATCAATTGAAAGTACAAGAAGAAGACATACCTAAAACTATTTTCAGAACTAGGTATGGTCATTACGAATTTACAGTCATGCCCTTCAGGTTAACGAATGCACCTTCAGCATTCATGGACATGATGAATAGAATCTGTAAACTATATTTGGATAAATTGGTAATAATCTTCATCGACGATATACTTATGTATTCCAAAAGTTAGGAAGAACATTATCAGCACTTGCATGTACTCTTAACTTTGTTAAGAAAAGAAAAGCTTTACGCCAAATTTTCGAAGAATGAATTTTGGCTGCTAGAAGTGCAATTTTAGGACATATGGTGAATCCCGAAGGTATTCACGTAAATTCTGATAAGATATTACCAAATGAAAGGTTCCCTAATCCGCAAGGGAAATTAGAAGTTTAGTCGGATATTACAGACAATTTATTAAGGATTTTTTTAAAGATAGTTATACCATTAACTAAGTTAACCTGTAAAATAGTTAAGTTTGAATGAGGATCTTAAAGTAGAAATTAACCAAACTGCTCCAATCTTAGCCTTATGAACTGAAGATTTTGAAGTATAAGGTAATGCTTCAAAGTTAGGATTTGAATGCATGTTAATGCAACGCAAAAAGGTAATTGCGTATGCATCAAGGTAATTGAAAAAGAACAAAGGAACTATACCACTCATGAGTTAGAATTAGGAACCATAATTTTTGCCTTAAGATTTGGAGACATTATCTGTATGGAAGTAAGTTTACTATCTATACGGATCATAAGAATTTAAGATATATAGTTAGGCAAAAAGAATTAAACATGAGGCAAAGGAGATGTATGTAACTACGACTGTGATATTTAGTATCACAAAGAAAAGGATGAAGACGACAAGAGATCGTCAGAAAAGTATACAGATAAATAGATAAAAGTCGTTGGAGTTCGAGTTGGAGACAAAATACTATTGAAAGTATCTCCTTGGAAAGGAGTTATTAGATTCGGAAAGCAAAGAAAGTTAAGTCCAAGTTACGTAGGACCATTTTTAGTAATCCAATGTATAGGACCAGTTGCTTATAGTTTACAACTACCAGGAAAAGTTAGCTGGAGTACATGATATATTTCATATATCCAATCTCAAGAGATGCCTATTAAACGAATCTTTGGTAGTACCTTTCCAAGATATAAAGGTAAACAAATAGTGTTAGTTTAAGTAAAGTGGGATTAAAAGATAGGACCCTATTATACTTAGGAACTGGAAACCGAAATGAAGAGAAAGTATTCTCAATTATTAATCTCGAGGACGAGATTTTTATTAAGGTAGGGAGAATGTAACGACTCTCATCAAAAGTCATAATTACTAAAGTAATTTGACCAATAGGAAACCCTAATTGAGACACCCAAGTGATTCTGAATAAACCCTAAAATTTTCATAATTTTCAGAATCAGGATTAGGGCCCCTAAAACTCAGGGGGGATAAACCCTATTGACGATTATCCACTTAAAACGTAGGCAGAAAGGAATTTATGAAAACCGTCGACTCAGCTGAGCTAGTCCCACACGTGGCAACCCTATGCCTAAAAATAGTTCTTACGCGGGCCGCCTCAAATTAGCTTAATTCTCACGCGGGCCGCCTAAGGGACAAAATTCACCTATAAATACAGGAGCTTGGGACTTGATTCTGGGAGTTGAAACGACGAAGAAATTCCAATTCTACACGGAGTTATGCTCTGTATACTCCAATTAACACACACGATTCACTAATCGACGCCGCAATCAGGGTATTAGCACAATCGCTGCTACGATTCATTTTCCGACGATCAATATATCCAATGAATGTTTAAGTGCCGCCCACATTAGGGTTATACTTTATCGTTCGTCATTAATTTGACGGATCATCGTTAATTCGATGGATGAAGTATTGTACTTTATCGTTCGTCATTAATTTGACGGATCATCGTTAAATCGATGGATGAAGTATTGCACTTTGTCGTTCGTTGTGAGAATTTGATCTCGTGAGTTATCGTAATTGCTGGATTGATTACTAACCCAGTTTTGTGTGCCTGTTATTAAATTTAGGAAAAGGCTAAATCAGTAGGCCAAACTCTGCCCGTATAAATCTGCAATGTGAGTCATTCTCCTTTTCTCACAGTTTGTGAGTCATTCTCTTTTTATCAACTATTTTACAATACCTCAAATTATTTTCAAGGTTATAATTACAGGGACTAAGTCGTGGATATCTTGAATTACTGGTTAGTGGGGTATTGTGCACATTACTAATTTTCTCCCAATTAGGTTCATTGACCTACTCGGGATAATCATTGTTAGGTTCATTGACCTACAGGGATAATCATCACTATTTAGGTTCATTGATCTAAATAGTGGTATGACCATTGTCACCATTGTGACTTGTCACCATTGTGACTTGTCACCATTGTGACAGAACGCCAGATAAAAAAATAAGATAGAAGCCATTGTAATCGCTCTTATGCTGTAATTGATAACTATGCATCATTATGCAAAATTTGAATGATTCACTCAGTATTTCCCGCTGACAAAACCTTTTTCAAACATGTTTCAGGTAACCTGTTATGAATCAGGAAAAGTGCCATATAGCACTACAAGCTCAAGGAAGTGGCTCAGTATAAAATAAAGAAACATGTTTTGTAAAATAAAAGATTTCTTTGTGAAATCAATTGATTGTAAATTATAGGGTTTTATCCCGCGTTGTGAAATAAAATAATCGGGAAATATTTACCTTTTTAAAAGATCCTGATGAAAACTTCCGCTGTCAAACTCAATTAAATAAATACCGCAGGATTTCTGTCCCGCGGCTCCTGAAACGGGTCAAACCGGGTCGGGGGCCGTGACAGGTATCGCGGGGAGGAACTCTCGAGCGATTACGACTATGGAACCTAAATGCGTATGAGCTTGCAGCTCACCATCGACTCTAGCCTACCCGATCAGATTCGCCCTGTTCAAACCGAAGCACTGAAGGAAGAGAATTTTCAAGTTGGGTCCATGCGGGGCATGGAGGAGCAACTTTTGGCAAGTCGGGCGATATTCGCTACCTCATGGAAAGAATATGGATCCCACTATACGGAAACCGTAGGAAACTTGTGTTTTAGCAAAGCACACCAGCCTCGATATTCTAGTCGTCTGGATTTGGATAGGAGATATTAGGATTTATAAATCTTGTACTAATGACCGGGCATGAAGGCCCACATAGCAATGTATGTGAACGAAGTTTGACTTGTGCGAAAGTCAAGGTGGAATATCAGAAACCCTCTGGTTGGGGTCAGCTATCGGAAACATCCATACGGAAAGGAGAACAGACTGCCATGGATTTTGTCACTGGTCCACTTAAAACCCGAAACGGAGACGATGTCACCTGGGTGATCGTTGATTGTCTCATGTAACCAGTACACTTTCTTGCAATCAAGGAAAATTGACAATTTTTCGTATCCTGTGAGTAATTACCTGGGAAGGACGGTTTTTAGGCACGGGGTGCCAACTCCTGTTACCTCTGATTTTGATTTATACCTGATTTATGGCAGGCAAAACACAACACCCTTGGCTCACGTCTAGACATGAGCATTGCTTATCACCATAGGACAAACGGTCAGAGTAAACGAACCATTCTGACACTCGAAGACATGCTGCGAGCATGTGTGCGATTGAATTTAGTAAAAATTGGAAGAACACTCACCTTTGGCTGAGCCGTACTGCAGCAGTTACCATTCTAGTATTCAAACAGCTCTGTTTGAGGCATTGCATGGACAATAATGCCAATCTCCTTGTTGGACTAAGGTGGGTGACAACCTAATCGCGGGTCCAGAACTTGTACTTGAAATCTCTGAGAAGATTGTTTAGATCGGGAATCGTATGGCGGCAACGCGTGACCGCCAGGAAAGCTGATAAGCTTAGGAAATGTTGGGAGTTTGTTGCGGGCGAATGTGTCATGATTGAAAGTCTCACCATGGCAGGGTGCGGTGCGCTTTGGAAAGTGTGGCAAGATGAATTTACGTTACGTTAGGCCATTCAAAATTCTGAAAAGAATCAATAACATGGTCTACAAACTCGAGTTACGTGGCGAATTGGGTAACGTTCCCGATGTCATTTATGTCTCGAACCTAAATAAGTGATTGTCCGATGAAACACTTGTGATACCCCTGCTAGAGCCTAATATTAACAACAAGTTGCAGTTTGTCGAGGAATCCATTGAAATCATGGACCAGGAAGTCAAGGTCCGTAAGCATAGTCGAATCCTGATCGTGAGAGTTCGTTGGAACTCAAAACGTGGACCAGAGTTCATGTGGGAACGGGAGAATCAGATGAGACTCAAGTATCCGTAATTGTTCAAAACTGCGGAATCAAATTCTATTGCGACTGGTGAATTTCGGGACGAAATTTCTTTCAAGTTGGGGATGATGTGGCACCTGAGGAAATCCACAGTCATCCTAGTATGTCACTTCATTTTCTTGAGACTGCTTATCAAATTTTGGGATGAAATTTCTTTCAAGTTGGGGATGATGTGACAACTCGAGATTTCAAGGCCTTTCCTACGCATTATTTGTTTCATAATTCATTTTATGTTGTATCTTGTGCATGGTATTGGAATGCTTAAAGTATTGTGACATTTGAGTGTTGCATGAAAAGTTTAAATATTGTGTAATGCCTATATTTATGTTTAATTCTAACTGAGTATCACACACGACGAAGAATCGGTCTTCGTCACAACCACCCATCGACGAAGAATAGGACTTCGTCAACCTTCGTCACACTCAAAATGTGGCGAAGAATATTTCTTCGCCAAGGAGATACTTCGCCAAAAGGGCATTCGGACCAGGTTAGTTGAGGCCCAGTAATTTACGCGTATAACTTGTGATAAATGTAACTGCAAATCACAAAAACCCTAAAGCTCTCCCTCTCCTTCCTGTACGACGGCAGTCTTGATTCCTTCGAAGCATCCCTTTCTTCCTTATTCTAGCATACCTTCTACGAATCCTTGGTTAGTATCTGTATACCTATCTTGATTGTTATTAGTTGTTCTTGATTATACGTGGTTATGAGAATTGGTAGCAATATTAGGGTTATTTAAAATATTTGGTTAATGATCACTGAATTGGAAACTGTTTATAATGCTAATCGATGGTTTGGGATTTATATGTGTATTAGAATTGGTAAACATGATGAAACGATGAACTTAAATTGTGGCTTGATCAATGATGAAGAGTTAAGGCTGTTCATATGTAACTGTTAATGATTATTATGAATAGGACAATGGTTGTTATGCATGATCGATACATGGGAAACTGGGGTGGGTTGGCAACCGAGTGTTTGCTGTGATTGTATGAATGAATGGATTGGTGTGATGGTGATCTTGGTAATTGTTATTCAACAGTTAGAATGATTACGGTTTACAGGAAAACCATAGCCACCTGTTGATATGATCAACAAAGAATGATCCTTCGTCACAAGGATACTTCGCCATACCCAAACTCGATGAAGAATGATCCTTTGTCGTTATTATTCTTCGCCGAGCTCATGCTCGACAAAGAGTGATCCTTCATCGTTATGGTTCTTCACCGTATTCATGTTCGACGAAGAATAGGACCTTCGTGGAGATGTTGTTAGTAAACAAACAGAACCTTGATTTATGATGTGTATGCTGATGAATGATTTTGTTGATGGAATCCTTTTTGGTGCAAGTTAATAATATTAACTATGAATAGGAAATTCGATTTAGTTCTTGTAAATAGCAAACTCACCTGTTAACTGTTGTTATGTGACATGCACGTAAGACGTGAACTTGTATGAGATTTGAGTATTGACTATGTGATACAAAGTGATCTTTGTGATGAATGCAATCTGTGAATAATACGTGATTTAATTGATTATGATACTGATTATACTAGTAACCACGATAGGGTTTGGTTGACCAACTTGGAACGGGTAATGTAACGTAACATACCGAGCAAATCTAAGGTGAGTTCACTGCTCTTTTTCAAGAATGCTTCCCGGGGAGGGACATCTGGTAAATATTCCGGGGAGGAATATTGGGTAATGGGTTTGACTGGAATGTTAAACCAGAATGTTGGATAATACACTCACTCCTATCACCTTAAGTCCCATCTTCTACCGAAAAGGTTGCCGGGGAGGCAACAGGGTTATTAGTTGATAGCGCTATTAGGTTTCGCACCCTCACACCGTACCGGGGAGGACGGGCATGAACTAATTACCTTAAATCATGACCAATGCTTTTACAGGGGCATTGGGGACTGGCAAAATAATCTGGAGCCATCTTGTACGGTATCGAGTTATTATCAACATTGTTTTTTGAATTGCTTTTGAACTGAACTAAAGTTTTGACAGTAAAAACATGTAACACGATTCTCGGTAAACAAAAATTGTGAACTCACCAGCGTTGTCTGATACACTTTTCTGCATGCTTGCAGGTCTATAGGTACACATCGTTGGAACTTGCTGTCTGGGACACTGGAGTGGTCATGGGTCGAGTTGCATGGAATCACGAGACACGTCTAATGGCTTTTATACACTTGGGTTATGAAATTCTTAACTATTGTAGTATGCTTCCGCTGAAAAGTAAACAATGTATTGTAACGCTTATCTTAATTAATGAAAGTTTTATTTGAAATATTGTTATGAGTTCAATGTGATTGGTGGCTAGATCCTGGTACGTCACACGCCTCGCGGGGGTTCCTGCATGTGGTATTTTGGGGGTGTGACATCCTCCACTCCTCCTACAATTGATCAACCTCCGGCGACACACTTTCTCCGGCGACACCACCTTCTCCGGTGACACCACCTTCTCCGGCGACACCACCTCCTCCGGCGACACCACCTTCAGACCTTTCGCTACAATGCCGATTCTTTGTTGGCTGATCCGCTATGTCATCCGCCACACGGCAGGTACAATCGCCCAATGTTAGTTAATCAGAGTCGGATTTGTGTCACTGTAAGTTATTATCATGTTATAAACAGGGTTAGGGTCGGATTTGTGTCTGATTGAGTCTCATGTTAAACAGGGTATTAACAATTAGTTTGATTGAATCTGATTTACATGTTAATTTTTTGATGTCTGGTGTTTTTTTTATAGTTGACCTGACGATGAGCCTATCAAGCTCATCAGTGGTGGTCCACCTAGTGGTCTCCATGTTTGGTAGGCCTGTCCTCAACTTCCATTATCCACCGGAGAGTTGAGCGGATGTTTAGTCTAGTAGTTATTTAGCTTTTGTGTAATATGTAGGTTAACTTAACCTAATCGAAGCCTTTATGTATATGTAGGTTAAACATGCATTTTGTCTAAAATGAAGAATGTTCCTTATACTAGTGTTGTTGGAATCCTTTATGCATTTTGTGTAAAATTATGATTTTGGGTATGTTGTTAGCTTGGTTACCAAGTACTTAGCTAATCTAGGTTAATGTTGTTAGCTTGATCAGCAGATTGATGTGCTTTGCCAAACATTAATATATGCTTGATCAGCAGATTGATATGCCAATAATGTGCCTAGTTATAAGAACAGCAGATTGATCAGCAGGTATGTTTAAACTTCCCCCTCAGCGGGTTTTATGTGCAGGTTTTATGGATCAAAATGTTGTTTATGTGCAGTAGGTTATAGGCAGCAGGTTTAGTTGTTTATGTGCAGCATGTTTAGTTGTTTATGTGCAGCAGACTTAGTTGTTTATGTGCAGCAGGTTAGATGGATCAAAATGTTAGATGATGATCAGCAGGTTTAATGACAGCGGGTTTTATGGATCAAAATGTCGATGACAGCAGGTTTTATGGATGTCCATTTGGTTTGTTTATGGATCAGCAGGTTTAATGACAGCGGGTTTTATGGATCAAAATGTCGATGACAGCAGGTTTTATGACAGCAGGTTTGGTTTGTTTACGTGCATTTGCAGATTCAGCTGAGCATTTAGTTTCATGTCCATTTGCAGCATGTCCATTTCGATTCATGTGCATTTGCAACCATAAAACCTGCTGCTGTTTCATGTCCATTCAGATTAATGTGCATTTGCAACCATAAAACCTGCTGCTGTTGGAAATGGGATCATGGGTACTGCCTGGAAATCATGATTAGTTTGTGGTCAGATTCTAGTATATGTGTTGGTAAGTGAATTTCCCACATTGAACAGGTTTGATTTTGAGTATACTTATAGGTTTCTGATTTTGAGTATACAAACATAGAACAGTTTGAATACAAGTGTTTATTAAGTTTAAATCAGATTTCTTGTTAATTACCATGTGTAGTTGACTTTAGCTGGTCAAACTTTCTTGGCGGGAAGGGTTTTGGAAGTTGCAGGGGTAATATTGTTTCTTAACACAAAGTATAGGGGGTAATAACAAAGGACAATTTAGTAATTTACCAGTGGGGGGGGGGTAATTATGCGACATAACAGGAACGTTGGGGGGTAATATTAAAGGGTAAGATAGTCATTTCATATTAAAGTTAACAGATCTGTTAACATAATTGATGCCGGGGGTAAATGTGCGACATAACACCAACGTTGGGGGGTAAAATTGCAATTATTTCGTTAGAGGGGGTCAGAGTGCCAATTGGCCTAAACCCCAGGGGGTAAAATTGCAGTATACTCTTAGTTTTTTTTTTAATTTAACCATCACAAGTGTATTTGAGAAAAATCAAATTAAGTCGTAAATAAAATAACTAATACTAAAAAAATGGCGATATGGCATTTGAGGATTGACGGCTTCAACAATTGGTTTCAAATTTGGTGAGGCAGACAAACACCAAATTTGGTAACTGCATTTATCGTAAATATTTGTATTGGAGTGTTCTAAAAAAAAGAACAAACAAGACAACGTATTTAGTTTTTTTTTTAATTTAACCATTACAAATGTATTTGAGAAAAATCAGATTACGTCACAAATAAAATAACTAATTGTAAGACCCGTAATTATTTAAATAAGAATTAAATAAAGTTTTGCATTTATATAAAAGTAATGAAAACTATATCCATTAAAATTTCAAGTTTGATAAAAACTTTATAACACATCATTACATGACTTAGAGTTTCATAAAAACTTCATAAGGTTTCTAAACAATTCAGCATACTATCATAGATATATTTGGTGTTCAAAAGAACAAAACTCGAAAGCATGAATTTTAGACGTGTTCGGTTCTTCTTTAGCTTGATCCCATCCGTTCAGTCGTAGCAATGACCTAAGTAACAATTTACATCTTAAACGTTAGTTATAAAATGTTAAAAATGTATTTTTATTACCCATATAACCCAAATCAACAAAATAATTTTTTTATGGAGTTACCCGCCGTAAACTACGGTAAGTGTACCGTAGCTTACGGTACATAACATGAAAATGTAGCAGTTAAGCCCTGCCGTAGCCTATGACACTCAACCGTAGGTTATGGCTTTGTTCTGTTGTCTTTTCCTTTGCAACTGTAGCCTACGGCAGTCAGCCGTAGGTTACGGTACATCTCTGCTGTTTTTTTTTTTGTTTTCCTGTTTTGCCATTCAACACGAAAACTTCCATATCTTTTAATACACTTATCCGTTTGACCTCAAGTTTGTTTCTATGTTATCATAAATTAATCACCCACAATTTAGACTCAAAATTCGTGATCCGGAATAATGAATTCTTACACTTTATACTATCGGCTTAAGATTAATTCATGCAATTATTTGACCTGTTTGCATATTTAAGCAAACGAGCTTATGAAATCACATCTTTTTTGCATGATGATGTGCTCAAAATGCAACATATAAATTACATCAAATGTGGCACAAAACTAACCCTTTTTTAGTACTAATGTTGGAAAAAGTATGTTATTGTCTTCCTTTTGTATTTTCAGGATTAAATGAGCTCAAATAAACAAAAGAAGCAAAACGTCAGCTAAATCTAAGATAAATACAAGAAAAGGAACAAACGTGGCATGCCCGACCCCCCGACAGCATCTTCCCAAGCAAAAACAAGGGAACAGAAGGCTGAACACGCCCCGTGCTCAGTGAACACAGGAGCGTGCCCAAGTGTCTGCAGAAAAGACAAAGTTGTAGAAGCTTCTATCACCCACCACGGGGGCGTGCCCAGCGGACACGGGGCCGTGGTCAACTCTAAGATTCGCAGAATCTGAGAAAATCTTGATAGTACAGATACGCTTCTGCACACGGGGTCGTGCCTAGCAGACACAGGGGCGTGGTCAACTAATGCAGACAAACTGCAATTGATGAAGAAAGAGAAGGAAGGTGGATACGGGGCCGTGCCCGAGCGTCTGTTCAGGCTATAAATAGGGGTGCTTGGCTCATTTGCAAACCATCCCTTGGCACACCACCTCTCTCACACTTCACCCACCACCCACCATCATCACAACACCATCATCCACCACAATCATCCATCATCCATCATAGAGTGTGTGAATCATCTCGGGATCCAAGATTGATCGTAAGAGTTCTTGACAATCAAAGGCCATGTTTGCCTAAGTCTCTTACATCACTTGGTGAAGACAAGTGACTAGTGTAATACTTTTTATTTTTAATCTTTTCGCACATTTTATTTGGTTATGTATTAATGACTTTAATAACTAGTTTCTTATGTTGAAGGTGATTCTTCCTTATCGTTTGTCCATGGTGTCTTGGCATTATTTTACTGTCTATATAAAATAAAAGATTTTCACCATTCATATCTCCACGGTCTATATGGAGATATGTTGGCTACCTGGTCGGGGGTTAAGGGAACGGTTTGGTAAGAGTCTTGCCTTGTTCAGTGTATAGATCCTGCAAGGACCTGGGTCAAATTTTGTAGGACCTCCTTAAATACCCACCGGTATTGGATGGCGGGGGTCCAAACTCTTTGATCCCCTCATATGTAAGCTACTATTAAAACTTTAACCTGGCTACTTAGGACTGTATCCCTGCTGACTCAGACTACTTAGCCGAGGGTAACGTCACCTTCAAAAGAGGGGCCTACCACATTATGCATTAATAACTTAATTAATTATCTTTGAATAATCCGACCCTTTAGGATTGTATCCTTGCTGACTCAAACTACTGGGTTGAGGGTAACGTCACCTTCAAAAGAGGGGCCTACTACAATAACTAAGATAATCTCTTAAAAAGTGCAAAAGTGCGGAAATAATCAAAGGTTACACTACACACGAGTCGGATCCAAGTGATTCATCTTGTCTATCTGTTTTATTTTTATTTTATTTTTCAGCATTTTAATTAGTTTTTATTTTTCTAGTTTAAAAACCTTTTTCTAACTTTTGATTCGATTAGACGTTGAGGATAAACCGGTATTAAAAGCTCTTGTGTCCTTGTACGACCTCGGTATCTTGCCAACACTATACTACGCTCACGATGGGTGCACTTGCCCATATGTGTGTTTAGTGTTAGTAAATATCGTGTTTTATAATTTTAAAACTTGGCTAAAAAGTGTTAAAGGGCTTAAAATATACATTAAAAACCTATCACACCTAACGCACATCAAGTTTTTGGCGCCGTTGCCAAGGACACAAGGATTTTAAGAAAGTTAGGAATCAGTGGCCTAATCGTTTTTTTCTAAGTTTTCTGTTTTTTTTTTTTTAGGATTTCCTTAATTTTTCAGCTTCTGCAGAACTCAGCACGGGTCGTGCCCGCAGAACACGCCCCGTGCCCAATCTTTGGAACTGGCAATCCTGTTTTAAGTCAGACAGTAAGCTGAACACAGGGTCGTGTCCACTCAACACGTCCCATGCCCAAGATTCAGTTACTGAAAACAGAACCGTAAGATCCTGACGGATGGTAATTTCTGACACAAACATGAGTGATACTGATATTTTTTACTTTCGGCACTCTTATGGTACGTGGTGTCAAATATGTGGTGGTTCCCATAAAGATTTAGAATGTTATTTTCTAAATTATAAACCCCATTATATAGACCCATTGTTTTCCTGTAGCCTTAAGAGGGGCGAAAGTAAAAATAATCCCTATCTCTCCCTCGAAAGCTCTCAACCGGATCTTCTAGGAGAAATGCTTCTTGATGAACTATTTCAAATGGAAGATCTAATTCTTAATTGGTTAAAAGAACTTAGGATGGATTTCAATAATTTATCTCAAGACGATAACCAAAGAGAATTGTTGGGATCACATTCAAATAAAAACAACTTCGTTGTTCCTGATGTTATCTCTAACTCTAGCGAGGACTTGAGCGATAGTCGTCCCTGTGTCGATTGTGCCGTGAAGGACTCCCCATCGACTTCGTTCGGTGCATACATAGACTTGAGTGATTTCACATACACCTTCTTTAACGAGAGCCCGGGAAAGGGTTGGACTTGTCCACCTACATTTAGCATAGGAATCACCCTCACCGACAACCTCTTGCGTTCTCGTCTTAATCTAGAGCAATTAAGGTATCTTAGGCACTTTGGGGTTGTTCCATCCAGTAAGGAACCACCCGATCCGGATGAATTCCTTAAAAATAGACGAAACTTCATAACAACCTCTAGACACAGGGCCGTGTCCAGGTCAACACGCCCTCGTGTCCACCAAAAGATTCCCGTCTGATTTCGTGTCAGAATACGGACAAAATGTGTCAGGATCTCGCCCGCACACGGGGCCGTGTCCAGCCGACACGGGGCCGTGTCCAGCATGCTGTCGTTTTCTATAAATGCAGCCAAGGATCCTGCACATTTGGACCATTCCAGGGACAGAGATTTGAGGGAATCTTCTCACATACCATCCTAGGTATTTTTTAAAAGAAGCTTCTCAACAACCTTCTTGTCCTTTCCTCTTTTGTCAATTGCCTTCTTCTCCATTTCTTTTACCTCAACACCTCCATTAGAGCTGGAGATTACCATGATTCCAAGCTTTATTGTGATGTTTGTTAGGTTTTTGTTCAAGGAATCTTGTAAAAATAAGTTTTGCAACATTGTTTTAAGTTATTTCTGCTAAAAAATGCTTTAAAAACTGAAAAAATAATTTAAAACTCCGAGATTCCTTGTTCCAAAAATCTGCAGAAAGGTGAACACGGGGCCGTGCTCATTGAGCACGGGGCCGTGTCGAGGTTACTGTTTCATTAAAATAAACTTTTTTCTGTTTATTTTCGTAGAATGTCAAGCCAAAACAGTGGAACCTCTTCTGCGCACTCCAGAAACAGTCGAAGGGAAAGAAGGTCTTCAATTGAAGCAACTCTCGTTCGCTACGTAATGGCATTACGTGAGGCTCTTGATGAGAAGACATCGATAGAGGAGGTCCTCATAGACCGTATAAATTATCTTACGGTGGGGTTGGAAAACAATTTTCAAGAAATTAATCTCTTGCACCAGAGGTTGAACATTCTTGTGACACCTCCCATGGAACCAATCCTCCCTCAAGAGGATTGGAACCTATCACTTGGAGTCAACAATCCCACCGGATGGGATGACATTCCAGCGGAGCCCCCTCTTAACGATCTACAAGAAGTCCCGGTGGAGGTTACACCCCCTCAAACCAATGCCAATGAGCCCGCTTTCCTTCTCCCAAGGGAGATAGAGGAATGGCTCGCCGACGTATGAGGGATACATGTTCGATGGAAGAAGTTCTTCGAGCCAGATCCAACCGAGAGAATTATCTTTTCGGAAATTTTGCTAATAGAATAAACTTTAAGCTAGAACTTCTTGGTTTTGACTTCTTGTGTTTCTTGACCTATTTATCTGGATTTTTAACTTTGTTAGGAGTATTATGTAATTTTCTCTATTTAATGGAATGATGATTCTAGTTAAATTGGTGTTTGGGTGATGTTGTAATGGGTAAAACGCACTCGGGATGGTGAAGGATACTAAGGGAAACTTGAACCAGCACCCCATGCACAAAAACAGGGCCACCCGACGAATTTTTCTTCATTACAGCAAGTTCAGCACGGGGTCGTGCTGGCCCAACACGCCCCGTGCTCAAACATCTGCAGAATATGCCCAGTTCAGGTAACTGGACACGGGCCATATTCACCCAACACGCCCCCGTGCCCAGGCTTCTGTTTCTTTTTACTCATCTTGTTACTAGCGATCTGAACACGGGGCCGTGCCCGGACACCACGTGGCCGTGTCCAGACGCCCAGTAACATAAATTTTTGCTTTTTCACACCTTTTTACACATTCAATCAACCTAAAAACTTATTGATGTGTGTAAAATGCAACATATAAATTACATCAAATGAGGCATAAAACTAACCCTTTTTAAGTACTAATATTGGAAAAAGAGTGTTTTTGTCTTCCTTTTGTATTTTCAGGATTAAATGAGCTCAAAAACGCAAAAGAAGCAAAAAGACAGCTAAATCCAACATAAATACAAGAAAAGGAATATTAGTGGACTGCCCGACCCCTCAACGGCACCTTCCAAAGCAAAATGGAGAAATCAGAAGACTGAACACGCCCCGTGCTCAGCCAGCACGGGGCCGTGCCCAAGAAGCAGCAGAAAAGACAAACCTATAGAAGCTTCTATTGCCCATCACGGGGCCGTGCTTAGCGGACACGGGGGCGTGTCGAAAGTACAGCAGGCGCATTTATTGTAATTGCGAATTACAATTAATGAGGAGAGAGATTGTCAGACAGACAGACACGGGGCCGTGCCCAGCGGACACGGGGCCGTTTCCAGCTCTCTGTTCAGCCTATAAATAGGAGTGCTTGGATTCATTTCATCTCATCCCTTGGCACACCACCTCTCTCACACTTCATCCACCACCCACCACCATCACAACACCATCATCCACCACCATCATCCATTGTCCATCGTAGAGTGTGTGAGTCGTCTAGGGATCCAAGATTGATCGTAAGAGTTCTTGACAATCAAGGCCATGTTTTCCAAAGTCTCTTACATCACTTGGTGAAGACAAAGTGTCTAGTATAATACTTTTTATTTCTAATCTTTTGCACTTTTTATTTGGTTTTGTATTAATGACTTTAATAACTAGTTACTTATGTTGAAGGTGATCTTTCCTTATCGTTTGTCCGTGGTGTCTTGGCATTATTTTACTGTCTATATAAAATAAAGGATTTTCACCATTCATATCTCCACGGTCTATATGGAGGTATGTTGGCTACCTGGTAGGGGGTTAAGGGAACGGTTTGGTAAAGGTCTTGCCATTGTTCAGCGTTTAGAGGTCCTGCAATGGACCTGGGTCAAATTTAGTAGGACCTCCTTCAATACTTCACGGTATTGGATGGCGGGGGTCCAAACTCTTTGATCCCCTCATAAGTTAACTACTATTAATACTATAACCCGGCTATTTAGGACTGTATCCCTGCTGACTCAGACTACTTAGCCGAGGGTAACGTCACCGCCAAAAGCGGGGCCTACCACAATACTGCATTAATAACTTAATTCATTATCTTCCAATAATCCACCCTTTTAGGATTGTACCCTGCTGACTCAAACTACTGGGGTGAGGGTAACGTCACCTTCAAAAGAGGGGCCTGCTACAATAACTAAGATAATCTCTTAATTATGTGCAAAAGTGCGGAAATAATCAAAGGTTATACTAGATACGAGTCGGAACCAAGTGATTCATCTTGTCTATCTGTTTTTATTTTATTTTTATTTTCAGCAATTTTTAGTTAGCTTTTAATTTTCTTAGTTTAAAACATTTTTCTAAACTTTTATTTTGGTTAGACGTTGAGGATAAACCGGTACTAAAAGCTCTTGTGTCCTTGGACGACCTCGGTATCTTACCAACGCTATACTACACTCAACGATGGGTGCACTTGCCCATATGTGTGTTTAGTGTTAGTGAAATATCGTGTTTTATAAATTTAAAACTTGGCTAAAATAAGTGTTAAAAAGGGCTTAAAATATACACCTAATATATACGACACTTTCACGCACATCAAGTTTTTGGCGCCGTTGCCGGGGACACAAGGATTTTAAGAAAGTTAGGAATCAACGGCCTAATCAGCTTTCCTTTTTCTTTTTATTTTTTTTAGGATTTTTCTTAGTTTTTCAGCTTCTGCAGAGCTCAGCACGGGCCGTGCCCGCTGAACACGCCCCCGTGCTCAATCATTGGAACTGGCAATCCTGTTTTACGTCAGACAGTAAGCTGAACACGGGGCCGTGCTCACCCAACACGCCCCCGTGCCCAAGAGTCAGTTACTGAAAACAGAACCGTTAGATCCCGGCGGTTGGTAATTTCTGACATAAACATGAGTGATAGTAATTATTTTTACTTTCGGCACTCATATGGTACGTGGTGTCAATTATGTGGTGGCAAACATGAAGAAGTAAAATGCTACTTTCTAAATTATAGGCCCCACTACATGGACCCACCAACTTCTCACAACCTTAAGAGGGGCGAAAGTAAAAATAAGCACTATTTCTCCCTCGAATGCGCCCAGCCAGATATTCTAGGAGAAATGCTCCTTGATGAGCTATTTCAACTAGAAAAGCTAGTTCAGAATTGGTTAGAAGAGCTTAGGAAGGATTTTATTGATCCACCCCAAGACGATAACCATGAAGAATTGTTGGAACCGCATTCCGACAACCTCGTTGCTCCCAAAAATACCTTCGTACCTAGCAAAGACTTGGACGATAGTCGTCCCTGTGTCGATTGTGCCGTGAAGGACTCTCCATCGACTTCGTTCGGTGCATACATAGACCTGAGCGATTCGGCATATACCTTCTTTAACAAGAGCCCGGAAAAGGGTTGGACTTGTCCACCTAGAATGAAAATAGGAATTACCCTCACCGACAACCTCTTGCGTTCTCGCCTTAGTCTAGGACAATTAAGGTATCTTAGGCACTTTGGGGTTGTTCCAACCAGTCAGGAGCCACCCGATACTAACAAGTTCCTTAAAAAACTAGACAACTTCATAAAATAGTCCCTAGACACGGGGCCGTGCCCAGCCAACACGCCCCCGTGTCCATTGAAAGATTCCATTCTGATCAGTACGTCAGAATACGGACAAACTGTGTCAGAACTCCACCTGCACACGGGGCCGTGTCCACTGTACACGGGGCCGTGTCCAGGATGCTGTCATTTTCTATAAATGCAGCCAAGAATCCTGCACATTTGGACCAACTTGGGGCAGAGATTTGCAGGAATCTTCTCTCAAACTATCCTAGGTAAGTCTAAAAGAAGGTTCCAACAACCCATCTTGTCCTTTCCTCTTTTAGCCATTTCCTTCTTCTCCATCTTTCTCCAAGAGCTACCATTGAAAGTTTGGAATTCATCCAACTCTATGGTAGGGATAAATGAGTTTTGTTCAAAGAATCTTGGTAAAAACATGTTATGAAACATTGTTTTAAGTTATTAGTAGCTAAAAAGGCCCCACGAGTTCAGAAAATAACTTAAAAATCCAAGTTTCCTTGTTCCAAAACTCTGCAGAAAGATAAACACGGGGCCGTGCTCAGTGAGCACGGGGCCGTGTCCGGTCACTGTTTCATTAAATAAACTATTTTTAGTTTATTTTTCATAGGATGTCGAGTGAAAACAGCGAAACATCTTCTGTGCATTCGTCAAACAGCCGAAGAGGAAGAAGACCCTCCATTGAAGCTACACTTGTACACTATGTGGTAGCATTAAGGGAGGCTCTCGATGAAATGACGTCAGTAGAGGAGGTCCTAATCGACCGTATTAACGATCTTACGATGGGACTTGAAAGCAGCTTCCAAGAAATTAACCTCTTGCACCAGAGGTTAAATATTCTTGTAGCTCCTCCAATGGAACCAGTCCTTCCTCAACAGTATTGGAACCTGGCACTCGGAATCAACAACCCTACCGGGTGGGAAGACTTTCCAGCGGAACCTCCCGTGGAACACCAACAAGAGATCCCGGTGGAAGTTGAAACTCCTCAAACTAATGCCAATGAGCCTCTTTTCTCCTTCCAAGGGAGGTGGAAGAATGGCTCGCCGACATTTGAGGAGAACCGCACGCGGAAGAAGGAGTTCAAATAGGCCTTGTTTAACCAAGATTAATTACTTCTTGGAAATTTTGCTAATTAAAATAAAATAAAGGCTAGGACTCCATGGTTTGTTATTTCCTTGTTTTATCTAGTCTAATTTAGGATTATGTAAGTTCTCTCTATGATGAAATGAAATGATGGTTTTAAAGTTTGGATGGTTTGTAATGAATAAAACACACTCATGGTGGTAAAGGATGAAAAGGGGAACGAGAAAAATGAACCCATGCACAAGAACAAGGCAACCCGACAATTTTCTCCATTTCAGAAGGTTCAACACGGGCCGTGCCCAACCAACACGGCCCCGTGCTGAGCACCCTGCAGAAAACGCCCAGTTCAGGTAACTGGACACGGGCCGTGTTCACCCAACACGCCCCCGTGTCCAGGCTTCTGTTTCTCTTGTTTTAATTCTGTTACTGGCACTTGAACACGGGGCCGTGCCCGGACAAAACGGGGCCGTGTCCAGTGCCCAGTAACACAAATTTCTGTTTTTTAAACACTATTTTACACATCTAATCAACCTAAAAATTTATTTTTGGGACACATTGAGGACAATGTGTAATTTAAGTGTGGGGGGATGCTAAAACCTTGAACTTTGCAAGTCCTAAATACAAGCCTTACACAAAACTCTATTGGAACCGCTAATCACCCCAAATTTTTTTCAAAAATTTCATTTTTTTTACTTGTCTAGGTTTAACTCGGAAAATTCAAGTTCTCAAAAAGGTTATATTTTTAAAAATTTACAACCGATAGCGTAGTGATAAAAAGAACCAACATAAGAAAATTATGAAAAGGCATGACAAACTTATTTAAAATTTGATTATATATACTTGATCACATAAAAACCGATTCCCACAAAAGTGAGTTTTGAGCCTTTATTGAGCACACAATTACATATCAATTGACTAAATGCTCATTTTTCGTTTTTTGTGTGAATAGCCGCTTGGTTCTTTCGACTCTAGAACTTGCCATGACAATACATTCCCGGTCCTTATCAACTTAAACCCGAGTAAGTAAATGATGGAGGCATTAGGACTAACCCTTTTTATTTCTACACCATTATTTTTCTTTTTCTTTTACCACCTACCCAAAAATCCCCCTAGTTAGCCCCTTTGAGCCTAAACCTTTTCATTTCATCACCCAAACAAAAACCCTTTTACCCACCAAAACCCTTTTTCATTTTTAACCCTTTTTTTTGTAACAAGTTCGGTTGTTCGTAAAAAAAAAAAAAAAAAATGATGAAGCAAAAAGAAAATAAACAAACAAGTTAATCAAAAAAAATAACTTAGTTTGAATAAAAGCTTCATCAAAATAAAAAGTTGCAAAAATACGAAAACCGACACTTGTTACGCTTTTAGCCCTTTTTCTACTAACCACTAACCCAACCACCTACCTTTAACCCTAGCCTAACCCTTAACCCACAAAGTCCTCTTGATATCTACAAAGGTATAAAAGTTAAAAAGGAGGAGGATTGACTTCTTGGCAAGCTTATGGTAGGAATAAGTTCCATGCCGCTCTCGAGTGATTCACTAAAAATACACATTCGGCCGAGTGTGAGTGATTTCCCCGTGAGGTATGTGAACTTGTATATAAATAGAATTTTAAAAAGGCATGTTATGCCCAAATAAGTAATTTCTTTTATGAAAAGTTTTAAATAAATCATTACGAATAGGAGTGTAAATAAATAAAAATAAAACCCAAAAAGATCTTGGAAATCCCGACACTCTACGACAAGCCCAAAACCTTCTCTTCTACCTATTCCATTTGGGAGTGTAAGCCACATGTTAAAGAGTTTTGCTTGAGGACAAGCAAAAGTTCAAGTGTGGGGGTATTTGATGTGTGTAAAATGCAACATATAAATTACATCAAATGAGGCATAAAACTAACCCTTTTTAAGTACTAATATTGGAAAAAGAGTGTTTTTGTCTTCCTTTTGTATTTTCAGGATTAAATGAGCTCAAAAACGCAAAAGAAGCAAAAAGACAGCTAAATCCAACATAAATACAAGAAAAGGAATATTAGTGGACTGCCCGACCCCTCAACGGCACCTTCCAAAGCAAAATGGAGAAATCAGAAGACTGAACACGCCCCGTGCTCAGCCAGCACGGGGCCGTGCCCAAGAAGCAGCAGAAAAGACAAACCTATAGAAGCTTCTATTGCCCATCACGGGGCCGTGCTCAGCGGACACGGGGGCGTGTCGAAAGTACAGCAGGCGCATTTATTGTAATTGCGAATTACAATTAATGAGGAGAGAGATTGTCAGACAGACACGGGGCCGTGTCCAGCTCTCTGTTCAGCCTATAAATAGGAGTGCTTGGATTCATTTTATCTCATCCCTTGGCACACCACCTCTCTCACACTTCATCCACCACCCACCACCATCACAACACCATCATCCACCACCATCATCCATTGTCCATCGTAGAGTGTGTGAGTCGTCTCGGGATCCAAGATTGATCGTAAGAGTTCTTGACAATCAAGGCTATGTTTGCCTAAGTCCCTTACATCACTTGGTGAAGACAAAGTGTCTAGTATAATACTTTTTATTTCTAATCTTTTGCACTTTTTATTTGGTTTTGTATTAATGACTTTAATAACTAGTTACTTATGTTGAAGGTGATCTTTCCTTATCGTTTGTCCGTGGTGTCTTGGCATTATTTTACTGTCTATATAAAATAAAGGATTTTCACCATTCATATCTCCACGGTCTATATGGAGGTATGTTGGCTACCTGGTAGGGGGTTAAGGGAACGGTTTGGTAAAGGTCTTGCCATTGTTCAGCGTTTAGAGGTCCTGCAATGGACCTGGGTCAAATTTAGTAGGACCTCCTTCAATACTTCACGGTATTGGATGGCGGGGGTCCAAACTCTTTGATCCCCTCATAAGTTAACTACTATTAATACTATAACCCGGCTATTTAGGACTGTATCCCTGCTGACTCAGACTACTTAGCCGAGGGTAACGTCACCGCCAAAAGCGGGGCCTACCACAATACTGCATTAATAACTTAATTCATTATCTTCCAATAATCCACCCTTTTAGGATTGTATCCCTGCTGACTCAAACTACTGGGGTGAGGGTAACGTCACCTTCAAAAGATGGGCCTACTACAATAACTAAGATAATCTCTTAATTATGTGCAAAAGTGCGGAAATAATCAAAGGTTATACTAGATACGAGTCGGAACCAAGTGATTCATCTTGTCTATCTGTTTTTATTTTATTTTTATTTTCAGCAATTTTTAGTTAGCTTTTAATTTTCTTAGTTTAAAACATTTTTCTAAACTTTTATTTTGGTTAGACGTTGAGGATAAACCGGTACTAAAAGCTCTTGTGTCCTTGGACGACCTCGGTATCTTACCAACGCTATACTACACTCAACGATGGGTGCACTTGCCCATATGTGTGGTTAGTGTTAGTGAAATATCGTGTTTTATAAATTTAAAACTTGGCTAAAATAAGTGTTAAAAAGGGCTTAAAATATACACCTAATATATACGACACTTTCACGCACATCACTTATTTTTGGGACACATTGAGGACAATGTGTAATTTAAGTGTGGGGGGATGCTAAAACCTTGAATCTTGTAAGTCCTAATTACAAGCCTTACACAAAACTCTATTGGAACCACTAATCACCCCAATTTTTTTCATTTTTTTTTACTTGTCTAGGTTTACTTGGGAATTTCAAGTTCTAAAAAGGTTATATTTTTACAAATTTACAACCGATAGCGTCGTGATAAAAAGAATCAACATAAGAAAATTATGAAACGTCATGACAAGTTTAGTTAAAATTTGATTATATATACTTGATCACATAAAAAAAACTCATTCTCACAAAAAGTGAGTTTTGAGCCTTTATTGAGCATACAAATACATATCTTTAAACTAATTGCTCATTTTTCGTTTCTTGTGTGAATAGCCGCTTGGTTCTTACAACTCTAGAACTTGCCACGACAATACATTCCCGGTCCTTACCAACTTAAACCCGAGTAAGTAAATGATAGAGGCATTAGGACTAACCCTTTTTATTTCTACACCATTATTTTTCTTTTTTTTACCACCTACCCAAAATCCCCTAGTTAACCCCTTTGAGCCTAAACCTTTTAATTTCTTAACCCAAAACAAACACCCTTTTACCCACCAAAACCTTTTTTTTATTTTTAACCCTTTGTTTTAGTAACAAGCTCGGTTTTTCTTATGACTTTCATAAATAAATAAAAAAACTTTATGATGATGAAGCAAAAAGAAATAAACAAACAAGTTTATCAAAAAAATAACTTAGTTTGAATAATGGCTTCATCAAAATAAAAATTGCAAAAAAATAAAAAGTTTTACGAAAACCGACGCTTTTTACGCCTTTCGCCCTTTTCTACTAACCACTAACCCAACCACCTACCTTTAACCCAAGCCTAACCCTTCACCCCAAAAGGTCCTCTTGATATTTACAAAGGTGTATAGTTAAAAAGGAGGAGGATTGATTGCTTGGCAAGCTTATGGTAGGAGTAACTTCTATGCCGCTCTCGAGTGATTAACTAAAATACATCTTCGGCCGAGTGTTGAGTGATCCCCGTGAGGTATGTGAACTTGTATATAAGTGGAATTTTAAAAAAGGCATGTTATGCCCTAATAAGTAATTTATCTTATGTAATGTTTTAAATAAATCATGACAAATAGGATTGTAAATAAATAAAAATAAAACTTAATAAAGAATCTTGGAAATCCTGACACTCTATGACAAGCCCAAAAACCTTCTCTTCTACCCATTCCATTTGGGAGTGTAAAGCCACATTATAAAGAGTTTTGCTTGAGGACAAGCAAAGATTCAAGTGTGGAGGTATTTGATGTGCGTAAAATGCAACATATAAATTACATCAAATGTGGCATAAAACTAACCCTTTTTTAGTACTAATTTTGGAAAAAGTATGTTTTTGTCTTCCTTTTGTATTTTCAGGACTAATGAGCTCAAATAAACAAAAGAAGCAAAAGGCAGCTAAATCTAACATAAATACAAGAAAAGGAACAAACGTGGCATGCCTGACCCCCCGATAGCATCTTCCCAAGCAAAAACAAGAGAACAGAAGGCTGAACACGCCATGTGCTCAGTGAACACGGGGGCGTGCCCAAGTGTCTGCAGAAAAGACAAAGCTGTAGAAGCTTCTATCACCCACCACGGGGGCATGCCCAGTGGACACGGGTCGTGGTCAACTCTAAGATTCGCAGAATCTGAGGAAATCTTGATAGTACAGATACGCTTCTGCACACGGGGTCGTGCCCAGCAGACACGGGGGTGTGGTCAACTAATGCAGACAAGCTGCAATTAATGAAGAATGTGGACACGGGGCCGTGCCCAATGGACACGGGGCCGTGCCCGAGTGTCTGTTCAGGCTATAAATAGGGGTGCTTGGCTCATTTTCAAACTATCCCCTGGTACACCACCTCTCTCACACTTCACCCACCACCCACCACCATCACAACACCATCATCCACCACCATCATCCATCATAGAGTGTGTGAGTCGTCTCGGGATCCAAGATTGATCGTAAGAGTTCTTGACAATCAAAGGCCATGTTTTCCTAAGTCTCTTACATCACTTGGTGAAGACAAGTGTCTAGTGTAATACTTTTTATTTTTAATCTTTTCGCACTTTTTATTTGGTTACGTATTAATGACTTTAATAACTAGTTTCTTATGTTGAAGGTGATTCTTCCTTATCGTTTGTCCGTGGTGTCTTGGCATTATTTTACTGTCTATATAAAATAAAAGATTTTCACCATTCATATCTCCATGGTCTATATGGAGATATGTTGGCTACCTGGTCGGGGGTTAAGGGAACGGTTTGGTAAGAGTCTTGCCTTGTTCAGTGTATAGATCCTGCAAGGACCTGGGTCAAATTTAGTAGGACCTCCTTCAATACCCACCGGTATTGGATGGCGGGGGTCCAAACTCTTTGATCCCCTAATATGTAAGCAAGTATTAAAACTTTAACCCGGCTACTTAGGACTGTATCCCTGCTGACTCAGACTAATTAGCCGAGGATAACGTCACCTTCAAAAGAGGGGCCCACCACATTATGCATTAATAACTTAATTAATTATCTTTCAATAATCCGACCCTTTATGATTGTATCCTTGCTGACTCAAACTACTGGGTTGAGGGTAACGTCACCTTCAAAAGAGGGGCCTACTACAATAACTAAGATAATCTCTTAAAAAGTGCAAAAGTGCGGAAATAATCAAAGGTTACACTACACACGAGTCGGATCCAAGTGATTCATCTTGTCTATCTGTTTTATTTTTATTTTTATTTTTAGCATTTTAATTAGTTTTTATTTTTCTAGTTTAAAAACCTTTTTCTAACTTTCGATTTGATTAGACGTTGAGGATAAACCGGTATTAAAAGCTCTTGTGTCCTTGGACGACCTCGGTATCTTGCCAACACTATACCACGCTCACGATGGGTGCACTTGCCCATATGTGTGTTTAGTGTTAGTAAATATCGTGTGTTATAAATTTAAAACTTGGCCAAAAAGTGTAAAAGGTCTTAAAATACACATTAAAAACCTATCACACCTGACGCACATCACATGAATATCATTTTTATGTTTGTACCCCTTTATACTATCCTTGTGTTTTGCGCATCCATTATCTGATATGCATTCACACTTATTCGACCCGTTCAACCTTATAATAGTTGAACTTAACTATTCCTAATTCTTTTCACGAATTCACCATCTTTTGATTATGACTCATTACCCGAGTCCTTTGACTTTTAGTCCGTGTTCCCGTTACTCGGTTTACGCTTATATATTCATAATTTTACCCATCAACCGGGTTGATGTGTGAAAAATGTATATATTAAATTCAAAACAAGTTTTAAAATGGAATTACTGACTGAACCACACACAATCGGCAAGTGCACCGGTCGCAGTGTAGCAAGTAGGTAAAACCAGATGTCAATCCATGGACACTATACGCGAAATCTTGATACTAAACCTCTATCAAAAATCTAGCTAATTTTAATTTGGAATTTTTTTTGTGAATTTCAAAAAAACCTAATTAATTTAATAAGCAATAAACAAGAATTTCACGCAAAAAGCACAAAACAGCAAACGGAACGATGCAAGCAACTGGATCTAGGATCAAATATGATGAGGAAGTATTACCTAGGTATCGAATCCCTAGACTTATGCAATGCTATTCTGACCACGAATCTGACTAAGCACTCTAATCTACCCGATAAACCTCTCGCTAGAGATGATTAATGGAATAAGAAGGCGAGCAAAATACGAAATGCTAAGATGGACCGGCTTGACCTATCGATACCAAATCCCACGAAAATTGAGTATATGACCTCTAAAGTGTCAAAACCCTAAATTCATGAAGCAGATAAATCCTTGAAACTTGAAATCCTAGGAAACCCTAGACGCGAAGAAGTAGATGAATCCGAGCTATCGGTCACCCAATCTACCCACTAATGACTAACTAATAACCTAGCAAACCTAATTCTCCTCTCGAATCACTAGGCAAGGATGTAAGTTTTAATTGATTGATTTTAATTATTGATTAACTTGATTTATTTCTAAAGTTAAGATTCAAACTGAAAACCCTAAGATTATCGATTCAAATTGAAAACTAAGTGTAGGGGATATTTCTATGTGCCTAAACTACTGATTTCAACAACCAACTTCAACATGCAATATCAAGATCAAACTCAAAGAAAAATCAGGTAAATCGCATAAAATAGTCAAACCGAGTCAAAATAACATCACAATCGTCTAGTTCATCTCAACCTAAGTAGTTTAAATGTTTAGCTACTTTTATTAATCAAGAACATAACTGAACAAAGTCTGAAAACAAAAGAATTCATGGTTCAAATCGAAAGAAATACGAAAAACTAATGTTTAATGAACCAATTACGCTTCAATCTCAAACCAAAGCTTCTGAGACCCTTGAACAACTTCAATTTGCTCCAAAATCGCCCTAAGCTGCTCCTTTGCTATAACAACCCTCCTAGAACCCTTAACTTGACCTTAAAACATCCTATTATACCCCGTACGCGAAAAACGGACCCGAAATACCTTTGTACTTAGAAAAATCAAGAAAAAAATTAGGGGTTTGTCGCGGGGCGCGACAAAGACCTCTTTGGTCTTTCGTGGGCCGCGAGGCATGGTGACTTGCCGGACAAACAAAGTCGACACGTGTTGCCACGTGTCAAGCCTATACTCGCTGACTGGTCGAGCCTAAATCCTAGTCTACACTCTCGCGTGCCGCGAGAGAGTAAGCTAAAGCTTACGCGGGCCGCGAGCCGCCTTTGAATTCGCCTATAAATAGGATCGATCAGCTTCATTTCAAATCGTTCAACTTTCTAAATTCTCTTTCAAATTCTCTAGTAGTAGAAGTAATACCCGTGCATAATACCCACTATAAAGCGAAGCTCTGTCTCGTTGTAAGTATTATAACCCTGCTATTACCCTACACGATCGATTTAGGATTCCGTAACGCATGTCGGCTCTGCCCAACTCGGTCGTTGGAGTTCTGTCTCGTGCGTACACCCGATTGATATAGGATTCCGTAATGCATGTCAAGGCTCTGCATGACTCAGTCATTGGAATTCTGTCTCGAGTTGTACGGTTAATGTGATGCCTCCACACGAGATGTCTCGCTAAAGTAACAGCCGCATGAAAACCGGGGTGCAGCTCAGGATCGAACCCCCCTCAGTGGGTTTATCACTATCATTGCCTAATATCCAACCCAATTTAACACAAGTTAGAATTGAACTTGAGTATTCATTGGAAAACCCAATCTCCTACCACTAGGCCACAAGATTTTGTGTGGATTTATAATGTTAACAAAAAAAAAATATTCTAATAATAAAAAAAAACAGAGAGCTTGACTTAATAAATGTTAGGAAAATTAAAAATAAAAAGAGTTCTGTCAAATACTTGTATTGATTCGCCGATCCAACTGCTCCAATTAATTTAAATGAAGACTATTTAGATTAAAAGTATGATATGTAACTCTATTTTGTATGGATCTATAATGTTAAACAAAAAAATTATTATAATAACAAACAAAATAGAGAGCTGGACTTAATAAATGTTAGGAAATTAAAAATAAAAAGAGTTCTGTCAGAAACTTGTATTGATTCGCCGATTCAACTGCTCCAATTAATTTAAATGAAGACGATTTAGATAGATGTCATGGGCTGCCATGGGCTGGGTGGGGTGGGGAGGATCATCGAATATATATAGGGAACCAAAGTGTATTTAAATGAAGACGATTTAGATAGATGTCATGGGCCGATTCAACTGCTCCAATTAATTTAAACAAAGTGTAGGAAACCGGTTCAAACGAACTGCGATTAACCTCATTCCAACGGTGTTAGAACCGGCTCGTCGAATCCTATTCAAATATATATAGGGATTAGCTTTCAGGGTTTAGAGTTTAATTTTAGGGTTTAGCTTTAGGGTTTAGTTTTAGGGGTTGGCATTAGTATTTAGGGTTTAGCTATAGAGTTTAGCATTTAGGGTTTAGTTTTAGGGTTTAGCCTTAGGGTTTAGCATTTAAGGTTTAGCTTTTATGGTTTATAATTTAGATTTTAGGGTTTAACCTAGAGTTTAGCATATGTTTAGCCTTAGGGTTTAGCTTTAGGGGTTAGAATTAGAGTTTAGGGTTTAGGTTTAAGGGGTTAGGGTTTCTGGTTAGGTTTCGACGAGCCGGTTTCAACGCCGCTGGAATGAGCTCAATTGAAGTTCGTTTGACCCGATTTCCTACACTTTGTAGGTTAAGATTGTTTTGTACCGGATCTTTACCCCCTATAAAAAAACCCAATATGTATATATAAAAAAATAATAGAGTATACCCATTAAAACACTAACATAGGTCCACTTACAAAACTATTCTTATGGTTTAATTAGTTATTAGCCCATTGGTATTAGGATTATATCTTTAGTGAGCCCAATACCCAACTTATTTTAAAAAATAATAACAAAACTAGTTTATATTATATGTTTCGTTAAGGCATAAGTGCACGTTTTTTCAAGCTCGAAAAGGGTACATGAATTCTCAGGGTCGGCCCTGATAGATGCGTAGCCTATGACAACTGGCACCAAACCGGTAATTTCCGTACATTTTAATTATTACTTGATGATTACAGTTATGTGCTTTAATGTCATCATTATCTGATTACATACAATACAAGTGAATTCATGCACGTTTCATACTACAAAATATTGCTTTATGCATTAACAACAGCGTTGCGTCAGAAATACTAGTAAACTCACCGGTAAAACACAATATGTCAACAACTATGCAGAAAGCAGTCAGACATTTGAACTGAGGCCTAGGTGTAGGTCCAATGACAAGAATACATTAAAACCCAAGAGTACATACAAGGGTTAACATATACACACTCCGAAAGCTAAAATACGCACTAAAAAGCATCTGAAACGCACTTTAAGTGCAGAATTTTACTAAATTCAGCTCAAATCAGCTTTTAAGCATATAAATATCATGCAGAAATTACGTTTCATTATTTAGAATACTTCCCCCAAGTGTAGGGAATTGAAAGGGTTACAAAAGATGCTTGAAGGATACTAAACGGTGCAATTTAGCACTTTAACGAACCGGTATTCAACCGAACAACCGGACTTTACCCGGAACACAAAAATATTGTCAAACACATTGTTTTTATTTTTTCTGGGCTAGTTAGGGACCCCGAACACCCTAACACACTATATATTTAGTAACACACCATAAGACACTAACTAAACACTTAACCTTCTAACTAACTTAGTTACTTACCAATTGCAACACAACTAAACCAACCCCCCCCCCCCCCAACCGGTTATGGATTAGTGGGACACCCCACTTGATTTTCTATGATTTAAAAATAAGATCATGTTAAGTATCTTGAAGACACTTAGACTAGAGGGTAATACAATGTTGGAGGATTTTCTATAAAACCACAAGACCTTCTCTCATTCTTATCATTCACACAACAAACACTTGCAACTCTCTCTCCCTCCTCTTGCTTGTTCGGCCAAGACCACACACAACCACCATCATCACCATCAAGTTTCTTTCATACAATATCTAGTGATCCAAGGGTGTTAGTGATCATACAAGTAAGCTCGGTGTGTTCGGAAGCTCAAGGACCTCTCCCGTCTTCTTTTATCCACCACATTTCTTCACTTGAACTTCCCTAGCCCTGAGCTAGTGGTAAGAACTTAGATCCTAGCATTTATCATCTTGTTTAAATGGTTAAAGTATGATTCATAATGTTAAATGTGAAGAACACCAAGAACCATGAACTTGAAACCTTAACATAAGCTTAAAATCATGAGAAATCATGATGTTCATGTCTTGTGATGCTTGTTGATTATTGTTTACACATGTAGTTAATGTTGACCATCATATGGTCTTGCTAGATCGTGATTAAAAACATGATCTAGCAAGATGAGAAAGTAGACTTGTTGAAGGATGATGGATCATCCACATAAAAATCCTGAACTTGGAAGACCACTTTGTTTTCTTGAAAAGTGATGACAAAGTAAGTTGTTAAACACATAGATCTAAATATTTGTGAATGATTTTTAAAGAAACCAAGTCTAAAATACAAGTTTCACTTAATCTTGGTTTTTAAACAAATAAACCTTATTTTTGGTGGTTAATAAAGTATGGAAATATGTAAGTAACAAGAAACATCCATGAAGAAACATTTTTAGAAAATATGATCTTAAGTTGTAAAGATCTAAATCCTTTAAGGATGATGTTTTTAAAAGATCAACCACACTTCAAAGGGTAACTAAACCCACTAAATAACATGGTAAGTTACTACAAGTTTTTACAAGAACTTCAAGTTCATGATATGGTGTGATTTACATGATTTTGGCTTATGATAGGTCTTGATTGTGTTGTTGATATTCTTGATGACTTAAAAGAAAATAAACACATGTTTTGAAAACATGGGAAACCTCCATTTTTAGGGGAAACTCTGCCAAAATTTTTATAAATTTTGACACTTAGAAAAATATAAGTTTTTGAGAAACTTATCCCCTAAAAATGTATCTCAAAGTATCTACCAAGGTTTCCCTAATTTTTGTGTTAAGAAATGATGATTTCTTCAGGAATAAAATTGATATTAAGTATGTATATTTTTGGAGAAAAATATATATATTTGTTGATCACAAAATGTTGTGCTAAATGTATGTAGTATGTATTATACTTGATAGTGTATTAGGACTTGAAAATACACTAAATACTTCTAAGGAGTGAAAATACAAAATTTCACATACAACATACAAGATACATAATTCGGGTGCAAAATACAAGAAACTTATATATATTTTTGAGAAAATAATATAAGTAAGACACTTAGTTAAAAATATAAATTATTTTTAACACAAGAATACATATACAAGAGATAGGGACTTGTACTTGTGCGATACAAGTCTAGTGACAAACGATAATAAAACACGTTTAGGTTACGACGCATTATAAGCAAAACCCGGTGAAGTTTACGACGCAAGGAACACAAAGTTGTGAGTTCATGCTCCCCCTTTTCTTTTAACTGTTTTCAGTTTTATAACTTCGAGGGTGAAATACATGTTACAAATACGACAATATTTATAAATGGTTCGGGGGTGAAATACATGTTACAAATACGACAATATTTATAAATGGTATGATACAAAAACAAGAGACACTCTTGGTGATAACTAGTACCAAGTATGATGTGTTTTGAGAAATGATACGAGAAATCGTGTCACGAATAGGGTACCATAAGCACCATTAATCGTGTACATACTTAGACCGCAGAACAAAAGGTTAGATCTAATGGATTTCAGGGCAGCCCCACTCTTGGTGACAACTAGTACCGAGTAGTGTTTTTGTGTCTCCGTCGTGAATCGACAACTAGAAAAATGCCTATGGTTTGGTGACTTCCTATGTCGTGTCACATGTTTATGGCTTTGCAACCCATTAACACTTGATACATACAAAAATACATGATTTATACAAGAATAAGTGACTAATACAAGATACATACCATGTTTTTCATACAAAGTATACAAACGTACATTACAAGAACTGCATGAATTCACACCAACATTATGTTGACGTTTTTCAAAACTTACATGTATTTCAGGTAACTAAAGTGGATGTGCGGGCGGTCTTACTCATGCTTGTGGATGTCGTTTATGTTTATCTTTTAATAAAGTTGTAAACTTTCAAGACAATGTTTTATGCTATCTCATGATGTAAACGCTAAACTTATGTTTTCAAATTATGGAATGTTTGGTATTTGATGTTATTTTTACGAGCATGTAGTATGTTTACCTTTCGTATGCAATGAGAACCTTTCATGATCACACCTCGTGCTTCCACCGCAGAAAGGGGTGTGACAGATTGGTATCAGAGCTGCGATTGTAGTGAACCAGGATTCCTTCTCGAGTCTAGTCTACAATCTCTAGGATCCTTTCACGAAAATGATTTTTAAAAAAGTTTTCATTGCATAAAACGTCCCGCGACATCCACTACCTGAAACTGTTTACCTAAGTCAAGAAAAGACACTACAGACTTAGGGTGCACAGAAGTAGCACTTGTCTTTAACTGAGAATTACTTGCAATTATGTGTGATAATTAGCATATACACATACTAGAAATAGAATACCACTAGTCTACGTAACTTTACCTGAAAACAATGGCCTATCGGAAGGAAGAAATACGAGGAGGAAACGAACTGTGCGGACTGTGCAAGGAGTTGCGTAATTATGGATGCATACATAATTATGGAATACAGTGCACAGAAACCACAGCAAGTCTTGTCACGTAGGGATTCCCTCGGTGCAAGAAAAGGTCAAACGTGAACACCAGCTTATTAAATACTCTGCTAGAGTAATAATTGTTTGATGTCACTTATGTGGTATATACCAGTGAATATATATACTACTACTGTCTAGTATAACGATATCAAACAAATGCCTAAACCTATTGTGTGGTGTTCTGTCAGAACATAGCACCCAGGAAAGCTGTGAACGCTCGTGATCAACCTCCTCCTCCCCCATTGCCAAGGACTGCTGAGGAGCTCAACGCTCTACTGGAAGAAAGGATCTCCGCTGCTATCGCCCACTACGAGGCGAACCGTACTCAAGACAGTGGAGGACCAAGCAATGCCAGGCGTAATGGGAATGGAGATTTGTCTGGGGGAAACGCAACTGAAGGCTGCACTTTCAAGCAGATTCTCGACAAGCCGGTTTCAACGCCGCTGGAATGAGCTCAATTGAAGTTCGTTTGACCCGGTTTCCTACACTGTGTAGGTTAAGATTGTTTTGTACCGGATCCTTACCCCCCTTTAAAAAAACCCAATATGTATATATAAAAAAATAATAGAGTATACCCATTAAAACACTAACATAGGTCCACTTACAAATCTATTCTTATGGTTTAATTAGTTATTAGCCCATTGGTATTAGGATTATATCTTTAGTGAGCCCAATACCCAATTTATTTTAAAAAATAATAACAAAATTAGTTTATATTATATGTTTCGTTAAGGCCTAAGTGCACGTTTTTTCAAGCTCGAAAAGGGTACATGAATTCTCAGGGTCGGCCCTGATAGATGCGTAGCCTATGACAACTGGCACCAAACCGGTAATTTCCGTACATTTTAATTATTACTTGATGATTACAGTTATGTGCTTTAATGTCAACATTATCTGATTACATATAATACAAGTGAATTCATGCACGTTTTATACTACAAAATATTGCTTTATGCATTAACAAGAGCATTGCATTAGAAATACTAGTAAACTCACCGGTAAAACACAATATGTCAACAACTCTGCAGAAAGCAGTCAGACATTTGAACTGAGGCCTAGGTGTAGGTCCAATGACAAGAATACATTAAAACCCAAGAGTACATACAAGGGTTAACATATAGACACTCCGGAAGCTAAAATACGCACTAAAAAGCACCTGAAACGCACTTTAAGTGCAGAATTTTACTAAATTAAGCTCAAATCAGCTTTTAAGCATATAAATATCATGCAGAAATTACGTTTCATTATTCAGAATACTTCCCCAAGTGTAGGGAATTGAAAGGGTTACAAAAGATGCTTGAAGGATACTAAACGGTGCAATTTAGCACTTTAACGAACCGGTATTCAACCGAACAACCGGACTTTACCCGGAACACAAAAATATTGTCAAACACATTGTTTTTATTTTTTCTGGGCTAGTTAGGGACCCCGAACACCCTAACACACTATATATTTAGTAACACACCATAAGACACTAACTAAACACTTAACCTTCTAACTAACTTAGTTACTTACCAATTGCAACACAACTAAACCAACCCCCCCCCCCCCAACCGGTTATGGATTAGTGGGACACCCCACTTGATTTTCTATGATTTAAAAATAAGATCATGTTAAGTATCTTGAAGACACTTAGACTAGAGGGTAATACAATGTTGGAGGATTTTCTATAAAACCACAAGACCTTCTCTCATGCTTATCATTCACACAACAAACACTTGCAACTCTCTCTCCCTCCTCTTGCTTGTTCGGCCAAGACCACACACAACCACCATCATCACCATCAAGTTTCTTTCATACAATCTCTAGTGATCCAAGGGTGTTAGTGATCATACAAGTAAGCTCGGTGTGTTTGGAAGCTCAAGGACCTCTCTCGTCTTCTTTTATCCACCACATTTCTTCACTTGAACTTCCCTATCCTTGAGCTAGTGGTAAGAACTTAGATCCTTGCTGATGCGTGTGAAGTGTTATATATATTAGGTGTATATTTTAAGCCCCTTTAACACTTATTTTAGCCAAGTTTTAAATTTATAAAACACGATATTTTACTAACACTAAACACACATATGGGCAAGTGCACCCATCGTGAGCGTAGTATAGTGTTGGTAAGATACCGAGGTCGTCCAAGGACACAAGAGCTTTTAATACCGGTTTATCCTCAACGTCTAATCAAAATAAAAAGTTTAGAAAAAGGTTTTTAAACTAAGAAAAATAAAAACTAACTAAAATGCTGAAAAGTAAAATAAAAAGAAAAACAGATAGACAAGATGAATAACTTGGTTCCGACTCGTATCTAGTGTAACCTTTGATTATTTCCGCACTTTTGCACATAATTAAGAGATTATCTTAGTTATTGTAGTAGGCCCCTCTTTTGAAGGTGACGTTACCCTCACCCCAGTAGTTTGAGTCAGCAAGGATACAATCCTAAAAGGGTGGATTATTGGAAGATAATGAATTAAGTTATTAATGCAATATTATGGTAGGCCCTTCTTTTGGAGGTGACGTTACCCTCGACTAAGTAGTCTGAGTCAGCAGGGATACAGTCCTAAATAGCCGGGTTATAGTATTAATAGTAGTTAACTTATGAGGGGGTCAAAGAGTTTGGACCCCCGCCATCCAATACCGTGAAGTATTGAAGGAGGTCCTACTAAATTTGACCCAGGTCCATTGCAGGACCTCTAAACGCTGAACAATGGCAAGACCTTTACCAAACCGTTCCCTTAACCCCCGACCAGGTAGCCAACATACCTCCATATAGACCGTGGAGATATGAATGGTGAAAATCTCTTTATTTTATATAGACAGTAAAATAATGCCAAGACACCACGGACAAACGATAAAGAAAGATCACCTTCAACATAAGTAACTAGTTATTAAAGTCATTAATACAAAACCAAATAAAAAGTGCAAAAGATTAGAAATAAAAAGTATTAAACTAGACACTTTGTCTTCACCAAGTGATGTAAGAGACTTAGGTAAACATGGCCTTGATTGTCAAGAACTCTTACGATCAATCTTGGATCCCGAGACGACTCACACACTCTACGATGGACAATGGATGATGGTGGTGGATGATGGTGTTATGGTGGTGGTGGGTGGTGGGTGAAGTGTTAGAGAGGTGGTGTGCCAAGGGATGGTTTGAGCTTGAGCCAAGCACTCCTATTTATAGGCTGAACAGAAGCTCGGGCACGGCCCCGTGTCCAGTGGGCACGGCCCAGTGTCCACATCCTCTCTTTCTTCATTAAATGCAGCTTTGTCTTATTAGTTGACCATGCCCCCGTGTCCGCTGAGCACGACCCCGTGTGCAGAAGAATCTTTATACTATGAAGATTTGCCTAGATTGTGCGAACCTTATAGTTGACCACGGCCCCGTGTCCGCTGAGCACGGCCCCGTGGTGGGCAATAGAAGCTTCTACCACTTTGTCTTTTCTGCTGACACTTGGGCACGCCCCCGTGCTGGCTGAGCACGGGGCGTGTTCAGGCCTCTGATCTCTTGTTTTGCTTGGGAAGATGCTGTTGTGGGGTCGGGCACGCCATGTCTTGCTCCTTTTCTTGTATTTATGTTAGATTTTGGTGTCTTTTTGCTTCTTTTGTTAATTTGAGCTCATTTAATCCTGAAAATACAAAAGGAAGACAAAAGCACACTTTTTCCAACATTAGTACTAAAAAATGGTTAGTTTTATGCCTTATTTGATGAAATTTATATGTTAATATTTGAACACATCAAATACCCCCACACTTGAATCTTTGCTTGTCCTCAAGCAAAACTCTTTAATATGTGGCTATTTACACTCCCAAATGGAATGGGTAGAAAAGAAGGTTTTGGGCTTGCCGTAGAGTGTCGGGATTTCCAAGATTCTTTATTTAATTTTATTTTTATTTATTTACAATCCTATTCTTCATGATTTATTAAAAACTTTTCATAAGATAAATTACTTATTAGGGCATAACATGCCTTTGTAAAATTCTATTTATATACAAGTTCACATACCTCACGGGGATCACTCAACACTCGGCCGAATATGTATTTTTGTGGATCACTCGAGAGCGGCATGGAACTTACTCCTACCATAGGCTTGCCAAGCAATCAATCCTCCTCCTTTTTAACTTATATACCTTTGTAAATATCAAGACGACTTTGTGGGTTAAGGGTTAGGCTTGGGTTAAAGGTAGGTGGTTGGGTTGGTGGTTAGTGGTTAGTAGAAAAAGGGCGAAAAGCGTAACAAGTGTCGGTTTTCGTAAGACTTTCTATAACTTTTATTTTGATAAAGCTATTTATTCAAACAAAGTTATTTTTTTGATGAACTTGTTTGTTTATTTTCTTTTGCTTCATCATCAACAAAATAATTTTTTTTTTGAAAAGTCATATGAAGAACCAAACTTGTTACTAAAACAAAGGGTTAAAAATGAAAAAGGTTTTGGTGTGTAAAAAGGGTTTTTGGTTTGGGTTATGAAATGAAAAGGTTTAGGCTCAAAGGGGCTAACTAGGGGGATTTTGGGTAGGTGGTAAAAAAAAAAGGAAAATAATGGTGTAGAAATAAAAAGGTTAGTCCTAATGCCTCCATCATTTACTTACTCGGGTTTAAGTTGGTAAGGATTGGGAATGTATCGTCATGGCAAGTTCTAGAGTCATAAGAACCAAGCGGCTATTCACACAAGAAACGAAAAATGAGCATTTAGTCAAATGATATGTAAGTGTATGCTCAATAAAGGCTCAAAACTCACTTTTGTGGGAATGGGTTTTTATATGATCAAGTATATATAATCAAATTTTAACTAAGCTTGTCATGCCTTTTCATAATTTTCTTATGTTGGTTCTTTTTATCACGACGCTATCGGTTGTAAATTCGTAAAAATATAACCTTTTTAAGAACTTGAATTTCCCGAGTTAAACCTAGACAAGTAAAAAAATGAAAAATTTTTGAAAAAAATTTGGGGTGATTAGCGGTTCCAATAGAGTTTTGTGTAAGGCTTGTATTTAGGACTTGCGAGATTCAAGGGTTTAGCATCCCCCCCACACTTAAATTACACATTGTCCTCAATGTGTCCCAAAAATAAGTTTTTAGGTTGATTGAATGTGTAAAAAGGTGTAAAAAGCAAAAAAAATTGTGTTACTGGGCGCTGAACACGGCCCCGTGTGATCCGGGCACGGCCCCGTGTTCAAGTGCTAGTGACAAAATTGAAACAAGAGAAACAGAAGTCTGGACACGGGGGCGTGTTAGGTGAACACGGCCCGTGTCCAGTTACCTGAACTGGGTCTTTTTCTGCAGACTGTGCAGCACGGGGCCGTGTTGGGTGGACACGGCCCGTGCCGAGCTTATTGTAAATGAAGAAATTTGTCGGACGGTTCTGTTTTTCTATATGGAGTGCTGGTTCAAGTTTCCCTTGCATCCTTTGCCATCTCAAGTGTGTTTTATTCATTTCAACACCATTCATAACACCAATTTAACTAAAACCATCATTCATTAATCATAGAGAGAATTACATAACAGTCCTAAAAAATGAAAAATAAAGTAGAAAATAAAAGTTAAGGGTCCTAATATTAAATAGGTCAAGTGATCCGTAAAATCTTCCTAAGGAGTTCTACTTCTTCAATAAGAACCAAAATTCCGGAAATAGATTTCCGGTTTAAAAGACTTGTAGAGCTCCAAGCCGAACGGTGTTCCTAAGATGTTGCTAGAGCCATTCTTCTATCTCCCTCGGGAGAAGGGAGGCGGCTTCATGTTCCTCGACATCTTGAGGAGGAGGAGCGACACCCACCGGAACCCCTTGTAGTATGTCTCGAGGAGGTTCCGGATGTAGGGCGTACCATTCGGCCGGAATGATGACTTTCGGCAGCACATTCCATGCCCTTTGGGTGATAATCGGTACCAAAGGAGGAGAGGCGAGAATGTTCAACCTTTGGTGCAAAAGGTTGACCTCCCGGAGACATCCTTCTAGTCCCACCGTCAAATGATTAATGCGGTCGACCAAAGCCTCTTCCACACTTGTTACTTCATCAAGGGCTTCTCTTAAGGCGTAAACATAGTTTACAAGATAATCCTCAACCGTAGATGACCTTCTCCCCTGCCTGTTGTTCCTGGAATGTGACGAAGAGTTTCCGCTTGTTCTGCTTGCCATTCTGAGAAAACATGCCGAAAAGAGTTCAATCCTATGGGTCCAGTACTTCGGACACGGCCCCGTGTTCACTGAACACGGCCCCGTGTTCAGATATCTGCAGGATTTATGGACAAGGAATCTTGGGGTTTCAAATTGTTTTTATGATTTTTGAAACATTTTTGAACTTAAACAACTTAAAACATTGTTATAAAACTTATTTTTATCAAGATTCCATGAACAAAAATCTAACAAACATCTCAATAAGGCTTGAAACTATAGAAGGTTCAAGCTTTAATGGAAGTATGAAGAAAATTGAAGAAGATGAAAGTGGATAAAAGAGGAAAGGACAAGAAGATAGTTGAGAAACTTCTTTTAGAAAATACCTAGGATGGTATGTGAGAATATTCCTCAAATCTTTGTCCCTGGAATGGTTCAAATGTGCAGGATTCTTGGCTGCATTTATAGAAAACGACAGCACGTTACGCACGGCCCCGTGTCGGCTGGACACGGCCCCGTGTGCAGATGGAATCCTGACACATTTTTGTCCGCATTCTGACAAAATCAGAAGAGAATCTTTTGGGTGGACACGGGGGCGTGTTGACCTGGACACGGCCCCGTGTCTAGAAGCTGTCTTAATGATGATTTCTTCAAATTTCAAGGAATTTTCCCGGATCAGGTGGTTCCTTACTGGATGGAACAACCCCAAAGTGCCTAAGATACCTTAATTGATCTAGATTAAGACGAGAACGCAAGAGGTTGTCGGTGAGGGTGATTCCTATGCTATATGTAGGTGGACAAGTCCAACCCTTTTCCGAGCTCTCGTTAAAGAAGGTGTATGTCGAATCGCTCAGGTCTATGTATGCATCGAACAGGGACGACTATCGCTCAAGTCCTCACTAGAGTTAGAAGTATCATTGGAAACAATGAATTTGTTTGAATGCGTTTCCAACCTTTCTTCTAGGTTATCGTCTTGGAGAAGATTTTTGAGGTCTCCCCTAAGTTCTTCTAACCAATTAAAAATTAGATCTTCTAGTTGAAATAATTCGTCGAGAAGCATTTCTCCTAGAATATCCGGTTGGGCGCATTCGAGGGAGCGATAGGGATTATTTTTACTTTCGCCCCTCTTAAGGATACTAGGGAATGATGGGTCTATATAGTGGGGTTTATAATTTAGAAAAAAACATTCTAATTCTTTATGGTTACCACCACATAGTACCATAAGAGTGCCGAAAGTAAAAAGTATCAGTATCACTCATGTTTTTGTTAGAAATTACCAACCGTCGGGATCTTACGGTTCTATTTTCAGTAACTGAAACTTGGGCACGAGGGCGTGTTGAGTGGGCACGGCCCCGTGTTCAGCTTACTGTCTGACTTAAAACAGGATTGCCAGTTCCAATGACTGGGCACAGGGCGTGTTCAGCGGGCACGGCCCGTGCTGAGTTCTGCAGAAGCTGAAAAATAAAAAAAAATCCTAAAAAAAATGAAAAATAAGAAAAACGATTAGGCCGCTGATTCCTAACTTTCTTAAAATCCTTGTGTCCCCGGCAGCGGCGCCAAAAACTTGATGTTTGTGAAGTGTTATATATATTAGGTGTATATTTTAAGCCCCTTTAACACTTATTTTAGCCAAGCTTTAAATTTATAAAACACGATATTTTACTAACACTAAACACACATATGGGCAAGTGCACCCATCGTGAGCGTAGTATAGTGTTGGTAAGATATCGAGGCCGTCCAAGGACACAAGAGCTTTTAATACCGGTTTATCCTCAATGTCTAATCAAAATAAAAAGTTTAGAAAAAGGTTTTTAAACTAAGAAAAATAAAAACTAACTAAAATGCTGAAAAGTAAAATAAAAAGAAAAACAGATACACAAGATGAATCACTTGGTTCCGACTCGTATCTAGTGTAACCTTTGATTATTTCCGCACTTTTGCACATAATTAAGAGATTATCTTAGTTATTGTAGTAGGCCCCTCTTTTGAAGGTGACGTTACCCTCACCCCAGTAGTTTGAGTCAGCAAGGATACAATCCTAAAAGGGTGGATTATTGGAAGATAATTAATTAAGTTATTAATGCAATACTATGGTAGGCCCCTCTTTTGGAGGTGACGTTACCCTCGACTAAGTAGTCTGAGTCAGCAGGGATACAGTCCTAAATAGCCGGGTTATAGTATTAATAGTAGTTAACTTATGAGGGGTTCAAAGAGTTTGGACCCCCGCCTTCCAATACCGTGAAGTATTTAAGGAGGTCCTACTAAATTTGACCCAGGTCCATTGTAGGACCTCTAAACGCTGAACAATGGCAAGACCTTTACCAAACCGTTCCCTTAATCCCCGACCAGGTAGCCAACATACCTCCATATAGACCGTGGAGATATGAATGGTGAAAATCTTTTATTTTATATAGACAGTAAAATAATGCCAAGACACCTCGGACAAACGATGAGGAAAGATCACCTTCAACATAAGTAACTAGTTATTAAAGTCATTAATACAAAACCAAATAAAAAGTGCAAAAGATTAGAAATAAAAAGTATTACACTAGACACTTTGTCTTCACCAAGTGATGTAAGAGACTTAGGCAAACATGGCCTTGATTGTCAAGAACTCTTACGATCAATCTTGGATCCCGAGACGACTCACACACTCTACGATGGACAATGGATGATGGTGGTGGATGATGGTGTTATGGTGGTGGTGGGTGGTGGGTGAAGTGTGAGAGAGGTGGTGTGCCAAGGGATGGTTTGAGCTTGAGCCAAGCACTCTTATTTATAGGCTGAACAGAAGCTCGGGCACGGCCCCGTGTCCACATCCTCTCTTTCTTCATTAAATGCAGCTTTGTCTTATTAGTTGACCACGCCCCCGTGTCCGCTGAGCACGACCCCGTGTGCAGAAGAATCTTTGTACTATGAAGATGTGCCTAGATTGTGCGAATCTTATAGTTGACCACGGCCCCGTGTCCGCTGAGCACGGCCCCGTGGTGGGCAATAGAAGCTTCTACCACTTTATCTTTTCTGCTGACACTTGGGCACGCCCCCGTGCTGGCTGAGCACGGGGCGTGTTCAGGCCTCTGGTCTCTTGTTTTGCTTGGGAAGATGCTGTTGTGGGGTCGGGCACGCCATGTCTTGCTCCTTTTCTTGTATTTATGTTAGATTTTGGTGTCTTTTTGCTTCTTTTGTTAATTTGAGCTCATTTAATCCTGAAAATACAAAAGGAAGACAAAAGCACACTTTTTCCAACATTAGTACTAAAAAAGGGTTAGTTTTATGCCTTATTTGATGAAATTTATATGTTAATATTTGAACACATCACTTGCATTTATCATCTTGTTTAGATGGTTAAAGTATGATTCATAATGTTAAATGAGAAGAACACCAAGAACCATGAACTTGAAACCTTAACATAAGCTTAAAATCATGAGAAATCATGATGTTCATGTCTTGTGATGCTTGTTGATTATTGTTTACACATGTAGTTAATGTTGACCATCATATGGTCTTGCTAGATCGTGATTAAAAACATGATCTAGCAAGATGAGAAAGTAGACTTGTTGAAGGATGATGGATCATCCACATAAAAATCATGAACTTGGAAGACCACTTTGTTTTCTTGAAAAGTGATGACAAAGTAAGTTGTTAAACACATAGATCTAAATATTTGTGAATGATTTTTAAAGAAACCAAGTCTAAAATACAAGTTTCACTTAATCTTGGTTTTTAAACAAATAAACCTTATTTTTGGTGGTTAATAAAGTATGGAAATATGTAAGTAACAAGAAACATCCATGAAGAAACATTTTTAGAAAATATGATCTTAAGTTGTAAAGATCTAAATCCTTTAAGGATGATGTTTTTAAAAGATCAACCAGACTTCAAAGGGTAACTAAACCCACTAAATAACATGGTAAGTTACTACAAGTTTTTACAAGAACTTCAAGTTCATGATATGGTGTGATTTACATGATTTTGGCTTATGATAGGTCTTGATTGTGTTGTTGATATTCTTGATGACTTAAAAGAAAATAAACACATGTTTTGAAAACATGGGAAACCTCCATTTTTAGGGGAAACTCTGCCAAAATTTTTATAAATTTTGACACTTAGAAAAATATAAGTTTTTGAGAAACTTATCCCCTAAAAATGTATCTCAAAGTATCTACCAAGGTTTCCCTAATTTTTGTGTTAAGAAATGATGATTTCTTCAGGAATAAAATTGATATTAAGTATGTATATTTTTGGAGAAAAATATATATATTTGTTGATCATAAAATGTTGTGCTAAATGTATGTAGTATGTATTATACTTGATAGTGTATTAGGACTTGAAAATACACTAAATACTCCTAAGGAGTGAAAATACAAAATTTCATATACAAGATACATAATTCGGGTGCAAAATACAAGAAACTTATATATATTTTTGAGAAAATAATATAAGTAAGACACTTAGTTAAAAATATAAATTATTTTTAACACAAGAATACATATACAAGAGATAGGGACTTGTACTTGTGCGATAGAAGTCTAGTGACTAACGATAATAAAACACGTTTAGGTCACGACGCATTATAAGCAAAACCCGGTGAAGTTTACGACGCAAGGAACACAAAGTTGTGAGTTCATGCTCCCCCTTTTCTTTTAACTGTTTTCAGTTTTATAACTTCGAGGGTGAAATACATGTTACAAATACGACAATATTTATAAATGGTATGATACAAAAACAAGAGGCACTCTTGGTGATAACTAGTACCAAGTATGATGTGTTTTGAGAAATGATACGAGAAATCGTGTCACGAATAGGGTACCATAAGCACCATTAATCGTGTACATACTTAGACCGCAAAACAAAAGGTTAGATCTAATGGATTTCAGGGCAGCCCCACTCTTGGTGACAACTAGTACCGAGTAGTGTTTTTGTGTCTCCGTCGTGAATCGACAACTAGAAAAATGCCTATGGTTTGGTGACTTCCTATGTCGTGTCACATGTTAATGGCTTTGCAACCCATTAACACTTGATACATACAGAAATACATGATTTATACAAGAATACGTGACTAATACAAGATACATACCATGTTTTTCATACAAAGTAAAAATTTTGGTGAAATGTGAGAGTTTGTAAAAAAAATAAAAGAAAAGGGTGGTTTATATAGGGTAAATTTTTTTTTTTTTTAAAAGTTAAATTTTAAAGTTTTTAAAAATAAATGTGGTTGTCAAAAGGCTAATACCCACGTCAATTGAAACGTGCCACATCAACGCGAATTTGGTCTCAACGTCTATGGGATTTCTACTGCCGAATGACCCACGCCCTCCTCCACGCAGTTGTCGGGCTGGTGTGCACAACGTTGACAAGCTTTCACGCAAAACACTCACACCGTGTGGTCTAAGGATAACTGGGTTGTGAACGTCGAAAACATTGCAACGAATTTTCATGATTTGATATCTACGAGTCATAGTTCCTTTGATATATTGTTTTTTTATAAAAAAATAAAATAAAATAATAATCATCACAAAAGTCTTTGTTTCTTATATAAATCTTTCTATACTAATAAACAAAAATCCTTTTTGGACACGTGTCATTCTCTGGTAATTTCTCACCCTTATTTTTTTATTTATCTCTTTTATTAAATAATAATAATAATAATAATAATAATAATAATCAATTTAACTAAATCTATTTATCTCGTTTGTTTTCATAATCTGAAATCGGTTTCTTTTTTAACTCTAAAGTTTCAATCTTTGGCAATTTAAGTCTAAAGTTTCAATTTGTGGTATTTTAACCTCTTTGATTAATTTGATTTTTCACTTCTAATTTCAAAAGTTTTCATCTTTTGCAATTTAACCCCTTTATTTTTTTTTTTACTTTCAACCGAAAGCTTTTTATCTTTTATAATTTAATCTCAACACTTTTTTTACTTTCAACTTTAGTCTCTTATATACTTTTCATCTTTCATAAGTTTTCCGTTTAACGTGTCGTTCTAAATTTCCGAGTTAACACGCCGCAACGTGCGTGCGGGGTTCAACGTTTTTTCATCTATATATTTCCTGTTTGACATGTCTGTCGCAGCGCGTCTATTTTTCCCCGTTTGATAGGTCTGTCGCAATGTGCGAGTCATATATCGACTTAGTTATTTTTTTCTCGGTTTTACACACAGACTCGTGGTCATGTGAGAAACATTTGCCTTTCATCTAACATGATATATAACTAATGAATCCCCCGCCGCATTGCGGCGGGTGGTAATTCTAGTATAAATATAAATAAAAATCAAATATAAATAGATAAAATAAAATGCTAGTTTCGTGTTAAGATTATAAAAAGATAAAAGAAAAATCAAAAGTCTTTGTTTCTTATATAGTATAGACTAGAATGGATTCTCCTTCCACGATGCGGTGGGAACAGAACACTTAATTGGCAAAAAGCATAGTAAGTAAGCAATATACGCACAACAAAATATCTATACATTGATTGAAAGGTTTTTTTTGGTAGTATGTTTAGGCTACTAAAGACGATTTAACTTCAAAATTTCATGTGTATTAACAAAGGCTCGTATTATTCGCACACCTTGGGGGTTAAATCGACACCCTTAATACGCATCGTATAGGCCTATACGATGCGTATTGAGGTGGGTTCAAACTTCTATGTCTGCCAAAGGCTGCCATTGTCCCCTACCAAAAAGTAATACGCATCGTATAGGCCTATACAATGCGTATTGAGGGTGTCGATTTAATTTTTTAATTTTTGCAAGGTAACTTCCTGTCATGCGGTAGCTTTCCGTCACGCGAACGAAAAAGCAGCACTTTGGACATTTGTTGGTCTTCAAACATCTAGGAAACATTATTTGAGAATACCCCTGAATTTATCGAAGCTGTAGAATGAGATCCTCCACTGTTGGGTTATCATCTTTCAACCCCATTTTCCCTAAAAAAAAATTATCGAGTTTGTTTTTCAACGTGGATGTAATGCAATGATTTCTCTCAATTGAATAGACAAACACTTGATTTGTCTCGTTGAAGATCAGCTCCTGTTGGTCAAAGGGGATATGTTCCTTGGTATTTTGAGCTTGACGCTGCCAACAATGTCTGAGCCTTTGACATCAAGTGGCACGATCTTACCCGTGTCGGTCTTGACTAAATTGCAATAAAAAACACACACAAAGATTCAAGTAAACTGAAGCATTAAATCAAAATACACACACACTTATCAACATGGGGTTGAAAGATGATAACCCAACAGTGTCCAAAGTGCTGTTTATTTTGGTATCATTACATTTTTGTACCATTTAAGACTAACTGTAATTTGACTACAACTTTCTCTCTCAAACCTTTCTAAAAGTAGAAAAAAATAAAATATTAACAACTAACAAAGATCAAAAAACAAAAGAAGAAAGTGTTCCTCTTTATCGATTATGTTTTTCAACGGGGATGTAATGCAATGATTCATCTCAATTGAATAGACCGACACTTGCTTCATATGACTCACTTGAATCGTCTCGGATGTAATAACAGTACGTTTAGCATCAGTGCCTGCTTGAAAAAACTGCAATTGGAATTGATCTTGGAACAACACACTCTTGTTACCATATGACACATGATAAAAGCGCTTCTCTAGACAATCTGGGATTATGTTCCGTAAATTGGTGACCGTATATTTGCTTCAAGATTTACGTCTGATGTCCAAGTTTCCCATAGTCACAAACGATCACGGTTTGTATTTCGCATAGCCACCGTTTCGGTAGTAAAAAAAGGTTGCGGTTTGCAGATTCAATCTTCATTGCTTCATTAAAATTAATAAGGCGGTCTCTTTGCTTCGTCCACTAGAACTATTTGTGTATGCATTCTATTGGTACTGAACAACAGAACCAGGTTCTCAAAACAAGGATCGTTCTAATAGATTAAAGAGAATAAACCCTCATTCCAACCAATTGTGGGTTAATAGATTCCGAAGCTGTTATTTCAGTTATTTCTGTTGATCCACAAATTCCAACAAATTGTGTCTAATGCAAGGATCTTCGAATGCGGTGTGTACGTTAAATACAGTTCACCGCTTTTTTAGTTGCTTCTCTTGTTCCAAATGCAACTATGAATATTGAATGTGCAAACTGAAACATCTTGACACGATATAATTGCAAGACCGTTTGTCAGGTTTCCAATGCTCACACAGTAGAAGAACCCGACACGTCTTCATGTTACAGAGAATGTTCTCGAAATTGAAGATTCAATCTTCATTGGTTCATTAAAATTAACAAGGCGGTCTATTTGCTTCGTCCACTAGAACTATTTGTGTATGCATTCTTTTGTTAGTTAAAGCGCTAATGAGGCGCCATTAGAAGAAGTACCCAAACACTCTCTCTCTCTCCTCAGCTATACAACTGGTTCATCTGGGTTTCTTAAATCGGATTTTCACTTAGGGTTTTTATTATTTGATCAATGGAAGTTGAAATCGACATAAAGGACATCATTGATTCAGTCGCAAACAAAACCAAACACGATCAGGTATCGGAGAACGTGTACTTAAAAAATTCGGTTACGTTTTTCAACAGGGATGTAATGCAATTGGAATTGATCTTGGAACAATATACTCTTGTTACCATATTGTTCGTCCACTAGAACTATTTGTGTATGCATTCTTTTGGTAGTTAACGACTTATGTTGAAGGTATACGTCATAAAACGATTCGTATTAAACTTTGAATCAGGTTGTTAATTTTAATGAAGCAATGAAGATTGAATTTGGAAACCGCATCCGTCTTCTGTGATGATTCGAAACATTCCGAATAACTAGCAGAAGAACCCGACACGTCTTCTGCTAATTACTCTTTTCAGCATCCATTTTTCCTTTTCCTTCAATTTCGAGAACATTCTCCCTAACATGAGAAACGAAAGAGATTTCGAGCAGTTCGTCGATAACATGTGACATGTGTCTATTCCAGTGGTCCCGGTACTATTTGTGTATGCATTATTTTGGTAGTTAATAAAACGAAAGCTATCAACGCAGGGATGGGTACATAACCCAATATGTCTTCCTGAATCTGAAAGTTAACTTTGAATTATAAAACCCAGCTAGGGTTTAGAATGGTATCTTTGCTTCGTCCACTAGAACTTGACAACTGTGATAGCTTATTAAAAGTATAAATCACCTCCAATCATTTCCGGCTCAAATCACACACTATAAAGTTTAAACTTATCGTGTGTTGCAGTTTGGAAAGATAACCGAATAGAGATTTGAATAACAAACTGTGGAGAACTTATTTGCGTTATCCATCAACATAAGCTAAAATACTCTAAAATTAACAAGGCGGTCTCTTTGTTGAGTACTGATTATTGAAAAGATTTGTTGAAATCGAAAAAAGAGTAAAAAAGATGAATTGAGGCGTCCATTAGGAACAAGAAGTCCAACAATCCGTTCATTATCTGTTGTTGTCTAAAACAATATGAATGCACGGAACGAATTTGACAACTATGGAGCGTTGGGTATATTCGAAACCAACTAAAATACGTTGGGTATATTTGAAACCAACTAAAATACGTTGGGTATATTCGAAACCAACTAAAATACGTTAAAATACGCTAAAATACCCTAAAATACGTTAAAATACGTTAAAATACCCTAAAATACCCTAAAATACATTAAAATACCATAAAATACCATAAAATACGTTAAAATATGTTAAAATACGTTAAAATACCCTAACTTACGTTACAATACGTTAACTTACGTTACAATACGTTAAAATACGCTAAAATGCGTAACAATACCCTAAAATAGGTTAAAATAAGCTAAAATACGTTAGAATACGCTCAAATACATCAAAAATACTATTAAATACGCAACAATATGTTAGAATACTTCAAAATACGCAAAAATACGTCAAAGTACGCGACTAACGATATTTACACACACGTATACATATAACAAGGCACTATGGAGTCCAAGTGGATTTCAAACAAAACTGTACGTAATCATTGAATACGATATTCGCACACAACCGAACGGCACCGAAACGACTTATGTTGAAGGTATACGTCATAAAACGACAAAATATGCGAAAGTTCGGCAAAAAACGAGATGTATACGCGTCGAACCGAGGGAAACACGATAAAACTAAATTTGAAATAATGCCCAATACGATCGCATAGGCCTATGTCGTATCGTATATCAGCTTAATACGCATCGTATAGGCCTATACGATGCGTATTAAACTTTGAATTTTCTTAAAAATACCCCTGAATTTATCAGAAAAACAGGGGTATTTCAGTAAATTCATCGTTCAATATGCATCGTATAGGCCTATACGATGCGTATTGAACTATAAATTTCTCAAAAATGTTTTTCAAATCAAGAGTTCCATCATTACAACCACTTGTTTTCAACGGGGATGTAATGCAATGATTCCTCTCAATTGAATAGACAGACACTTGCTTCATAGGACTCACTTGAATCGTCTCGGAAGTACTGAACAACAGAAATAACAGCTCCAGTTTCATCAGCTGCATCGTTTACCGTCGAATGCATCCTTATTTTTGTAAATCGCACAAACAAGCATGCCTTGAACGAGTCTAGAACACTCGTAATCCTCAACCGGCTTTGAAACCGGACGGAATCTACGATGAAACTGTTCGATTTCACGGTGAGTGGAGAAATTACAAGTTTTTAATAAAATTTCATTCTGCTGTGAACTTGTTCTCTATGAAATGTCTCACTTAACAAGAGAAGCAACTAAAAAAGTGGTGAACGGTATTTAACGTACACACCGCATTCGAAGATCCTTGAAGTACTGAATCAACATAAATAACTGAAATAACAGCTTCGGAATCTATTAACCCACAATTTGTTGGAATTTGTAGACAGACACTTGCTTCATAGGACTCACTTGAATCGTCTCGGAAGTGCTGAACAACAGAAGGATGAGATATCGGCAGTTAGCTCGAAGAAGTTTCTCTCAATCAGGTGTGCCAATAGATTCTCCCTTTTAACAATGTCCTGTTAATTGTTGGAAATTTGTGGATTTCGGTTGGTTCAGACAGACATAATTTGTTTTCAAGGGGGATGTAATGCAATGAGTCATCTCAATTGAATAGACAGACACTTGCTTCATAGGACTCACTTGAATCGTCTCGGAAGTACTAAACAACAGAAGGATGAGATATCGGCAGTTAGCTCGAAGAAGTTTCTCTCAATTAGGTGTGCCAATAGATTCTCCCTTTTAACAATGTCCTGTTAATGGTTAGAAATTTGTAGATTTTGGTTGGTTCAGACAGACACAATTTGTTTTCAAGGGGGATGTAATGCAATGATTACTCTCAATTGAATAGACAGACTCTTGCTTGATAGGACTCACTTGAATTGTCTCGGAAGTACTGAACAACAGAAGGATGAGATATCGGTAGTTACGAGATTCTTCGAGAATTAGAAAAGGAGAAAATACGGAAGGCAAGGGTATGAGTCTGAGTCCATTGTGGTTCGTGTCAGGTTTGTATTTCCCATAGCCACCGTTTCCGTAGTAAAAACAGTTGCGGTTTTCCACATTCAAACTTCATTGCTTCATTATAATTAATAATGCGGTCTCGATTGAAGATGTAATTGCAAGACTGTTTGTCGGGCTTCCAATGCTCACACAGGGTGATAAACAATGCTGATATTGAACGGATTATTGAACCAAGAAATTCATTAGACTGCCGCAGATGAAGTCAAATGTGATCAAACTTGGACATCAGACGTAAATCTTGAATAAACGGAACATAATCCCAGATTGTCTAAAGAAGCGCTTTTATCATGTCTGATCCAGAGGTCGGTCTCGGGTGGGCATAAGATCCGTGGGCCCTATTGTCGGATTATTGAACCAAAATAGTCATTGAACTGCCGCAGATGAAGTCAAATGTGATCAAACTTGGACATCAGACGTAAATCTTGAAGAAACGGAACATAATCCTAGATTGTCTAAAGAAGAGCTTTTATCATGTGTGATCCAGAGGTCGGTCTCGGGTGGGCATAAGATCCGTGGGCCCTATTTTCGGATTATTGAACCAAGATAGTCATTGGATTGCCGCAGATGAAGTCAAATGTGATCAAACTTGGACATCGGACGAAAATCATGAAGAAACGGAACATAATCCCAAATTATCTAAAGAAGCGCTTTTATCATGTGTGATCCAGAGGTCGGTCTCGGGTGGGCATAAGATCCGTGGGCCCTATTATCGGATCTATGACTCCATGGAAGATATGATTAAGGTAAGCGTGTCGTATCATGTGTCATAAAATGGAACATAATCCCAGATTGTCTAAAGAAGCGCTTTTATCATGAATGTTTCGAATCATCATAGAAGACGTATCGGGTGAGTTGTGGTTGATTTATAGGAGGAGGTTATGAAACGAATATATGTTTACGTGAATTTAAAGGACAATACTGACAGAGGTGCTGGTCTTTTCTCCCACTATGCAAACTTGAAAAATCTCACCATAACACATCTAATATGACACATGATAAAAGCGGGTCTTTAGACAATCTGGGATTATGTTCCATAAATTGGGAACCACATATTCGTGTGTAAAAGCTTGGAAAGATGAATGAATAGAGATCTGTATATACACCCTTGTTATTTGTTTACCACATGAAACATGATAAAAGCACTTCTTTAGATAATCTGTCACACCCTGACGTTTGCGAAAGCGTGATTATGTGTGACTTTCTTAATATCATTGCATTCAATCATAACAACAACTATATGATCAAAAAGCATAGATGATCATCCATTAAATTAAGTTAGAAACATCACAACATCATTGTTTGAACATGACTCCAAATTTAAGTTTTACAAACCATGTGAATTGTTTAGAGTTCCTAAAGGACTCATCAAAAGACTTTAAATAAAATCAGGCTTTGGTAGATGTGTCTCGTCCAGGAATAAGACACACTAACCAAACCCTAAGACAACGGAGGACATCCTTTATTCTTAACGCAGCTTGAAACATCCAACGCCCTCCAGATCCACTATTAATTCCCTGAAATACATGTAGTTTTAAAAACATCAACAAAAGTTGAGTGAGTTCATGTGTTTGTTTGTGTGTACGAATAAACCTTTGATATCATTGTATGTATGTTTTGTAAATCCCGGTATGAAAGCAAAATAAGGAAAAACATCGATTAATGGTTTGCAAGGCCATTAACATGCATGCAACGGCGTAGGAAGGCTCAAACCTAGCATATTTTGTACCGGGCCTCCGGCTGTAAGACATAGTCACCTCATAGGCCAAACCCCGGTCCACATGGGTGTGGGCTCGCTACACCCAAATAGATCTATCACTCATGCCCCTCGGTCTTAACACGAGGATTAATGGTCTTAAGAGTGCGTCTACCCATTCACATGATCTACTGTACTTTCCAAAGCTAACCATACCAAATGTAATTGTTTGTAATCATTTTGTAACATGTACTTCACCCCCGAAGTTATAAAACAAAACGGTTTAAAGAAAAGGGGGACATGAACTCACAGTCTTGCGTCTTCAATCACCGTAACTCAAGCTCCTTCGGGTAAACACGACTACCTACAACGTACTTATGTCTATTAGACGAACGGACCATGCCTTGACTTAGTATTAATGTCTTTGAGTTACGTTCTTTGTATCTTCGATATTATTTCATGTTATATAATTATTTGTTAAAATAATAAATATTTTAACCCAAATTATATTCACTAAATTTTCGGAATAATTGTTAAAACAATATTATTGTAACTTAATATTTCCCAAGTATTTATACTTGTATATCCTTTCCAAGGATGGGTGTATTTGTATTTGTATTCTTATACTTGTATATTTTTGCCATGTATTAGGGTCGTATTCCGGTGTGTATTTATACGTATGAGAATACGTATTTTTATTGTATTAAGTATTCTTATAGTTAATTTCGTATTAATATCTCTGGAATATTATCTTTAATAAAAGTCCACCAATATATATTTCCAAAATATATATTGTAATAAATATTATTTAGAAAAATTATTTATAATTTTTCCTTTGGCAAAAATATTTGTATTTTCTCATAAGTTTCAAAGATAATATATTTTTATGTCTAACCTGTAAAATATATATGTAACCTCATTTTTCTCCAAAAATGATATATTCAGTTTTTGTTTGAGAAAATATATATATTTCTTTCAAAAATAATATATCTTCTAATACTTCCAAGAAAATATATATTTTTATTCACCCAAAATAATATATTTTCTTCTTGTTAAAAATATGATATAAGTTTGTAATACTTGTAAAAATCATATTTTTGTCTCTTGGTGTCCAAAATATTGTTTACCAAAATATACTTTGTGAATAATTTTCGGAATATTTTGTAAGTCTTATTCCATAGTTCGGTTTCCACCAATATTTTGTGTACCACTTGTATATTTATTCCTTGGAATTTTAGTAATATTTTGGATTGTAATTCTTGGTATTTTGATGTGTTATATTATTTCATGTCCTAAAATAATATAACTAATACGCAAAATATACAAATAATCACACACATGGTGTCTTCTAAATATATATTTCCTAAATACATATTTAGTCACTTTTATTTATAAAAACCAACCTCCAATAACTATATTTTTGTAACCATAAATTATGGCAAAGTTTTTGTAACAATTTATGGTTTAACATAAACTTGTGAATACTTGTTTAGAAATATTTTTCTAAGTGTTTAGATTTTTATAAAATTTTGCCATACTTTCCCCTAAAAATGGAGGTTTCCATGCTTTCAAGCATATTATTTTCTTTTGTAAAAATCATCACAATCAATTCACAATCAACAATAAACAACCTTACCAACTCTTCCAAAATCATGCATAATCTACTACTTCATGAACTTGAAATTTCACAAAAATTTGTAGTAGCTTACTAGTGTTATTAGTAAGCCTTGTTATCCTTTAAGGTGTGGGTGATTCTTTAAAAACTTCATTTTTCAAGAAGATTGATCTTTACAACTTATGATCATGTTTTCTAAAAATATTTTCTTATGAATTCTTCTTGTTTTACAAGTATTTCTACACTTGTTTAACCACCAAAAATAAGGTTTTTTATGTAAGAACCAAGGTTTAGTAAAAACTTATACTTTTAACTTGGTTTCTTTAGAAATCACCTATGAAATCTTTAGATCTACATGGTTAACAACTTACTTTGATCATTATTTTACAAGAAATCAATGTATTCTTTCAAGTTCATGATCCTTGTGTGGATGATCTATCATCCTTCATCATTTCTACTTTCTCATCTTGCTAGATTATGTTTTTAATCATGATCTAGCAAGATCATATGATGATCTACATCATATACATGAACAAACAACAATCATCAAGCAAATCAACACATAAACAACTTAGTTTCTTCATTGATTATGCTTATGTTCAAGTTTACTTCTTATGTATCTTAGTGTTTTTCATGATCAACATTATTATTCTCCTTTAACCACTAAAAATGGAAGTAAAATGGAGTGCATAAGGTTCTTACCACTAGCTCAAGGCTAGGGATGATTTAAGAGAAGTTATGAGATGGATAAAAGCAAATAGAGAAGGTCTTTGCACTCCCGAAAGCTCCTAGCTTCTTTATATGTCTTCTAACACCTTTGTATGCGCTTGGATTATATGAGAAAGGTTGAATGAAGGTGGTGGTGTGTGGGGTTGAGTTCGGCCGAGAGCACCAATGGGAGGAGGAGGATATGTGTGTGTTTCATTGTCTGATGAAATGAAGTTTAGAACTCATAAGACCTTCTTATAATCCATGTTACCAATTTAACTATTGTACAATATGTTACACAAAACAAGACAAGATCTAATTTTTAATTGAAATAAAATCTTGAGGTAAGGGGCCATGTATGGCCGATTACTAGGTGGGGGGGGGGGTAGTAGAGTAGGTTTAAGCTAAGTTAGTTTGTTTAGGTTAAAAACCAAGTATATAGTTAGTTATTCTAGTTACTAGATATTTATGATGTATTATGATGCTCGGGGACCATAACTAGTTTGGTAATATTAAAACAGTGCTTCTAGTGTAAATTTGATATTTCGGGTAGTGTCCGGTTGGTTACCGGTCCGTTAAAGTGCTAAACTTTGCAGTTTAGTGTGCTTTATGTACCCTTTTATGACACTTTTGATTCCCGACACTTAGGAAAGCATTCAGGACCATTTAACCATATTTCTGCATAAGATTAGATTGTTAAAATGCTGAATTTTGCTGAATTCAGCACTCTATGTGAGTTTTAGGCACTTTCCGGCAGTTAAACTATCACTTAGAAAGGCAGTTTTGTGATCCTCACTTTCCTACACACTATAGTAGTGTGGTACTTTGTTTCTAGCTCATTCTGTGTCTCAATGCATTGTCTGTCTATGTGCTGAGTTCTATCAGCATTTTCCTGATTTATCAGATAACTGTGCTAACTATGTTTCGTGCATCATTTGAGTAAATAAAGTTCTCATGTAATGATGATATGACATTAAGCAATATGTGATGCACATGTTTGTATATGACAATAATTAGTAAGCAATTAATTGTAATTCAGCACAGTCATTAAGCACTAATCATGGTTAATTAATTTTACGGATACCTGAATTTTTGAGAATTGTCACATTCTCCCCCTGTTAAGAAAATTTCGTCCCGAAATTTTAAGCTCTACTACTAGCTGCAGGGGTGTTAGGGAATAAATGCGGATATTTAGCTTTCATGCGGTCCTCATGATCTCAAGTAAACTCTGGGCCGTGACGCGTGTTCCATCGAACCTTGACGAGTTTAACACTACTCCTCCGAGTCTTGTTAACTTTCCAGTCGATAACCTCAACAGGTTCTTCGGTAAAGTGGAGTGTGTCGTCAATGTGAACTTTTTCAGCAGGTATGATCACTGTTTCTTGAGTTGGACTCTTCTTCAGATTAGATACATGGAATGTATCATGAACACCATTAAGTTCTGATGGTAGTTCCAACTTCTAAGCCACAGGGCCAATCCTTTCCAGGATTTTGAATGGTCCGATAAATCACGGGTTTAACTTACCACGCTTCCCAAAGCGTGCCACACCTTTCCAAGGTGAGGCTTTTAACAAAACAATATCTCCTACTTCGAATTCCAAAGGTTTCCTCCTTTGGTCCGCAT